>CM060321.1:65228190-65243190 GCA_030674155.1 Stramonita haemastoma
ACCGAAAGCATAAAAAAACCCAACCACCATCACCATCCCCAAAAACTACTTCGTAGTACTTTTTATATTTTGTACGTTTAATACAATTTTAAATCAAAATCAATCCTCTTTTGCCTATAGCTAGGTTTAGCTTGTACGTAAACATTTTCGTTGTAATAAACAACTGAACATGAGCTAAGTAATCGCAAGAGTAGGGAGTAAAACATTAATTTTTATTTTATTCAGATAATAAGCAATCCGTGCTTTTTATTGGTCCCTGTGTATGCGTTTTGTAATATTGTATCAAGGATGACTTAAAAAGGGAAGGATTTGTGCAAGATGCGGAAGGCGAAAGTATGAAGGATTTACAGAGAGAGAGAGAGAGAGGAGAGAGAGAGAGAGAGAGAGAGAGGAGAGAGAGAGAGAGAGAGAGAGAGAGAGAGAGAGAGAGAGAGAGAGAGAGACAAATACAATAGAACTTTGCATCCTGAATTTTGTTGGTGATGTGGGTATGGGAGAAATGATCCCGCTATTTTCTCACCTTAAAAGGTAACACTCCTGTATTAGCTTACAGATCATGTAGTATCTTGTACAGTCAGAAAAAAAATGCCGATTTTCACATATTTTTTTAAAGCATGAAAAAATGCACTGAGCACTTGTTTTGGGGTATTGAGGACATAGAGCAATACAGGTAGTCACGAGAAAATTGGAAATGATTATTAAACAAGGACTGCTGTTTTCCCTACAGCGTTGACCCTCGCATGCATATTGCCTTTAAGAAGCTGGCAGACGACAAAGGACTGAAGGGGGTACAGTGTTTGCTAGAAGAAAAAAAAAGTTTAATTCAAACCCACCAAATTTGTGCAAAATCTCATGAGTTTTGAGTCAGAGGCCAGTCTTTACCAAAAGTTTGTTGTTGTTTTTTAAAATTATTTCTGTAGATACCTTATAATGTGCGCAGTAAAAATCCAAGAGTCATATAAAAAAATTAAAAAAACAGAAGTAAAAGTGCAAAATGTAGCCCTGGAGTGTAGCCGAACTATTGTCATGGGGGGTCAAGGACAAAATATGATGCGGGCATTCACTCACATAGTGCGGATGAGCATGTGATGCCTGTATAGTCTCCCCTGTCGGAACAGTGGTGCCAACTTTGTCGTTTGTGGCCTGAATTATAGCAAACAAACAACACCTTCAGCAAATAGAGGAATAAATAAACAGCCCAGTCTTGACCTACAACCTCAACCCACCTTCAGCTCTTGTCCCTCTCCTCCCCCTCCCTTACCCCCACCTCCCCTCATTCCTTCCACCTTTATTCTCTTTATAGGCTTCTTTTTTTTCTTACATCTCTTCTCTCTCTCTCTCTCTCTTCTCTCTCTCTCTCTCTCTCTCTCTCTCTCTCTCTCTCTCTCTCTCTCTCTCTCTCTCTCTCTCTCTCTCTCTCTCTCTCTGTCCATTTCAGTCGTGTCATCGGCCTCAGTTTAGGTACATTGTAAGCTATATATGTACTTTAGTGACTGCCTGCAGCTCAGAGTAAGAGGAGACAAGGCAAGGCAAGGCCAAGGCAAGAGCAAGGCAAATTCTTTTATTCGAGGATAATAGAAAAGCACTCGTGTGCTTTTTTACATCCAGTCCCCACCCTTTTCAGGGATAACATCAAGATAAAAAAAAACCCTCTAACTACACAACAGCAATAATAATGATTCAAATACCAAAACAAGAGCAAGAAACCATACCAAGTATTAAACAGCATGCACAAATATGACAGAGTACAATAATAAGGTAATGATATAAAGAGGCACACATTCAGAAACGAAAAAGAAGTAAGAATCAATGATGATTTTGATTTGGAAGAAAAGAAAAAAGAAACAAAAAAGAGCAAACATGAGAATTTGATGAGGTAAATGACTGAAAACATCAATCCACCACCATCTATCAACAAAATAAGTCATATAAAATATAACATTTTGATAAATTGGAGAAGAGAGAGAGAGAGAGAGAGGAGAGAGAGAAGAGAGAAGAGAGAGAGAGGAGAGAGAAGAAGAGAGACGAGAGACAGACAGACAGACAGACAGACAGACAGACAGACAGACAGACAGACAGACAGAGGCTGGGGAACTATAATTGGTTGTGGTGTTAAGAGACAGAGACAGACAGACAGAAGACAGTGAGAGACAGAGAGAGAGGGGAGACAGAGAGAGAAAGACAGACAGAGACAGAGAGATTGAGAGACAGAGAGACAGACAGAAAAGGCAGGTAGACAGGCAGGCAGGGCAGAGGAACTATAATTGGCTGTGTGTTGTCTGTCGTTCATGTAAGTTGAGGGACAAGCTTTAGCTGTGGTGGGGCTTACAGCAGGGGCAGTTTATAGCACAGGCCTGATGGACGGGGACCTCCCTGCTTCTCCCCATCTCCATACCTGCCTGCCTGCCCGTCCACCTGCTGGTGACCTCAGGGTAAGGGGGAACGTGGTAGGGGTGGGTTGGGGTGGGGGATATAGGGGTGGGGAAGGGCTAAAAGGGGGTAAACATAAAGTGGTATAGGATAACATAAAAAAATGAAATAAACATAAGAGGGGGTTAGGGGGTCGAAATGAGGTTTATTCTAGTGAATTATGCTTGATTAAAAAAACAAAAAACAAACAAACAAGGCAAATAAAAATGGTGGGGACGAAGTGGAATGTTGTTAAGAGAATTATGATAGTTGTTTTTTTTTTTAAAAGATCCCAAACAAACAATTAAACAAAAAAACAAACAAAAGAAAAAATCTAACTATTTTGAGTGAGTAGATGCCAGCATGGGTTATTTAAATGACTGACATTGTTTCTGATAAATGAAAAAAAAACGATGTTTTTGTGTAGTGCGTTCAAGGCCACTCTCGCACACAACACACACACACACACACACACACACACACACACACACACACACACACACACACACAACACACACACACACACACACACACACCACACACACACAACCACACGTGTTGTGATGCACTCGCTCGCGCGTGCACATACATGCCCACACATGCATATATGCAAGAACACACACATAGACACACACCATCAGACAGGAGAAACGCTTATCTGTGCCTGAACAGAGGACAGACAGACAGAAGAGGAGACATGGCGAAAGAAAAAAAAAGGATTTTTCCTAGTTCATGCGGACTTTGGGGAACGAGGTGTCGAGAGACCTCAGCTTCCCCAAGGACCAGCAATGTTAAGGGCGGCGCCCATTTCCTCTCTCTCGCTGCTTTACCTTCCCTGTCCCCTAAAGAGGGCAGGTACCCATATACAGTGAGTGAACTGGGGGACTTTACTGAAGCAAAGGCGTACAGACGGTCGTCCATCCACTGTAGTAACTAACTACGTTCAGTGTTGCTCAACCTTCGCTTAGGGAAAGCGACTGCTCTGACCACTGAGCTATCCCATGAAAGTGAAAGACAAAGTCCAAATAATGAAGAAAAAAAAAAACATTGCAAGGTAATACATTATCCCCTGGGGAGAGCATTCTCTCCAAAAGCTGCACTAATCTAGCATGAGCATTGGCGGAGTACGAGTTGGTTCGTAGCAGCGTCAACAGGATTGTAGTTAACTCTAGCATCAAGGGAGAGTAGATTTCAGAAGCTGAAGATATCAGAATCTGGAGATTTGATATACTGGAGATATTAGATGCTGGAGATTTGATATATGGAGATATAAGATGCTGGAGATAGAGCTGAGTCATGAGATGCTGGAGATATGAGATGCTGGAGATATGAGACGCTGGAGTCATGAGATGCTGGAGATAGAGATGCTGGAGAAGATGCTGGAGATGAGATGCTGGAGATGAGATGCTGGAGACATGAGATGCTGGAGACATGAGATGCTGGAGATAGAGATGCTGGAGAAGAGATGCTGGAGATAGAGATGCTGGAGATAGAGATGCTGGAGATAGAGATGCTGGAGAATAGAGATGCTGGAGATATGAGATGCTGGAGATAGGATGCTGGAGATAGGAGATGCTGGAGATAGGAGATGCTGGAGATAGAGATGCTGAGATAGAGATGCTGGAGAAGGAGATGCTGGAGATAGGAGATGCTGGAGATAGGAGATGCGTAGGAGAGTAGATGCTGGAGATAGGAGATGCTTTGAGATGATGCTGAAGATAGAGATGCTGGGGATAGGAGATGCGTGAGACAGGAGATGCGGAGATAGAAGCTGGAGATCATACTTTCTGTATCCAACACTAAAGGGCACTCTGTCACACACACACACACACACACACACACACACACACACACACACACACACACACACACACACACACCACATTACCACCACCACCACCACCACCACCACCATAACCACCTCCACCACCACCACCACAACACACATTTTCACGCATGCACGCACACACAAGCAGCGCTTGTCAAGAGCACTAAAGACTGATAAGGATACCCCGCCCCCCCCCCCCCCCCCTTCACCATGATTTACGCTGCAAATTACACATTGTGTAAACGCCCTCCAACACTCACTGACCTTCACCTTTGCCCATGCATTCTGCAAACTCACCATACATCCATCCCCTGCCAGGCCAGGCCAGCCCCAGCCCGGCTCCTCCCTCCCCCCCTGAAAGAAAGAACCCCCCGGAATGAAAAAAAAATTGTTCCGTGACGTTTTTCTTCCTGTGTTTTAAAAACGGAAGGTCATGGCAGGGGCCATCACTCGTACGTGACTTGTCTCCCTTTAGCCATCGGTCTGAAATATGGTCGGCTTGTTGACGTCTGCTTTCCTAGTTTACAGCATCCTCTGCTGCCCTCCCACGTTCATCTCCCTCCTTCCCTTCTCCTCCTCCCTCTCTTCCCTCCCCCTCCTTCCTTTCCTGTGATTCTTCTCCTGTCCTCTACTTGTGTTCTGTTGGGGGGGGGGGGGGGGGGGTATGTCGGTTTTTTTTGTTTTTGCAAGTTTGAAAAACTTGTCCCAGTGTGCATGTATGCTTCTGTATGTTTATGAGAGCGAGAGACACAGAGAGAGAGAGCCACACACACACACACACACACACACACACACACACACACACACACACACACACACACAAACACACACACACACACACACACACACACACACACACAAGATTGAGTGCGTGAGTGTGTGTGTGTGTGTTCGCGCGTGCGTGCGTGTGTATGTATATGTTTTCAGAGAAGGGAGAGATACACATACACTCAGAGTTACGCGTGTGTGCGTGCGTGCGCACTCGCGTGCGCGTGTGTGTGTGTGCGTGTGTGTGTGTGTGTGTGGAAACAAATCAAAATCATCTTTTCAATGGTAAAACATCAAGTTTTTTCTACCATTTCTTCATGCCTTCTCCAACATCATCAACCACAACAACATATCAAATGAAAACGGTGCAAAGAAGTATAAGAACAACTAGGGCAAGGTTATTCCTTTAAGATGGAAAAGTAAAAGAGCAAACAATAGACACAAGTGTGTAGGTAAAAAAAAAACCCGGCGGATTATTGCCTCAATTATGGTATAAAAAGAAACCCCGCCAAACCCGCTGATTCTATCAATAGCCTGTGATTTGGGCATTTAAAGAGTAGGAGTGCACAAACAGAATAACAGGTAACCAACAAAAGTGTGTGTGTGTGTGTGTGTGTGTGTGTGTGTGTGTGTGTGTGTGTGTGTGTGTGTGTGTGTGTGTGTGTTTTGTCTGTGTTTGTCTGTATGGAGAGAGAGAGAATGCATGCGTGTGTATATATGTGTGTATGTATGCATGTGCGTACGTTTGTCTGTGTGTTTGCAAGCGAGCGCGCTCGAGCGAACGTGCATGCGTGCGTACATGTATGCATGCATGCATGTGCTGGCGGTGCGTGTGTGTGTGTGTGTGTGTGTGTGTGTGTGTGTGGTGTGTGTGTGTGTGTGTGTGTGTGTTAGTGACAAAGAGAGAGACCCAGAAGACAGACAGCACAGAAAAGAGAGCGAGACGAGGGGATAGACAGTAGATAGTATTAAATGAAGAAGAAGAAGAAGAGAAGGATAGAAGAAGAATAAAGAAGAAGAAGAAGAAGAAGAAGAAGAAGAAAAGAAGAAGAAGAAGAAGAAGAAGAAGAAAAGAAGAAGAAGAAGAAGAAGAGAAGAGAAGGAAGAAGAGAGGAGGAGGAGGAGGAGGAGGAAGGAGGAGAGAGGATTGAAGAAGAAGAAGGAGAGGAGGATTAATATCTATTTGTCTACCGTGGCATGTATGTCCAAGCATGTAAATTGCCGGCTGGGTACATATGTTTGATATGACGAATATCTTGTGTCAGTGTCTGCAAGAAAAGCGATTCACATGGGCCCTGTGTGGAATACACCCTGTCCAATAATGCAGTACAGTGTGTTCCTGCCTTACCACGAACTGAGTCGCTTTGCACATCACCCACTTTTCCGCTAAGAGCATTTTAGGCTTGGGTTGCCTTCATTTTAAGTTTCCGATTTAGAAATTCTGATTGATTATAAAACTATGGCCATTCTTTCTACCTTGTACGGAAGTATCAAGGCATAAATGTTTTCTCTTTTTGTAAACATTTTTAAAATACCCAAGCCCTCGTTCTGACCACTTATTACGATGAAAAACGTGTTAATTACTTACTTTATCACTCACTGCAGTATACCATTTTAATTTGTAATAGCTTTTTCATAGAATTTTCCTTTTTTTTGTTATCTGTTTTCTGTATTGAATAGTCTTTTTATTGCAAATTAACTACCTTTCATATCTTAAAATTGACCTTGGTGTAAAGGAACTCATTATATACATAAGTGTTACGAGTGATAATACAATGCAGTATACACTTCATGGAATAACAGTTGTATAATGATGCAATACACCATGTCCATACCCCTACATGGAATACAAACTGTATAAAAATGCAATGCAGTATGTTCATATCCTTACATGAAATACACCTTGTATAATATGCAACACGTATGTCAAACCTAATGATAACCTGTATAATAATGCAATACACTATGTCCATGCCCCTACATGGATACACCCTGTATAATAATGCAATTCAAAAGTCATACCCCTACATGGAATACACCCTGTATATAATGCAATTCAGTAAGTTCATGCCCCTACGTGGAATACACCCTGTATAATAATGCAGTTCAGTAAGTTCATGCCCCTACATGGAATTCAAATTGCATGATAATGCAACACACTATGTCCATGTCCCCTAAATGGAAAATACACCCTTTATAATAATGCAATACAGATTGTCCATGCACCTACAAGAAATACACCTTTTATAATAATGCAATACAGTATTTCTTGCCTGTACATGTAATGCAAACTGTAAGATAATGCAACACAGTATGTTCAAACCCTACATGGAATACGCACCCTGTAAAATACTGCAATACAGTATGCCCATGGCCCTACATGAAATACAAACTGTATGATAATGCAATACTGTACAATAATGCAAGATACTATATTCTGTCGGCTCAAAGTTACTAGTATCTATCGTGTGATTCAGACAGTTTCGTGAGGAAGAAGCGCTTCGTGTTTCATATTATGTGCAAAACTTTCGTTTAATAATGCGTCTATCCAGCGGGGCTCTGTCAATATGAATAGCATCCCCACCGTCTGGAAAATCTGAGTAAGGAATTCCTTCTATTCTATCCCTCTCTTTGTTTCTGCCTTGTTCTTTTCTTCCTGTTGCTTCTTTCTTGTCTGTTTTCTGCCTTCTTGGTCCATTTTCCTGCCTTTTTTCCAGAAAGACTTTAAAAATAACAATTCTCTTCCTCGCCGAAGTTGGATGTCCTGGGCTTGACATGTCAGGTGCTTAACGGCAGCGCAACGCATTTTCACTGATCTGACAGGCAGTGCAACGCATTTTCACTGATCTGACAGGCAGTGCAACGCATTTTCACTGATCTGACAGGCAGTGCAACGCATTTTCACTGATATGACAGGCAGTGCAACGCATTTTCACTGATATGACAGGCAGTGCAACGCATTTTCACTGATATGACAGGCAGTGCAACGCATTTTCACTGATATGACAGCAGTGCAACGCATTTTCACTGATATGACAGGCAGTGCAACGCATTTTCACTGATATGACAGGCAGTGCAACACATTTTCACTGATATGACAGGCAGTGCAACACATTTTCACTGATATGACAGGCAGTGCAACGCATTTTCACTGATATGACAGGCAGTGCAACGCATTTTCACTGATATGACAGGCAGTGCAACACATTTCACTGATATGACAGGCAGTGCAACACATTTTCACTGATATGACAGGCAGTGCAACACATTTCACTGATATGACAGGCAGTGCAACGCATTTTCACTGATATGACAGACAACCACTGCATCGGTAATAGCGATTTTATTGAAAATAATGTTATTGTTCTGTAACATATCATTTGGTGTTACTGTAAGGTCGAGTACATTTTTTTTTTATATTATTATTATTATTATTATATTATTATTATTATTATTATTATTATTACATGAATAAATGTATGCACATGCACCCGCACTCATGAATCAAACGTCACGTGCGCGCGCGCCCCCACACACACACACACAACACACCACATACACCGCGCGTACGCACACACACCACACACACACCACACACATTGACAGTGTCTGTCTATCTGTCTCTCTGCCTTGCCTGTCTGACTCTCTGTCTTACAGGTGCATAATATGTCCATCTGTGTGTTTTGTTGTCGTTGGATTTTGTTTTGTTTTGTTTTCGGGGAGGAGGTATTGTTTGTTTGTTTTGTTAATCTCTCTTTTTGTTGTTGTTCGGTTTTGGGTTTGGTGGTTTCTTTTTGCTCGTTTTGTTTTTGTTTGGAGGGGGTAGTTTTCTTTTGTTTTTGTTTTCTGTTGGGGGTGTTTATCTATTTGGCTGCTTTCTTTTTTCTGTTTTTTTTTTGTTTTTTGCCTTTTCTTTGTTCGTTTTTGTTTTACCTGTAATTTTGCTGTGTTATTTTGTTTGTCTAAGAACTGCTGCCTCAACACCCCAGACTCAAACGCACAGCCCCATCGGTGCTCGATCTCTCGCCTTTCACAGCTGATAGGCCCACAGCTAGAACTTTCCCTGTCTCACTGCCTGCTGCTTAGCACCTTGCAGTTACGCTCGCGATCTGATGGCTCGGGTTCAAACCCCCGTTCAAGCCTTCACCAAGACGCCTTTTTAATGGAGGTTTTCCTCCTGGAGTTATCATCAGTGCTGACTCTACTCCCTCAAAAAGTTGTGCTGCCGTTAATTGCCTGACAAGTCAAGCTCAGCGCATCCGACTTCGGTATGGGAGAGAATTCAATTCAATTTAATTGAAAATACTTTCTTGTCTCCAAAACAGAAATTCCGGTTGGTTACAAGCCACACATGAAAACAGTAAACATGTAATAAAAATGATGATAATATCAAAGATATTTATAGCACAACACAGGTTCTGAACATCAGCCCGCACCCATCACAGTATAAATAGCACCCACAAATCGCAGAATTCTTTTATTTTAAGACTTTCTTGAAAGTAAAAAGACAGGGAAGATGGCCAAGAAGGTAGAAAAATTGACAAGAAGGAAATGACAGAAGGAAAAAAACAAAACAAGGCAGAAACAAATAAAGGAGGAGTTTCTAGCACAGAATTTCCAGAAGGTGGGGATGGATGCTATGTATACCAACAGCCCCCCCCCCCCCCTTCCCGGCATCCCCATTCCCACGGGGTTTACAAGGATGCTACACTATGTTGTGTTAGCACTCCTGTATACCATCACCTTTGATTAGCCATTTTCAGCTCTAAAAGTTCACAAATCCATACCTCTTGATGGTGATCAAACCGGTCCCCTCCCCCATCCCCGCCCGTCTCCGCAAGATTCATGGCATTAACCACTGGGCCCCGGACAGTTGGCTGGTGAGTCAACATTTTCTTCCTGTGTTAAAACGGAAGGTCATGGCACGGGCCATAACTTTTACGTGACTTGTCTCCCTTAGCCATCAGGATGAAAAATAACCCAGCTTGTTGACGTCTGCTTTTCCAGTTTACAACACCCCCTCCCCCTCCCCCCCCCCCCTCTCTCTCTTTCTGTCTGTCTGTCTGTCTGTCTGTCTCTCTGTCTCTGTCTCTGTCTCTGTCTCTGTCTCTGTCTCTGTCTCTGTCTCTCTCTCTCTGTCTCTCTGTCTCTCTCTCTCTCTCTCTCTCTCTCTCTCTCTCTCTCTCTCTGTCTCTGTCTCTTCCCCCCTCCTCTCTCTCTCTATGTTTATTTTATTTATATATAATATATATATATATATATATGATATATATATGTATATCCCTCCCTCTCTCTCTTTCTCTCTCTCTCTATTTCTCCACCCCACCCCCTCTCTCTCTCTCTCTCTCTCTCTCTCTCTCTCTCTCTCTCTCTCTCTCTCTCTCTCTCTCTCTCTCTCACTCCTCTCTCTCTCTCTCTCTCTCTCTCTCTCTCTCTCTCTCTCTCTCTCTCTCTCTCTCTCCTCTCTCTCTCTCTCTCTCTCCCTCCTCTCTCTCTATGTATATATATATATATATATATATATATATATATATATATATATATACATATGATATATTTATATTATATCCCTCTCTCTCTTTCTCTCTCTCTATTTCTCCAACCCCCCCCCCCCCCTCTCTCTCTCTCTCTCCTCTCTCTCTCCTCTCTCTCTCTCCTCTCTCTCTCTCTCTCTCTCTCTCTCTCTCTCTCTCTCTCTCTCTCTCTCTCTCTCTATATATATATATATATATATATATATATATCCTCTCTCTCTCTCTCTCTCTCTCTCTCTCTCTCTCTCTCTCTCTCTCTCTCTCTCTCTCTCTCTCTCTCTCTCTCCTTCTCCTACCCACCTCTCCACCTCTCCCCTTCCTGTCCTCTCTTTCTTTTTTCTACACTGTCTTTTTTCTGAGACAAGTGTTTGTGTGTTTGTGTACTGAGTGCATACACATTCCTTGCATATTCTCCTCTGTGTGTGTGTGTGTGTGTGTGTGTGTGTGTGTGTGTGTGTGTGTGTGTGTGTGTGTGTGTGTGTGTGTGTTGTGTTGTTGTGTAAAGTGTGTGTGCGTAAATGTGTGTGTGGTTATTTATTCTTTGTTCTTTTTTTATTTCTAGGATAATGGAATAAGCATTGGGTGGCTTTACTTTTACATCTAGTCCCAGTGTGTATGCAATTTTGTGAATTTTGTCAACCGTTCCCACCGGCACACAATGGCTTTAGTCTTTTAAAAGCGAACAGGTTTTAATGAGTGCGCAAGACGTTCTGTGTGTGTTTGCATACAGGGCCTCGGTTCATAGTCTCATATCAAATATGTCAGCTGTATATCTTGCGTTTATTGCTTTTCTTTATATTTTCTACCGCTGCTCTGATACATTACGGCTTATACAAGCCAATAGACCAAACCAGAAAAAAAAGAAAAAAAATATCACTGTATTTATTTGTTGTCTTCAGTCATACGTGGATCGATGGTCTAGAGGTAACGCACCTGCTTACAAAGCTGAAAGTCCGGATTCGAAGTGTGTAGTGGTTTTTCCTCCTCATCCACTAGACCATGAGTGGTGGTATGAGTGCTAGTCTTTCAGATGCGACGTTAAACAGAGGTGTAACACATTTAGTGCACGGAAAAAACCCTCAGCAACAAGAGAGTTGTCCCTGGTAAAAATTACGTAGAAAAAATCCAAGGAAAACAGATATACATGCAGACAGGAAACGAAGAAGAAAAATAATAGGTCGCCCTGCTCCTGTGGCGACGCGCTCTCCCTGTGGAGAGCAGCCCAAATTTCCAGCAAAGAACTCTGCCTTGACTTAAAGTGGATTAAACTGCAATACAATACAATACAATGCAATACAATGCAATACAATAAAATAAAATACAATGCAATACAATACAATAATTATAATGCAATACAATACAATACTTCTTCGTCATCTTCAAACGCTCAGACACCAACTATAGTTGTCTGTCATATGAGCAAAAATGGGTTTGTGCTGCCGTTAAGCGCCCGACAAGTCAGGCCCAGCGCGTCCGAGTTCGGCATAAGAGAGAATAATAGTTCCCTTTTAAGTCTTTCTGGGAAAGAAACGCAGGAGAGTGGACAAAGAAGGCAGAAAATAGACAAGAATGAGATGACAGGAAGGATAGGAACAAGGGAGAAACAAAGAGAGGGATAGAAAAGAGGGAATTCCTGGCACCAAATTTCCAGAAGGTGGGGATGCCTTTTACACTGACAGGCCTCTCGACCGGGGAGCAATACAGTACAATACAATACAATACAATACAATACAATACAATACAATACAACACAGCACAACACAATACAATACAATATGATACGATACGATACGATACAATACAATACGATACAAAACAATGCAATACGATACAATACAATTGAATACAGTACAATACGATACGATACGATACGAGACGATACGATACGATGCAACAATACAATACAATCCAATGCAATACAACACGACACAATATGATGCATTTCCATACAGTACTATACTATACAATACTTTACAATACTATACAGTACAAAACAAAACAATACAATGCAATACAATACTATGCAATGCAATACAATACCATTCAATAGAACACGACACAATACGATACATTACCATACAATACTATACTATACAAAACAATGCAATACAATGCAAAACATTACAATACAATAAAAGACTATACAATACAATACACGTCACTGCACCGTATCATCAGACACACGCTCTTGCATCTGTGAAAGCTGTTTGCTCTACACACACAATACGTAGGACAGACTGGAGCGGCTTATGGCTATAATGTACAGGTGTCCCATAACCTATGCGGTCGTACGGGAGCGAGACCTCAGCTTCTCTAGGGGCCAGCACATTGAGGGCGGCGCCCATCTCCTCTCCCTCGCTGCTTTACCTTCCATAACCCGAAAGAGAGTGGGTACCCATTTACAGCTGGGTGAACTAGAGGACTGTACTGAAGTCAAGGAGCGCAAACGGTCACCCATCCACTTGGTAACCACGCTCGATTCTGCTTAACCTTAGCTTGGGGAAAGCGAGTGCTCTGACTACTGAACTATCCCGTCCCCTGGCTATAATATAGGTGACCACAATGGCCTGCATTATTTTTTTTTTGAGGGTGGGGGGTCTCATCAGGTGTGTCACCCCCTCCTCCTTCCCCGAAGAGAAAGTAGGCGAAATATGAACCTCACTCTTTCTTCCTTCCTTCCTTCCTTCCTTCCTGCCTTTCTTTATGAAAACCGGAAGGTCATGACAGGAAGCTGTCATCGTCACGTGACCTGTCTTCCTCTGCTTTAGGGTTGAAAAATTATACACGACTTCAGGCTTATGTCTTTTCAGTGTGTGCGTGCGTACGTGCGTGTGTGTGTGTGGTGTGTTAGTGTGTGTGTGTGTGTGTGTGTGTGTGTGTGTGTGTGTGTGTGTGTGTGTGTGTGTGTGTGTGCGCGCACGTGTGTGTGTGTGCGTGTGCCTGCGTGCGTACGTGCGTGCGTAAGTGTGTTCGTGTTTGTGTAAGTGTTTTCTTACACCATTTTACTTTTTTTTAACTTTTACATCACTTAAAGCCACTTCAGATTTCTCTGATATTCGGGCTGCTCTCCTCAGGGATAGTGCATCGCCACAAGAGCAGCGCCATCCATTTTTTTCTTTTCCTGTCTGCAACTGTATTTGTTTCCCTATCAGAGTAGCTTTATCTACACAATTTTGCCAGGGACAACTTCTTGTTGCCATGGGTTCTTTTACGTGCGCTAAATAATTTGGTGTATCACGCGGGACCTCCGGCTTATCGCGCCACCTAAGAGACTGGCAGCCAGACCACCACTCATGGTCTAATGGATGGGGGAAAAGTTTTGGGCCCAAACGGGGATCAAACCACGGCACAATTCCGACCTGGACCTTTCGGTTTCTAGGCAGGCGCGTTACCTCAAGATATCAATCCACTCCAGGATCTCTGTTCTTTCACCCGGTTTATAAACAAAGATTTAGGTTGAATTACTCGGGGATACCTCAATGGTCAGAGCACTCGCTTTTCCCAAGCTAATGTTAAGCAGCATCGAGTGTCGTTACCAACCAGACAGGTGATTTTTGCGCACCTTGGCTTCAGTACAGTCCCCCAGTTCACCCGGCTGTAAATGGGTACCCGCCCTCTTTAGGGTCAGGGAAGGTAAAGCAGCGAGAGAGAGGAGATGGGCGCCGCCCCCAATATGCTGGCCCCTAGAGAAGCCAAGGTCTCTGATGCCTCGCTGCCCTACGACTACATATGTTATGGGACACCTTTGCCTTTACCTTTCACCTTTTATTTTTCTCACTAAAGAATAGGACAAAAATGGAGACAGCAGTTGGAAAGATTTAGTGATGTAAGAAATGAATTTTCTCTGGGGGCACAACAATAAACAATGCCCCGAATCAAGCTGGTCAAGTCACACACAGATGTCTTCCTCCCAACGCATACACTGCGTGTGTATGTGTGTTTGTGGGGGGGGGGGGAGGTAGGTGGGTGTGTATATGTGTGTGAGTGTTTGTGCGTGCGTGCGTGTGTGTGCACGTGCCTGCGTGTGTGTGAGTGTGTGTGTGTGAGAGACAGAGAGAGTTTGGGGGAGGGGTGTGTGCGTGCGTGCGTGCGTGCATGCGTGCGTGCGTGTTTGTGTGTGTGTGTGTGTGTGTGTGTGTGTGTGTGTGTGTGTGTGTGTGTGTGTGTGTGTGTGTGTGTGTGTGTGTGTGTGTGAAGTCAAATCAAGTCAAGTCAGATTTTTATTTCCAGATGGTACATTGAATAAGCATTGATTTGCTTTTTTTCATCAAGCCATCTATCTAGGAAAAAAAGATGTGTGTGTGTGTGTGTGTGTGTGTGTGTGTGGCGCGCGCGCGCGCGTGTGTGTGTGTGTGTGTGTGTGTGTGTGTGTGTGTGTGTGTGTGTGTGTGTGTGTGTGTGTGTGTGTAAACTAGATTCTTTGAGATATTGTATTGTCTAAGCCATGTATTACCCATTCCT
>CM060321.1:65253190-65260690 GCA_030674155.1 Stramonita haemastoma
GCCCCGTTTAAGCGCCCGACAACTTAGGCAGGCCCAAACACAGCAGCCGTTGACTTCAGCGTGGGAGAGAGTTGTTATTTGTTAGGTCTTTTAGGGAAAAAAAAAAAGTAGCAGATTGAGCCAAGAAAAAGCAGAACATAGACAAGAAGGAGGTGACGGGAGGATAAGGAACAAGGCAGAAACAAAGAGAGGCATAGAACAGATGGAATCTGTAGCACACAATTTCCATACTACATTTTACCGCTATGGGCAAAGTGTTTGCAACGGAGAGTTTTCGACCACCCCCCAACGATACAGAAAATTGCTCCATTCGCAGGCGTGGATCTAAATTTAGATCCACGATGCTGCGATTGGCAGTTCTGATCGCATGGGAAGTAATCTAATTACCGCCCCGTCACAAAAACAAGCAAAAACTTGTTAGTGGAGCAGGTAGGAACATAAAACCAACAGGTACAAACAGAAAACCAGCAGGTAGAAAGAGAAACTATCACCTTTCTTTCCATAATCTTCACATACTTCTTTTTCTTCTCCGTCCACAAACACTCATACAGCAACTATTTGTTTTTTCGGGGTTGGTTTTTTTTTTATGTTGTTTGGGGGTTTTTTGTGGGGGGTGTTATATATGAGCCAAAATGCATTGTGCTGCCGTTAAGCGCCTGACAAGTAAGGCCCAGCACATCCGACTTCGACATAAGAGAAAAATTTATCTTTTAAGTCTTCCTGAAAAACAAAAGGCAGAAGAGTGGACCAAGGAGGCCGGAAAACAGACAAGGAGGTGACAGGAAGAAAAGAGACAAAACAGAAACAAAGAAAAGGATTAAAGAGATGAAATTTCTAGCACAGAATTTCCAAAATGTGGGGATGCTGTTTATACTGACACATCCTCCCCTCCGGGCCATTCCCCACGACGGGGGGGGGGGGGGGGGGGGTCTTCACATACGAGAAACCAGCCATCACAGGCAAGAAGTGACTGCTTCGTTCCCGGAGACACATTTTTCAGCACACAGAACATCATCAATTTTTCTTTCTTGGGGGATGGGGGGGGGGGGGGGGTAAGGAAATGAAGCTAGTTCCACTGACAGTTTGCATGGGTCTGTCACGCCAACAATGTACACATTTGGTTGATATCCTCGGCGTTTCTCGTCAGATGCTGAAGGTTACACTCCGGTATTATTTTTGAGGTCATGCAGTATCTGCTATAGAGTGCGGGTCGGAAAAATTGTTATTGATTTTCACAGGATTTTTTAAAGTATGAAAAATGCTCTGTGCATTTGATTTTGGGATTGAGGACATAGAGCAATACCAGGTAGTCACGAGAAAGTTGGAAATGATCAGCAAAATTAATGCGGATTGCTTGTGTTCCTACAGTGTTGACCCCGCGCATGTATATTGGGGTTAGGAAACTAGCAGACGACAAATTAATCACATAAGTTTTTTGTCAGGGGCTGGTCTTTCTAAAAAAAAACAAAAAGTGGTTTTTATTTCTATGGATGACTTAGTACGGGCAGTTCTTTCTTTTCTTTTATATCGAGGATAACAGAATAAGCATTCGTGTGTTTTTTTTTTAAAATCCCGTCCGGTGTGTATGCTGTTTTGTAAATATTGTCATCTGTTCCCACCGGCACGCAATGGCCTACTCTTACGAAAGGCAGAACAGGATTTAACGTGTACACAAGATGTTCTGCGTGACAGTGCGGATGCACTGAGAGTGATCTATGACAATAGAAGGAAAAGCGGTCAAAATTAATACCGGCGTGTGGCCGAACTAGTGATGCTGACAGCTTACCTCACTGGAACTGTCATGTCCACCGCCGCTTACACGTTCACTGCAGCTCCCGCCCTTGTTGGTTGCTATGTTATGCTAGAGGAGAAATATTGGAAGCGGTCTGGGAGCTAGTTCTTCAACGGTGGTAGCGAGGTGATGTCTCTCGTCTGTCTCCCTTCTTGAAACTTGTTTTGTGTTGGAAACAAGACGAACAACACGTGGACAGGAGCAAGGGAGACTGAAACGATTCGAAACACGTAAGAGTTGTGTCTCTTTTTTATGCCTTCCGATTATTATGGCGCTGCTTCTTTCCTGGTGTGTGTGTGTGTGTGTGTGTGTGTGTGTGTGTGTGTGTGTGTGTGTGTGTGTGTGTGTGTGTGTGTGTGTGTGCGCGCGCGCGCGCGCGCGCGCGCGCGCATTAAGAGACAAACAGTGGCAGAGAGATGGAGACAGAAACGCAAAAAGAGAGAAAGAGAGATAGATTTTTTTCTATTTATTCTTTCATTTCTAGGTTAACGGATAAACACTCATGTGGGGTTGTTTTTTTTACATCCAGTCCTCGTATGTATGCAGAGTGAGCTGAGAGAGAGAGAGGCAGAGAGACAGAGATAAACATGCAGACAGACAGACATAGATACAAGACAGATACACATGGAGAGAGACAGTGCAAGGCAAGGTAAAAGTCTTTATTTCGGGGATGATGGATAAGCGCTAGTACACTTTTCTTTTATCCAGTCTCTAAAAAAGAAGAGAGAGAGAGAGAGAGAGAGAGAGAGAGAGAGAGAGAGAGAGAGAGAGAGAGAGAGAGAGAGAGAGAGACAGACAGAAGAAGACAGACAGACAGACAGAAGACAGACAAGACAGACAGACAGACAAGACAAGACAAGACAAGACAAGACAAGACAAGACAAGACAAGACAAGACAAGACAAGACAAGACAAGACAAGACAAGACAAGACAAGACAAGACAAGACAGACAGACAGACAAAATATACAAGCAGACAGACAAACAGACAGAAAATACAAGACAAGACAAGACAAAAAGACAGGCAAACAGACAAACAGACAGAATGTCATCAATCTGCCAATGTCTACTCACACCATGTATAACAAGCGCCATGACTATCCCCCTCCCTCCCCCTCCCTCCGCCTCCCTCCCCCTCCTCCCTCCTTCCACCCCCCCTCCCCTCCCCCCCACCCCCCATCCCCACACCCCCCCATTTGCTGCACATTTCTCCACTTTCCCTTCTCCCCTCCCTACAACCAGTTTTTCTGGGATGCTGTTGTTTGGTCTGAGCGTGCTTTGGACATGCAAGAGGACAAACAAACAAACAAACAAACAGACAAACAAATAAATGAATACTTCCTTTCCAGACAGGAGAGGAAGGAGGAAACCGTTTTATTTTACCTTTCTTTTTTTATAGATAAGAGCTGTCATTGTCTTCATGTCAGTTCGTCCTCAGCAAAATTAAGCCAACAAAACAAAGTATTGTACAAGATTGAATGATTAGGCTCTCAATCCACATCTGTACAAATCGAAAGTATTTGCGTCATTTTTATTTATTTACGTATATCTAGTCATTTGTTTATGCATTTATTATTC
The DNA here is from genome assembly GCA_030674155.1 of Stramonita haemastoma. NCBI lineage: Eukaryota > Metazoa > Mollusca > Gastropoda > Neogastropoda > Muricidae > Stramonita > Stramonita haemastoma. The sequence continues at coordinate 65,256,559 of CM060321.1, forward strand.
TTTTGTTTCAAAGATAAATTGAGTAAGCACTCACGTTGTTTTTCTTCCACCCAGTTCCAGCGTGTATGCATCTTTTAAGTTGTTATCCTCTCTTCTTCTAAAAGATGCAACAGGCCATGTTTTGTTGTTATTTTTTTAACGTGTCAACAAGATGTTCTGCCTGCGTTCGCGCACGAAGCCTTGGTGTGTATAGTCTCATTTGGAGATCACTACCAGCATCCAGTATGAAAGAGAACAAACCAGATATAATAATATAAAAAAAAAAAGTAGAACAGACTTACATGCAAGTTTAAAGATTGGAAGAAGCAGACTAGAGTTGAAAAGACCTTTTATGGTGGAAACGAAAAACAGAAGAAAAAAAAAAAGTTTTCAAGCCGGATTTCAAAAATGTTGTGCGTAGGCTATTTTTTTTTGTTCTTTTAACGAAAGGGGAGACCGTGTGATTAGTTTAAATAGGTCACAGACAAAACAAGGGCAATGGCCGACTGTAGGTCTTTTAATCCGGGCAGCCACCTGCAAGTACAGTAGATCAGCTACTGTAGCAGCAGCAGCAGCAGCACTAGCAAGCTGGAGATGGAGTGTAATTAACAGAAGAGAAAAAACAAAGAAAAAAATCCCAAACCCAAAAAACGAACACAAGATACAGATATGAAGGATTTTTTAAAAAATTCTTTAACGTACATTACGCAGCACCAGATACAAACTTAAACAATATTTATTTATTTATTTATATATATATATATTATATTGTGTGTGTGTGTTTGTGTTGTGTTTTGTGTGTTTGTGTGTGTGTGTGTGTTGTGTGTGTGTGTGTGCGTGTGTGTGTGTGTGGTGCTGTGTGTTTGTGTGTGTGTGGTGTGTGTGTGTGTGTGTGGTGTGTGTGGTGTGTGTGTGTGTGTGTTGTGTGTGGTGTGGTGTGTGGTGTGTGCATACGCAAAAATCACATCACCATTGGTGAACCTCGGAGCTCTAAGCTGGGGAGCAACAACAACAACAAATATTTATTCATTCTTTTATTTCGAGATTAATGGAATAAGCACTCATGTCAGTTTTTTTACACCCTGTCCCGTGTGTATGCAGTTTTGTCAATTGTGTTCATGGTGCTCCCACGGGCATACAATGACCTACTCTTCCGAAAAGCGGAACAGGTTTAACGTGTGAGCAATATGTTCTGCGTGCTTTGGCACACCGTACCTCGGTTTCTAGTCTCATCCGAAGGACAGTATACTGCAAGAAGAGTGTGTTTGGGGACGATGTCTGAAGGCCTGTAAGGAGAAGCCGGGTCCTAAGGACACTACAGGCAGGCAGGCAGGCAGGCATCAGGCATCAGGCAGGCATCAGGCAGGCAGGTAGGCATCAGGCATCAGGCAGGCATCAGGCATCAGGCAGGCATCAGGCAGGCATCAGGCATCAGGCAGGCATCAGGCATCAGGCAGGCATCAGGCAGGCAGGTAGGCAGGCAGGCATCAGGCATCAGGCAGGCATCAGGCAGGCATCAGGCAGGCATCAGGCAGGCATCAGGCAGGCATCAGGCAGGCATCAGGCAGGCAGGCATCAGGCAGGCAGGCAGGCATCAAGGCAGGTAGGCAGGCAGGCAGGCAGGTGGCCTCAGCTCACGTCAGCTCTTGGTCCCTATTCCTAAAGCAGGATTCCTTCCTTGAAAACAGAAAGCAACTGTGTGTTATAGCTGGACTGTTTTCGAGAACTAACTCTCTGTGTCTGTGTTTCTCTGTATCTGTCTCTGTCTGTCTGTCTGTCTGTCTGTGTGTCTGTTTCTGTCTGTGTGTCTGTGTCTGTCTCTGTGTCTGTGTCTGTCTCTGTCTCTCTGTCTCTCTGTCTCTCTGTCTGTCTGTCTGTCTGTCTGTCTGTCTTCTCTCCTCTCTCTCTCCTCTCTCTCTCCTCTCTCTCCTCTCTCTCTCCTCCTCTCTCTCTCTCTCTCTCCTCTCTCTCTCTCTCTCTCTCTCTCTCTCTCTCTCTCTCTCTCTCACAACCGTCGATGCTGTGACTCCCTCTAACCTCCTCCTCCCCTCCCCCCTCCCTTCCCCACCACCACCCCCACCCCCCTCCCTCTTCGTCCTCTGTCTCTTCTAATCTGGAATGTTTGTGATTTCTTTTTTAATTGGACGTTTCCATGGTTGCCAGAGGACGTCTTGCGTCAGAAGCTGAAAACGGTGTCAACAGAGGTCAGGGCTGAAAGTAATGACCGCTCCTTAAACACACACAACAACAACAACAACAACAACAGCAACAGCAACAGCAACCAAAAAAACCCAAAAAGAGTGACATAGAAAAGTCTTCTGTACTGCACTATTAGCTGATTTTTTATTTAAAAAGTAAGATCACACACAAAAAGTTGAATATTGGACTCTCAGTTTATGACAAAAAAGTGGATATCATAAGGTATTCGAAAAGTGGATAGCAAAGATATTCAATAGTGCAGTCTCAATTTGTTTTTGGGGGGTTGTTTGTTTGTTTGGGTTTTATAACAGGGTCATTTCGTGCAGCTACTCAGCACACTGTTCAATGGAGATTTTTCCTCCTGCTGTTAACATCACTACCATCTCCACTCCCCCGAAAGTCCTTCGGATAAATTGCGGTCCTGTGGGGTGCAACCACACGGTTAATATCTTGCGCACACGACAAAACCTTTCCGCCTTTCGGAAGAGTAGGCCATTGTGTGGTGAGTGGGAACGGATGACAATATTTTCAACAAAAAAACGCGTGTACACGGGAGACTGGATGTAAAAAAAAAAAAAAAGACAAATACATGAGAGCTTCTTCCATTAACCTCCAAATAAAAGAATCTGAATTGGGTGGAGCGGTCTGTACGGAGGGCGGAGGACCGGGAGGAGTGGAGGAAGCTGGCTGCAAAATCTTCAGTGGTGCCCCCACGTTCGGCGGGACTACGAAAGAGGTGAAGGTGAAGTAAATAAAACCAACAACAACAACAAAACAAAAAAAACCCCAAACTGTGAAGTTCAGTGGCGGTGCTATGTGATGTTGAGGGAATATATAGATAACGGCACACGTGCGCGCGCGCCTGTGCGTGTGTGTGTGTGTGTGTGTGTGTGTGTGTGTGTGTGTGTGTGTGTGTGTGTGTGTGGATGTGTATTTTGTGTATTTGTGTAAGGGAGGGGAGGGGTGGGCGGAAAGGGCGAGAAGAGACGAAGAGAGGAAGGGAGGTAAATGCCACGGAGTGCAGATTTGGAAAAGAGATTAGATAGCAATTTATGTCTCTGACCCTTGTCTTGCCTCGCGGCGCTCTGACTCTATCTCTGTTCGTCTGTCTGTCTGCCCTCAAACCATCCCCCCCCCCCCCCCCCCCCCCCCCCGACTTTCTTATATATATCAGCGTGTAGGACTGTCTGTCTGTCTGTCTGTCTGTCTCTCTCAGTTCACTTCTGCCGTCTTATGCCAGATTTTCTCAAGCAAATGAAAAGTTAGGGGCGATGATTTCTGTGAAGCAGTGTGCAGAGCTGTTCAAAAAGCCGGCAGTTAATCAGCATTTGGCGTTGATGTGACGTCCCAGTCAACCCTCCCCACCCTTTTCCTCTCCCCTCCCCCCCCCCCCCTTTCGTTTCCCCCCCTCCCCCCAACTCACCTCTCCTGCCTAACGTCCCTTCTCCTGCCACTCCCATTTTCAGCTTCACACCACCTTTAGACTTTGCCACTTCTCTTTCTGTTTTTTTACATTATTTTTGCATTCGTACTGCATGCACTAAGGCCTCCACATACAAAATAAAATTATGATCGTTTGTTGTTGTTGTTTTTTATAAAAGACTAGCCTTCACCTCAAATCTCAATCGATTTTGCACAAAAATGATTGGATTGAAATTTTACTTTTTAGCAAACAGTGTATCCTCTCAGTCCTTCGATGTCTGCTAGCTTCCTAACCCCAATATGTATGTTCGGGGTCAACGCTGCAGGAACAACAAGCAATCCTCATTGGATGACCATTTCCAACTTTCTCGTGACTACCTAGGTATTGCTCTATGTCCTCAATTTCCCATAACAAGTACACAACGCATTTTACATACTTTTAAAAAGCTGTGGAGACCAGCAAACCTTTTTGGACTTGCACTCTATAGAAGATACTCCTTGACCCTGGAAGCTAACCCTTATGTGTAGCTTT
>CM060321.1:65270690-65275690 GCA_030674155.1 Stramonita haemastoma
ATGGGATTGCGTTAATGAGTCGGAACGTGAAACCTCAATCACTTCATTTCGATCAGAGATCATAGTGTCATTACAATTACAATATTACTTGTTACGTCTATACAACCAAACAAAAGACGCAGGATGAGTTCGTTGGGAAATCATTGAGTCATACTGAATAACTTTCATATCAAACCTCACCTATCACAATTCTAGATCGTTTTTTAATGCCATGGAAAATAAATCTAGACAAATTCTCTTTGTGCTGCTCACTTTGTAACTGAAGCAGTATTGATAATGGTAAATAAACTGAGTCTCCTAAAAATTTTGACCGTATATCAGAGTACATAAGGCATTCATACAGAAAATGCTTTTCATTTTCAATTTTGGATGTGCAAAAGGGACATGATTTTCTTTGATTTGATTCACTATAGCGATGCATGTTATTGTTAAGGGGTAGAACACCACATCTTATCTGTGCAAGTGCAACTCTAAAGCAGTAAACATCAGTAGTCATAAGATACTTCTCCCTCTCAAACACTGTTTTGAACGATGGGTAATGCCTGTATGTTTCTCTGTCTCTTAATGCACCAGACCATTCCTGTATGAACATGTCAATCAGACGCTGTTTGAACATATTAAGAAAAGTTTTCACATTGCCAACACCCTGATGCAGCCAAACTACATTAAATCCTGATACACATAGAATTAATCTTATTTGTGACACCCAACAGTCTTTTCCCTTTTCATCATCCGAGTTCCGAGTTCCGAGTTCCGAGTTCTCTCTCTCTCTCTCTCTCTCTCTCTCTCTCTCTCTCTCTCTCTCCTCTCTCTCTCTCTCTCTCTCTCTCTCTCTCTCTCTCTCTCTCTCTTGACGACATTATTTTTAAGCAGTTGGTAAACTCAGATGAGCAAATAATTGAATTTTTCTTAAAGTTCTTTCACAATCTTTCCGACACAGACAGCTTTCCAGAAAAATGGACAGCACCTATTATTTTGCCATCTTGTAAGAAGGGGGATGTGAACAATGCCAATGATTATAGCTAGAGGAACCTGTTAAAAGTAATGTTAGTAGTAAACTCCATAGTACTATTACTAGTAATGGGTTTAAGATATGGACTGATCAAAATAATGTTGCAAAGGAGCACCAAAAAATTGTTTTCAGATAAGTTATCCAAAAGACTTATGTTTACCTTATTACGGATAATAATTTTTACAACCATGCATTGTATGTGACCTTTATTGATCTGGGAAAAGCATTTGATTCTTTTGATAAGTATTCATTTTGGCCAGTCTAAATTAAATGTAACATTAGAATCAAGCTACATAAGTATGTTAAAAGTATAGATGACAACATTGAATGCAAGGTAAAGTGTGTTACCAATTTGACCCTTTAATTGTACAGGTGGGGTATAACAAGGAGATGTTTGCCCACCAGTATCATTTTCCCTTTTACTGGATGAGTTAGCACTACAGGTAATCGATGATAGACAGTTCCACCTGATGCATTAAGACTATGTGTTGGTTTGTTTTTCTTATCTCAGCAGGTGATGTTGTTTTGCTTCCAGTGGTAGTTGTGGGGTTGCAAAATCAATTAACTAAGCTATAAACGGCTGATTAGTCTCTTTACCTAAAGGCAAATTTGGGTAAGAGTAACATTGTAGTACTTAGAAAGGGGCAGTGTTGATAAGAAAGACAGATGTACAGTGGTGTGCTGGTTTCTTTAGTTAATGCTTGCAGATATTTAAGAAGACTGTACTCCAGGTACCTTAGTTTTGTCACGGCTTGTGAAGATCTTGCCCCTGGGGCTATGACTGCTTTTAGAATTATCATAAAATATCATATTCAGTTAATGAGAGTTTACATGGACTCCTTGTGAAACGTTTATATAAACATACTCTCTCTTTTACAATGTGGTTTTACAAAAAGAAACGGGTGCTTGACACTGTCGCTGTCCATTGTGAACACGTGCATGCTTTTACTCTCGAAAAGTTTCTAGTAGCACACTCCAGAATGCTTGACGGTTTAATCTATGGTGAAACAGATCGTTACACTGTGTGTGTGTGTGTGTGTGTGTGTGTGTACATTCACCTTCATGGGATATTGGCTAAAAGTACTGCAGATAGGTAACAATCGATTCTGAGTATGCAACTTGTTTTTACCCTTTAAATGACTGTGGCCAGAAAACTGGGACGTGTAATAAGTGTTCGTGTTTATACGAAAATAGATTGGGACATGTTCGAGTAAATGACCTATCAGCTGTTCTGGGAGTTTTCTAAAAGAATGTTTCATCAGCATCTCATTCATTGCAGATGGCACATAACCAGCGACAGATTCGATTTTCGAAGAAGCTGCTGTTGTGACCTTTGTTTGAAACTATACTGCTTATAAAATATTAACTGAAATATTATGCATATCACAGCCAAATATATATTAGATATACCTGATTTAAATGTTCATCCTCTCTGATACAAACCATTTACTGAAACTGAGTTATGACTTTATTTTTAGAAGAAAGAAAAACAAAGAAGATAATGTCCATTTTGTTCTTGATTGTAAAGTATGGTTATTCTTCTTCTTCTCATTAGCTTAATGCTCATTTACGACGAGGTGGTTAAGACATTCCCGTTAGGATTGTACAGAAAAGAAGGTGGATGAGTGGGAAGGCAGAAGGGCTAAGAATGTTAATGGATTTTGATAAGTCCTTAAGATTAACTTTACAGTAGCTCCCCACCTCGCGCGGCGCGTGCGCGCGCACACACACACACACACCACACACACACACACACACACACACACACACACACACACACACACACACACACACACACACACACACCATAATTATAGGCAGCTGCATTCTGACGTCGGGAATGGTGTCTAAACACGAAGACACCTGTTTTGAGCATGCTGTTTTGCTTTTGTTTTGTTTTTTGTCATTCATTCCGGCTTGAAATGGCCTACTCTTACGAGCTTTTAATCAACATATATTATGTGCAAGATGGTCTGCACGCATTGACACGCGGGGCCTTTGTTGATAGTCTCATCCTAATGATTGTCACATTCAGTTCGACTTTTTCGTCAAAATGGGGAAAAAGGGCGAGGCTGGGAATCGAAGTCAGAACCTCATGGTTGACTTCTTAGGCAGGTGAATGTCTTAACCCCGCTGCCACCTTTCTTTGCACGTACGCGTTTGATCACAGCAGACAGTCTGGAAATGCGAAAAAAAATGTACTGACTAACCTAGCTTACTAAAGGGAAAAAAAACCCAAAGAAATTAAAGACTTATTTCCAACTTTCCTTGCACTCTGAAAGTTGAGTTAAAAACCTGCAAGACGATGTCTCAAACTTTCAATACTCGACAAAGACTTACGATATCATATTTCAAGAGTTTGAATCTTTATATACTTAACTGGAACCACAGTATTAAAAAAAAAGGGGGGGGGGGGGGACTGATGCACTTATCCGATTACGTGCTAAAAAAGTAACTCTTGTTAACTATTTTCATGTCCCCACCACCTCCTCCCTTACACACACACACACACACACACACACACACACACACACACACACACACACACACACACACACACACACACACACACACACATTCATTGTCTAAAATCTCCAGACGTGAATAGACGCTAAACTGACGATCTCTCTCCTCTCTCTCCTCTTCTCTCTCTCTCTCTCTCTCTCTCTCTCTCTCTCTCTCTCTCTCTCCTCTCTCTCTCTCTCTCCTCTCACACACACACACACACACACACACACACACACACACACACACACACACACACACACACACACACACACACACACACACACACAACGATGATGATGATTGAAAAATGGCGATCCCAATCCTAAGATGCTAACTTTGTGGCAAGAAAAGAAGAACCCCACACCCCCACCCTCCATCCTCACAACAACAAAAAGACAAAGTAACTGAACAAAGGCAACAGAAAAAAGATAGTGTAAAGTTGTTGGTTATGAGGCAGCATCAGAACTGAGATGAAATGAGAATCCTTTATTCCTTCCACTCTCACACCACTCGACACAGCCTTAATACAACTTATTGAGCATTGTCTTTTGAATATCAACAATAATGAATTTACAGGAGTTCTTTTTCTAGACTTTGCGAAAGCCTTTGACGTTATTAGCCACTCTCTCCTCATCAAAAAATTAAAATGCTATAAAATCTCCAACCAAGCATTGTCATTTTTAGACTCATTTCTCACTAATCGCCATCAACTTGTTGAAATCGGGCCTAGGAGGTCAACCTTACTACCCATAAAATATGGAATACCACAGGGATCAATACTAGGACCACTTCTTTTCTCTATTTATATTAACGACCTACCTCTGCATATCCATTGTTCATGTCAAATGTTTGCTGACGATACATCAATTCAATGTAAGAACGATGATCCAAACCAGCTTGTGAATGATATGCAGGCAGATATCAATAAACTTATCGAATGGACAGAACTCAATCATATGTCTCTTAATTCAAATAAAACAAAATGTATGTTTATAACCACTCGGCAAAAAAGACAGAAATTGCGTTCTCCATTCGGGCCAATATATGTCCATGGACAACAAATTGAAGAAGTTGTCTCACACAAAGTACTAGGTGCAGTGATTGACAACGACTTGTCTTGGTCAGATCACATAGCCACGTTAGGAAAACGAATCTCAGTAAGATTATATCAACTTAGAAAAATCAAGAATTTTCTAAATCTACAGTCACGAAAACTATTCTTTCACGCCCATATTCTATCTCTTTTAAATTATGTCTCTACCATATGGGATAGTGCAAGCGAAACAAACTTAAAGCATATAAACCGCCTGCACAAAAGAGCTGTGAAACTAATCCGTTTGAATCCTAATACACTGACCACCACCAACTACAAAGAACTAGATATTCCTCCACTCAAAGAAAGACTGCAGTTCAACAAGTATCTATGTATGTACAATATATTAAACGGGAAAGCCCCAAAGAAAATCTTGGAAAAATTTGC
>CM060321.1:65280690-65303190 GCA_030674155.1 Stramonita haemastoma
TATATATATATATATATATATATATATATATATATATATATATATATATATATATATATACATATAACACTTGACAGCCCAAAATAAACATCATAGCATGGTCTCCGTATCCTCATACTTCTCTCTCTCCCCCCCCCTTCCCACTTATTACAGAAAAATCGATGATATAAAGCACATATAGACATGTATTTCATATTCATCAGCGTCCGACGCTCAGACAGCAAACCACCGTTGTCTGTTGTACGAGCAAAACTGCGTTGTGCTGCCGTTAAGCGCCTGACAAGTCAGGTCCAGCGCATCTGACCACAGCGTGGGAGAGGTTTTTTTTTTTTTTTGTTTTGTTTGTTTTTTTTTGCTGCCTCGTCTTCTGTGACGCTCCCGTACTGCTGTTCCCACGCCGCTCATTTCAATCTCCCCGCCACAGCCATACCCAGATTCGTTGTGTCTCACCCCCGGGGTCGGGAGTCCACAGGGAGCTCATCAATATTAGGCCGCCGCGGGGCCACCAGCCAGAGGGGCCCTGCACTTCTGCTGGGTCACTTTGGTGGTGTTCAGTGGTGCCTGTTCTGAGCTAACATACGCAGGACACCACCTACTAAGCCCCCTACTAACGACAGTATTAGCTCAGTCGCGGAGCCAGACTGAGTGAGTCACCCACCCAAGGTGGCGACCACCACAACGTCCCTCCAACGACCGCCTCCCCACGAACCCCGAACCCCAAAGGCTTTGACACAAATTCACCACAGGCACAGAAGCGTATGGGGAAACCGAATCTGAGGTCACCATGAGACCAGAGCAACGGAGGCCACCGAATCAGAGGCAATTTTTATTATTGCATGATGATCAATGATGATGAGGATGATGTAATGATGCTGCTGTGGAGGTGCATCCGCTTTGAGACTACTTGACAGGGTTGTTCTCTACGCTTACTGTCATAATATATCCCGGCGTCAACCAGGCCCGAGAGATACAGACACCTGCAGTGTTGGTCAGGTAATTTGAGCAACACTCTCAAATTCGCATCTGTAAAGTGGATGAAGCTCGACTGTGTGGTCCCAGTCTCCCCACTGAGCCCACAGCACACTCACTCTGGGTAGGAGCCGGCTGGAGCCCGAAAAAATCCCTATGACTTATGGGATTCGAACCCGCGACCTTCCAGTCCGGAATCCACGGCGCTAACCACTGCGCCATGGCGGCTGGTCCGGGAGAGGTTTGTTAATATCTTTGATGTCTTTCTGGAGCTAAAACCTAAAAAAAAAAGGGGGCAGGAGAATGGACGAAGAAGACAGAAAATTGACTAGGGGTTGACGGGAAGAAAATCCTGCTTTCAAATACATGACCCCCCCCCCCCCTCCCCCTGCGAGAATACTGGGGGCCTGTCAGTATAAATAGCATCCCCACCTTTTGGAAATTCTGTGCTGGGAATTCCCTCTTTTCTGTCCCTCTCTATGTTTCTACCTTGTTCCTTTTGTCTCTGTCACCCCCGTCTTGTCTTTTTTTCTGCCTGCTTGGTCCATTCTCCTGCCTTTTTTCAGGAAGACTTTTTTTTTAATATATCAATTCTCTCCCATGCCAAAGTCGGATGCGCTGGGCAGGGACTGACTTGTAAGGCGCTTATAAGCAGCGCAACGCATTTTCGTTCATATGACAGACAACAGTAGTTGCTGTCTGGGCGTTCGACGAAGAAGAGACACAGAACCAAAGCAGTGTGTTTCACCAGTGGCAACCACTTCAAGCATGCATTACAGGGGCGGGACAGCCTAGTGGTTAGAGCGTTACGATCGTGATCTGAAGGTCGCAGCTCAATCCACCATCGAGGCACCTGTTCGAGGAGATTTTCCCCTGGAGGTAACATCAGCACTGACTCCAATCCCCCGAAAGTCATTCGGATGAGACAATGAACCGAGGTCCGGTGTGCGAACGCACGCAGAACATCTTGCGAACATGTTACAGCGCGTGCTTCCTGAACTGCCTGAAGTGAACTATACTGCCAGTGGAGTGGTGGTCTAGAGGTAACGCACCTGCCTAGAAAGCGGAAAGTCCGGGTTGGAGTGTGTGGTTATTCGATCTCCATTTGAGCCCGAAACTTTTCCCCTATTCACTGGACCATGAGTGGTGGTCTGGGTGCTAGACTTTCGGGCGAGCCGATAAACCGTGGTCCCGTTTACGACACATGCTGACCGCACGTCAAAGAACCCCTTGGCAACAGGAGAAATGCCCCTGAAAAATACTATAGAAAAAGGCCACTCAGATAGGAAAACAATTACAGATGTAGACAGGAAAAGAACAAAAATAATGGGTGGCGCTACTCTTGTGGCGACATGTTATCCCTGGTGATATAGCAGCCCGAATTTCACACTGAGAAATCTGCCATGATTGAAAGTGATGTACAATACACAACAATTCAAAACTACGCAATACAATACGATACAACACAACAGAACACAATACAATACAATACAATACAATACAATACAATACAATACAATACAATACAATACAACACAATGCAATACAATAAATACAATACAATACAACCGTGTGTTGTATCTGTCGTAAAGGGGTCTGCTTGTAAGCCTGCTTACTGCCCTGCTTGATGCTTGTGGAATGAACAGAGCTGATCGCAGTCGTCATAGAATACTTCTCTTTTTTTTTTAACACTTTTTTTTTTAAAGGATTAATCATAGACACAAAATGATATGATCTGAAAATCCATTCTCTAACTGAAAGAAACAAACAACAACAATGTCAGGGAACTTTTGTTATTATAATTTAGTTCTTAAAGCTTTTTTCATGAGAGGCAGACCGACATCCCTCCCCCCACCCCGAAAAAAAAGGGAAAAAATGTCTTTTGAAGAAACTTTCAATGACGCAGGGGGAAAAACCACTTCATACCTGAAGGCGGGTTTCTGTCGGCGTTTTCCGGGTTTTATCAAGGAACAGGTAACAGGACACGGAGAAGCAAACTTTTTCCTTGTTTTTATGTCTGTCAAAAACAATACGCACAGACGAAATTTGACTCAAGTTGAAAACAAAGTTTATGATGACAGCGATAGTGCACAACACTGTTTGTTAAACATATCATGCACAGTCACCTGACGCACATTATGGCCGAGTGACTAAGACGGTTCGACTCCCCCCCTCCCCCCCCTCCCCCATGGGTCCATGAAGTCGTGGGTTCGAATCATTTGACGGATGTTATAGCCAAGTGGTTAAAATCGTTGTGAGTGTGTGTATGTACATTCGAATTTGTTAAAACTGTAAATTGTTGTTAATTGTGTGTTGTGTTGGTCGAATGCAAGCGCTTTGATTTGTTTTTACAAGATATAGCGCTATACAAATTCCATGTATTATTATTATTATTATTACTTCACTTCGGGTCCATAAAGTCGTGGGTTCGAATTTCGGCAGCATCTGGTAAATGAAGGATGGGGGTGTTTACAATCTTCGAAGTCAACTTCAAATGCAGTCCTGCCAGTGCCTTAATTTTGTTCCTGTATAAGATCAAACGCACAGGTTAAAGATCATGCAATTCATGTCAGCGTTCGGTGGGTTTCGGACACACGAACATACCCAGCATACATTCCCGAAGTTAGAATGTGGCTAATTTCATTGTGGGCTAAAAAAAAAAAAAAACCAGTCGCATATGCAAAATCTCAGCATTGGTAAACCTTGGAGCTCTAGCCGAGGAACAATATAAAAAAAGAGTAGTCACTTTGAAATGTACCATCAAACGTGACAGCGAGTAAAAGAAGCAGACTCCTTCAAATGTCTTTGCTTATACACCGACCAAAGATGGCTGTTCTTAGAGATTGAGGTGATTACCCTCGCGCCCCCCCCCCCCCCCCCCCCCCCCCCCCCCCGGGGATGTCGGGGGCCTGTCAGTATAAACAGCATCCCCACCCTCTGAAAATTCTGTGCTAGACTCCCCTCTGTTCTATCGCTCTGTTTCTGCCTTGTTCCCTCTCTTCCTGTCACCTCCCTCTTGTTTACTTTCTACCTTCTTGGTCCATTGTCCAGCCTTTTTTTTTTCACACAGACTTAAAGGAAAATAAATCTCTCCCACGCTGAAGTCCGATGCATTGGGACTGATTTAAATGTTTAACAGAAGTGCGACGCATTTTCGTTTATATGACAGACAACAATTGTTAGTGTCTGAGCGTTCTAGGAAGAAGAAGATGAATACGATGTTTAAATTAATGGTTTGTGTGTTTGCTTCCTTTGTTTGAAATGAAATATCAAATATTCATTTGAAAAAAAAAGTTTATTGATGGTTCTTTGGGGGGAATTTCACCCTTAAGGTTTTTCTTGTATTTGGAACATGAACTCTTTATTAAAAAGAATAAATTTTCTTTCAGAGGTCTCAACCATTAAGCCTATGAATGAGGCTGAATAAGTAAATGAAAGAATAACACACAGATAAATAGGACAAGGCTTATCTGTGACTGAACCACATTGGGGTTAGTTACCTGTAGCCCTGCTCACTAATCCTAAAACAGTTGAAAACCTTCATTCAACGTCAGTTTGAAGAGTTCTGTGGGTAGGTAAATCTAGGACTTCAAAAATCAGTCAGGCTGACCTTTTTAGCATCTACACTTTTTATCTTTTTGAAATACGTGTCACATGGAGTGCAGGAGTACGCGTGTGGAGGGGGAAGATAGCAACCAGCTTTTACTTTAAAACATTTTTAAAAGATTATAAGGATTTTTTGTGGGGTGGAATTGGATAATGGTGTTATTTGCTTTTTTGATTAAAATTGCTTACCAGCATAATTACATGGGCTGAAGAAGATTCCAGAAAATATTCCCATTCCATGGTATGCTTTCTTTTTTCGCCGTGGAGCAGGCCTATGTGGTGTTCACTGACACACTTGATGCTCACAATCTAGATCTAACTGGCGTAGGCCAGGCACCTACACAGGACAATGACATCATCAGCTGATCTCTGCCAAATTGTCTTCTTCTTCTTCTTCTTCCTGCAATTAGTCCATTGCTGTTGGCTTCGGCAAAAATGTGTGTGTGTGTGTGTGTGTGTGTGCGTGTGTGTGTGTGTGTGTGTGCGTGTGCGTGTGCGTGTGTGTGTGTGTGCGTGTGTGTGTGTGTGTGCGTGTGCGTGTGCGTGTGGTGTGTGTGTGTGTGCATGCGTGCGCGTGCTTTACTCTATTAAGCTGCTCTTTTTAATGTTGGTGGGTAGTGGGGTGGGAAGGGTTGTCTTTGTGATTCTGAATGAATGCACGGACCTAGTTCTTTAAATATTTGTGTACTTTGGTTGAATGTGGGCCTTGGTACAACCATCCACCGCTTTTCAAGTTCCTTCAACCCGATAAAAAAATTTGAAAAAAATAATTTTAAAAAAAAAAAACGTCAGAAAGAGAGAAAGAAAAATCGAACCTTTCGTGCAGGATTCTGACACTGCTGAAAGTTATTTTCAAAATTTTGAAATATGAAACAAATTTGGGTTGGTCTTAGACTATCCCTGTGATATTATTATCAGACAGGCAAAGGGGGGGGGGGGGGTAAAATGAATGAAGAGTTAACGTCGATAGGTTTATAGGCTTGTGTGAAGTGGAATGATAAATGCATGTATATAAACATGAAAGACTAGATGTGTGTACATTTAAAATAAAAATAATATAAAAAAAACGCACGCGTAGCTACCACAATGCATGAGAAATGCGTGACCAAAACACAAAGTCGTCAGGACAAATTTTGATAAATCAAATCAAATCAAATTCTTTTACTTCGAGGATAATGAATAAGCACCAATGTGCTTGTTTACATACATTATGCTTCGAATCAGAACATCAGTTGATTATTTTTCAAAAAATGCTCGTTTCAAAAATCGATTTGTTAAAACAACAAAAAAAACACTCATTTTTGTTTTATTTTAACACATTTGCATGACGACATGCAGACTACGCATTTTCCCTTCCTCAGACAGCTTGAATTACCAGTGCAGCGGCATCACCACACACACACACACACACACACACACACAGAGGAAGGACAGGCCATAAACATCTCGCTGATTACACCGGAAGGACAGGCGGGTAATAGAAAAATACAGAAGGAAAAAGAAAAAACGACCCGACCAAAAAATAACCTGTTGATTACAGCTGAAACATAGACTACATACATTCATACCATACCATCCACGCCATTTACACGTTATATACACGCACTAGTGAGTCAGCGGGCTGAAAATGGTTCGGTGAAACCTAATTCCCGGTAGTTTTCAGTAGGCGGCGAATGTGTATTGTTGGGAGGTGATTACCCAGGATGAAGCCATTACCTCAACATCAACTCTGCGAGATCAGTTTGTTTTCAACAGTAACAGGACACTCGCAGCTTAGACAGTGTTTCTAGCGTACGATCATCATTATTCTTTAGGTCATGCTGAACTGGAGTGTGTGTGGTATTTTCGTTATTTGAGAGCTGCGTTTAATGGCATTTTTGTTTGTAATGTTTGATTTTTCTCTCTTTTTTCTTGGGTTGTTTGTTTGATATAAGATTGTCCCTTGAAAAGTCTTTGGGATATGACTTTAAATAAACCAAGGCCTGGAGCCTGAAAGGACACAGAACATGTTGTGCAGGCATTAAAACCTCATCCCTCTTGTTGAAGAGTAGGCCAGGTAGAGGGAGGGAGGGGGGTGGCATGGATGACACTAACATTGGCATTGGCAAATTCAGTCATGGACTAGGGGGAAGTCAAGGCAAGTGGAAATCAGTGTATTAGTATTCCAGATTCAGTTGCAATCAAGGCAAGTGGTATTCCAGATTCAGTTGCAATCAAGGCAAGTGGTATTCCAGATTCTGTTGAAGTCAAGTCAAGCGGAAGTCAGGTTGTTGGTAGTCCATATCATACTGTCTGAGCATTTCTACAACCTCGTCAAAGGCTCAGTCAGCAACTGTTGTCTGTCATATGAGCCAAAATGAGTTGTGCTGCCATTAAGTCCTTGACCAGTCAGGCCAGCATCTCACTTCGGTGTGGGAGAAAACTGCTATCTTGTCAGTCTTTCTGGTGAAACGAAAGGCAGGAGAATGGACCATGAAAGCAGAAAATAGACAAGAAGGGGGTGACAGGAAGAAAAGGGAACAAGGCATAAAGAAAGGGAGGGATAGAAAAGAGGGAATTCCCAGCACAGAAGGTGTGGATCTATTTACACTGACAGGCCCCCCTGGAGTCCCCACGTGGAGAAATAGATCTGAACATTTGAAGGAGAACTGAACAGAAAATGTATCCTAGAAACCGGCATTTTTTTCCTAGACAAAGATCCCCGTGAAAACTAAAAACAAAGGAGCCGCTTCCTTTCACTTCTCCCCCAATGACGAATATTCTAATTTTAAACAAGCTGATCAGACGAGATAAGTAGGTTAAATAACCTTTACAGTCTGCACCCTCTGGGGGTGGAGAGGGGGGGGGGAGGGGAGGGGAGGGGGAAGGTGGGGGGGTTATTGATTACTGAATCAAGTCATTACCTGTACTGCGCACGATCTATCATCAGGGCTGTCTTTCTTTGTCGTCTGCTTCAGATCGAATCAGGCCTACACCTTGATGAGAGAGAGAGAGAGCTCTGTACAGAAAACACATCGCTGGAAACATTAAACAACGGAAGCTGGGAGTAAAGACAAAAAGGACAGAAAAGCAGGGAGGAGGGAGGAGGAGGGGGGAGGAATAAAAGAATGAAGGGAGGAAGAAAAGAAGGGAAATTGACATCTCTGTAAGACAAAAGGACAGGCCGGAAATATCTGTGAGCAAAATCAAAAACAAAAAAAAAGAGAAAAAAAACCCACAAAAAACAAAAACAACAACAGAAAGTGAAAGGAGTCAGCTTCGAGTCAGAAGAAGACGAACAATCCTTAGTGCAGTGCTTAACGACATGTTTGGGTGGGGGAAAAGGGGTAGTAGGTGATTTATTGTTGTTGTTGTTTTGTGTGTTGTTGTTTGTTTGGTTGGTTGGTTTTGGTTTTTAGCCTATTGGATGCATACATTTTTGGAGCCGTCTTCCCCTCTCCCTATATGAGAAGTGAGGAGACCTGGAGCACAGATTGCAGTGTGGTGTTTTCATGCCCACCATTTCAGTCACGTTGAATAGAGAAAAATACATTGTCTTGAATTATGAAGAGTTTATTTCGTTGGTTCAAATAAGTCCATGTGACTTTTATAGCAATCAATAATTTTTTATTCTGATACTGATTCTGATTCTCCATTTGTTTTTTTTGTTCAGTAACTTGTATGATTCTTCGGTATCTGTCTGTGAGAGCTTAGAGCGTTCATAAAAGAGATAAGGCACACGAAGTATACTTGCTTACTTACTTACTGACTGACTGACTGACTGACTCAAAGAACGCTATAGCCGAGTGGTTAAGACCGTTCGACTTCAATCCCATGGGTCCATGAGGTCCTGGGTTTAACTCTCCGTGGCGTCTATTAATCAAGGATGGGGATTTTACGATCTCTCAGGTCAACTTCAAGCGCAGACCTGCCAATGCCTTAATTCGCTTCATGTATCTATACACATCAAGATCAAAATTTTACGTTAAAGATCCTGTAACTCATGTCAGCGTTGGGTGGGTTACGGAAACACGAACATACCCAGCATACACCCCTGAATGGGAATGTGGCTACCTTCACGGTGGGTGAAAACTTTGTAAACCTCGGAGCTCTAGCCGAGGAACAGAAAAAACCGGACTTACTTGCTTAATTAATTACTCGATTCCGTTCGAGGGGATTTTTCTCCTGGAGCTAACATCAGTGCTGACTCCACTCTCTCCAAAAGTCCTTCGGATGAGACTATAAACCGAGGCTCCATGTCCGAACGCACGCAGAACATCTTGTGCACACGTTAAGTCCTGTTCCGCTTTTCGAAAGAGTAGGCCATTGTGTGGCGGAGGGAACAGATGACAAAATTTACAAAAATACTGCATACACACGGGGACTAGATGTAAAATAACACATGAGTGCTTATTCCATTTTCCTCGACATAAAAGAATGAATAAATAAATACATGAATACATAAAAAATGAATAAATAAATAAATACATAAGTAAATAAAGGAATAATTAAATAGCTACTTACTGACTTAACCAGGTCTGCCCAAGCCATTAGGTACTTACACAGAGACCTCACATGGCGAGAGATCCATGTCTGAAGAGATCTGCCATCCTCTGTCATGTCTCCCACTGACTTTACTTTCGTCATTTATTATTTTTATTATTTTATTTATTCTTAGTCTAGTCCTTTGCCACTAGGGACTTCAGCTGACCAGCTTAGTTTTTGCTGTCCTGCATGTTTGAACTCACAGGCACCTCTGAACACTACCAAAGTGACCCGGTCAGCAGTGCAGGGCCTCTCTGGTTGGGGGCCCCTCTGTGGGCTGATACTGATGGGCTCCGTGCAGACTTCTGGCTGAGGATGCGACATAACGCTGTACCCAGCCGGAGCAAGAGTCCCTATATCGCGCGCATCCTCATGCAGAAGTCAATATGCAGTCTATCAGTGTAAGGGAGGCGATTCAGTTTACTCTACAAAGAGAGCCGGAACTGTTATCGTTCTTTGCCAAACATCTTCCCAGCTTTTCTTTTACAAACAATACTCTGAAACATATCCTCATGGGTGTGTTCTTGCCACAGAAAACAGAACCTATCCGCTTCTTGCTGATAACTGACATGTCTAGCCTTCTTGGTTTTGGTTTTCTGTTTTTCTGTTTTCTTCATTGGGTTTTGATTTTCTTGCTTTGTAGGTTTTCCGTTTGCCTGTAATATTCAAATCTGCCTTTGTAAGGACTTGATGTAACACAATGTCCAGCAGCATTCACACAACACACGACGCTTGTGTTCACTCTCCTCTCCCCATTAGAGATAGCCCCTATCTGATGCCTGCCCTTTTGTCCAAGCATCTTTTGGTAAATTGTCGTCCCATTTGAGTGCTTTGATCTGAGTTTCTTCTTGAAGAAAATCAAAGAACCTGTTGACACTGTAAGCGTTGAAGTCCCGTGCTCGTGCAACTAATGTTGACTCCAGCTGCCTCATTGAAATTTGAAGGCGTCACTGCAAGAAGATCTTCAGCCATCGTTTTCCTGCTGCTTTTTTTTCTCTCGTCATTAAAGACATGTGAGATGTTGTTCCTAGTTGCTATCTCATATGCTGGGGCCATATCATCTTTCCGGTCCGGGCAAGGACAATGTGTGTTTGGCAGCAATCTGGAATTTTATGGAGATTTTTTTTAGCCACGAATGCTATCATATTACACCTTGATAGACCAATGTGTGTGTGTGTGTGTGTTCATGATATAGCATTGACAAAGAAAAAGCATAAAACAAAAGGGTGTCAATCATTACAGTCAAAAATTGTGCTGAATGAATTCTAAAGGCATATGAGCAGAGGTCTCATGGTTGACTTTTTGTTTTTGTTTTTCTTTCTCTTAATAAAAAAAAGAATGTATGGAAGTTTTATCCACAGCCAGTTGTGGCAAGCTCACAGGTAAAGGGAGGTAAGTATATTATACAATGCTGACATGAAAGAAGTTTCTTCCCCTACCCCAATGACAGTAACTATGTCGTATGCCATTCTCCATGTATAGTCTGCAAGCATGTCTCCATTCTTTGCCATGTATTCAAAACATGTTTCTCTTTTCAATTCTACGAAATTGTTGTAAACCCATAGTTCTCGAAAGGTTGTTCCAAAAAAAAAAAATTTATTTAGAGAAAACAGGCTTTGCAATAATTCAAATGAAATATTCCAACTAAGGTTTCAAATTTGCCAGTGTGAATAGCATGGTGTTTTGGTTTGTGGTTTTGGGGTGTTTTTTGTGTTTTTTTTACATTGTACATATGCCTTTGGTAGCCTGCTCCTGATATGAAGATGTGTGAATAATGAAATGAGAAATGTTAGACTGAGCATGCAAACCACACAAACATCTGACCTTTTTTTCCTCGTTCCTTGGTTAGAGCTCCAGGTCAACCAATAGTGAGATTTTGCATAGGTAACCTTTTTTGCCCACCATGAAGGTAGCTGCATTCCGACTTCAAGTATGTATGCTGGGTATATTCATAATCTACCAAAAGCTGACATGAATTACAGGATCTTTAATGTGCGTATTTGATCTTCTGCATGCATATATACATGAAGGGAAGAAAGGCACTAGCTTGTCTGCACTTGGAAGTTGACTTTGGAGATCTTATAACTCCCCCACCCTTGATTCATCAGATGCCTGCCGAGATTCGAACCCAGTACTCCATGGACCCATGGAATTGAAGTTGAACAGTCTTAACCACTTGGCTATGGCGACCATCACACATGACCTCTGACCAGACTCCTTTCCCATCTGCAGGTGTCCAGACACTGCAGTAAATGCTATTTATTTATTCTTTTATTTCGAGGATAATGGAATAAGCACCCATGTGCTTTTTTACATCCAGTCCCCTTGTATGCAGTTTTGTTAATTTTGTCATCCGTTCCTACCGGCACACAATGGCCTACTCTTCCGAAAAGCGGAACAGGTTTTAACGCATGCGCAAAATGTTCTGCATGCGTTTGTGTCATAGGGCCTCGATTTATATCTCATCCAAAACTTTTGGCAGGAGTGGAGTCGGCACTTATGTTAACTCCAAAGAAAAAATCCTCTTGTATGAGATTTGAACCCGGGTCAGCAGATCAAGAGTGCATCACTCTGACCACCAGGCTATTTCGTGTGCCTGCCATGGGCCAGCTGAGCCTGGCAGACACCACCCTCTTCACATACACACAGCCACCTATATTACACCATTTTTAACACCTCTAGTCTGAATTCCACATGAGGTAATGTTTTTGTCATCCCATATTAACATTTCTGAATGGTAGTCTGGGCGTTTGTCTTTTATTTGAATTGATCAACAGATCCAGTGCATGTAGTATGCATTTTAAGCACATGTAAAAGAACTCACAGCAGAAGTCTGAGATAATAAAGAAAAAAAAAAAAAAAGAGTCCAAGTACGTATGTATTGTAAGAATCACAGACATCCACTTCAAGGAAACTGTTATTAAAACACCACAGTGGGGTACAAGTCTTTAGACAACACACACATACAACACACACGATGATCATGTACACTACATATCAGGTGGATTGGTGGTCTAGAAGTGACTCGCCTGCCTTGAAAGCGAAATGTTCGGGTTGGAGTGTGCAGTGGTTTGAATCTCATTTGGGCTCAAAACTTCTCCCCATCCATTAGACCATGAATGGAGGTCTGGGTGCTAGTCTTTCAGATGAGACGATAAACTGAGGTCCCATGTGTTAAACATAATTATTTAGCACACATAAAAGAACCCATGGGAACAAGAGGGTTGTCCCGGGCAAAATTCTGTAGAAAAAAGCCGCTCTGATAGGGAAACAAATACAGTTGCAGACAGGAAAAGGGTAAAAAATAGTGGGTGGTGCTGGTCTTGTGGGAACGCACTCTCACTGGGGAGACCAGCCCTAATTTCACACACAGAAATCTGCTATGACATAAAGTGGTATAAAATAAAATCTAAAAATAAAATAAAGACAGGTACATACACGACCCCCCCCCCCCCCCCAACTGCCCTTATCATAAATCTTCCATCCTCTCTACACCCTACTGTTCATACAACATACAGGCACACACACTTTTTGTAGGATCAACTCAAAACATTTATTTGATATCAACAAACATTTCACTATCAAGAAAACTTTTTCTTTATTTTAAAAAACAAAAAACAATACCGACACACACACAAAACACAGTCAGTATGGAGGAGAATGGTGACAAATGGACGGCAGGTGCAGACGACAGTCTACAGAATTCCTAGTCGCTTCTCCATCAGCACGTGAGGATGGCCAACCACCTCCGCCATGGAGGGATCTGAAACAACCACACACAACACTTCAAGATTCCATTCCCTTCACTCCTTATGATGTACGTATGGAGGATTGATTACAAACAAGTTAAACGGTCCAACTAAAACTAATGCCACCTTTTCTCTTTTTTTCTATAACTCATTTTGTGTCAGTAGACCTGTTTATTTGTTTCTCTTTGGGAGTTGCCTTTTCAATATAAATTTTGCTAAGGGTAAATGTAAGGAGCACATGGGGGGGACCTTGATATATCGTGTTATCTAAAAAACTAGCCTCTAGCCCACCATTAATGCTCTACTGGATGGTAGAATAGTTTTGAGTCAAACAGGAATATATATATATATAAATATACACCTGGACTACGATATACTGTGAAAATAAGAGAACCATATTCAAAGAAAGGAAAAGCAACAGAATGGAAAGTAAAGGGAATAGAATGTGACATCTGTGAATTTTCTCTCAAAACATAGACAAAGAGAGGGAAGGCAGGTGGAGGGAGGGACAGGAGAGAGACAGGGCTACAGATAAGACAAAGAGCTAACTGGACAGACAGAGGGTCAAAGACAAAGGCTGCAGGTGGGGTCTGACCGTTGAGGATGTCCTCAAAGCCCAGCGTCTCATCACGACCGGTCAGTGTGTCCAGCAGCACATTGGAGCTGGGCAGGCAGGGAAGACGCTGCATCTGTGGTCAGATCATCATTATCACACACTGTAACACTGTAACGCTGCATCTGTGATCAGATCATCATTATCACACACTGTAACACTGTAACGCTGCATCTGTGATCAGATCATCATTATCACACACTGTAACACTGTAACGCTGCATCTGTGATCAGATCATCATTATCACACACTGTAACACTGTGACGCTGCATCTGTGATCAGATCATCATTATCACACACTGTAACACTGTGACGCTGCATCTGTGATCAGATCATCATTATCACACACTGTAACACTGTGACGCTGCATCTGTGATCAGATCATCATTATTACACACTGTAACACTGTGACGCTGCATCTGTGATCAGATCATCATTATCACACACTGTAACACTGTGACGCTGCATCTGGGGTCAAATCATCATCATCACACACTGTAACACTGTAATACTGCATCTGGGGTCAAATCATCATCATTACACGCTGTGACACTGCCACAATGTAACACTGCCACAATGTAACACTGTCACACTATAATGCTGCGACACTGTAACGCTGCCACATTTTAACACTGCCACATTGTAACGCTGCCACATTGTAAAACTGCTACACACTCTTGTTACACATGCATCTGTTTGTGAAATAATTCACAATGTAACATGTCACACATGCCACTATTGTGACATAATTCTCATTGTAACATGTCACTCATGCCTCTGTGATATATTTCACAACTAATTGCTTGTGAAACAGCTGCTACAATGTGACACACAAACTTGTTATATAAACCTATTATAATGTCAACATCTCAAAATACAGCTGAACCCTTGTGATATCTCACAGTGATACAGCCACAAACTCCCCAACACAACAGGCACACAGATGCAAAGCTTGTGATCAAACACCCGACACAGATTTGTCAATGTGATATCAACATCATACACTTTACTTGCACATTCACACTAACTTGATACAAACAAACAGAATAATGTTATAAGCGCTGTAATACACAGCACAGCAACTTTACATAATAAAATCATACCATTAAAATATCAAAATTACAACATCAACATCTAAAACCTTCATATCAAGGAAATGATAAAACAACTGAACAATTTTAACACTTAAAGAAAAATAGTCCAGATTTTAACAGGGATTTGACAAGTAAAAACAAGAATAATCCAGACTCTGATTAAAAAGAAAAATGGTCCAGATTTTAACAGGGATCTGACAAATAAAAACAAAAATAATCCAAACTCAGAGATTTGACCAGTAAAAAAAAAAAAAAAAAATTCAGACTTTTACAGAGATTGTCCTATCAGACAGACTGCAGAGGGCACCGACCTTCTGGGCAAAGTGTTGCTCCATGTGCAGGCGCATAGGAGCATGGATCCCCTGGGCGTTCCTCAGCATCACCATGTCCATCTTCTGCTGGTGGCTCAGCCACTGCAACCGGGCATTTCAACACCTTCATCCTGTGTTATGTTGTTGCTTACAGCCCAACTGACCAGGGAAAGGGGAGGGGGGGGGGGGGGGGGAAGGATCTACGATTATCACTACATTGATTTTTAAATAAGAACCAAACAAAAACGCAATTACCTACAACATCTCATTTATAATTCAGATTCAATTTCAAATTGTTTCAAACAATTCTTTTTGTTTTTGCTTTAAAATGTGTTGCAGTCTTCAGAAGGCAAAATCAGTTACTGAAGAAATCTCATATCATTACTAAAACTATTCTTTATGAGTTATATGTATGATGTAATGCTAACAATAACTCACATTTTTCTCTGAAAATTCCAGAGGATGGGAGGACACCAGACCCTCTGCAGCGTGTGTTTTGTTAAGTCTGCAATCACAACCCACAAAAAGTAAAACACACACACACACACACACACATGTGTATGCATGCATTGCATGCACATACACATGTTAATGTATGCATGCAACCCCCCCCCCCCCCCCCCCCCCCCCTTACACATACACACACAACTGACTAGTTCACGCTTCTACTGCACATCTCATTTCTCACATCAACATTACGACAACCGTAATAAAAAGCCAAAGCTAAGATGCACATTACTTTCACAGAGTATGGGTTATGATATGATAGTTGTTGCAAAACCATAAGTTCAACACTGACTTTTCATTTGCTTTTATTTGTTGGTCTAATTTTCAAGCATTCAATTGGACTTGGAGCAAAACATCAGATCTGGCACCGTTTTTTTTCTTTTTTTAAAAATATGAATCAGGTTCCCCACCCCCAAATTTCCTGTGAACATTGTGTATACATGTGTGTCTTTAATTAATGTGTTTATGAATTCCGAATGTGTGCCTGATTCACTTGTGCATTTCTATTATTAACTAAGTGTAGAAAACACTGAGACTGACTTAGTTACTAAGTCACAGTGCACTGTGGTTTTCTGCCAAGATTTTTGTTTTCAGTAACTGTAGAAAATATCATGAGAATCCATTTCACTACTTGAAATCCTAAATGATCAAGAACATGAAAAATAAGTACTGCCATGGATAAAACAAAAAATGTATCTAAATGTTTGTGTATACCCAAGGCACATTGCCCTAAAAGAATAAAACAAGACAAAAACAGATGAAATTTATAATGCATACATTATTCATAACATTTGGCAGTAAGAAAGTGATAGGCATTGGGTTTTTTTAAGAGAGACAGGGGGGATTTCATGAGAAAGTCAAATCTTTTTTAAAAAATACGGCAATACAACATCGGTGTAATCTTTTAAACTAACAACTTATCCACCAGTAAGTTTAACTAATATTACATTATTAGGGGTATTAAACTACAGGCATAAAAGTGGTCTCTGCTTTACGCTTTTAGCTGCCCTGGCCCCACAACAATGTTACTTTTTTGGTTAGAAACATGACACCAGTGACAGAAGAGCATGTCTACTTGTCTTACCCATGCAGCATGACATCAGGGGCTCCATAGGGACCTTCTGGAACCTTCAGGGTCTTGCTGCCCTCGGGCTGGGGTCGCAGGGAAGGGTAACCGAAACTCTGAAACAATTTTTCTCCTCCATGAATTAAAACAGATGGCTGCCATCTAAAACCGGATTTATTACAGACTCTGCTACCATGTCAGTGTTTGAAACATCAAGTAGATGAACTGATTTAAAATAACTCACCCCCTTCCCAATACACACATGTGCGTATGGGAAATGGACTTCGTAAAGGAAAAAACAGAACATCTGGCAGAACAACATGAAAAAAACAAAAAAGCCCCAAACTTAATATCCCTCAAACAGAGTCTGGCTAGTGACCATGTACGTATCATGACCATTGGCACTAGATTAGATGTGGAGATGTTGGCATGGGTTTGAGAACTAAATCAATAAATGTATTCTAGAACAGCTCTGTGGTTCTGGCCTACTCACGGCTACTGCACTGTACACTGGCAAAACAACTTAAACCAAAAACGCATCCAATGATGCATGTATTCTTACCACTACTACCCTTCCCCAATCAAACAACCCACCAAACAAAAACTGAAAAAGTTCCTCTCTCACTGTCTCAGTCTCAGTCTCTGTCAGTGTCACACACACACACACACACACACACACACCGGATGGGAAGGGGTGGAGTGTTACTGTAAGTTGTTATGGCAATCTAATGATTTTTATTATGGGCCATGATATTGGGGTAGACCCTGGAAGTCTATGGTGATGATTTTCCTTTTTCTCGCTTAACGGCACATGCTGTATATTTCGCCATTATGGCCTGTGATGTGGACAGCAAAAACATATCCAACTTTCATTCCAATCACTAGTCAACAAGAAGCCTAACACAGTAACACTAACAGTATCTCCCATTTTAACTGTGACATGCAAAATTTGAATGGTTTGCGTGATCAATCCAGATCGTCAGAAATAAACACTTTAAAATCACCCAAACGTAGATTTACTTGGTTTATAGGATTCAATATTACTTTATTCTTTTTCCGAAATAATCGTTACATCGCTTTAAAGTGATATTACATGCTAAAGTGTAATATACTGTGTTGGAGGAATAGCAGAAGCACTTCTACTCACCATGTTGATTTTGTAGTTTCCGTACATGCGCAATGAATCAGCGTTGGAAGGCCGCACTCCAGCTTTCAATTTTGGCCCACTTCAACTGTTGTTTTTTGTTAAATTATATAAAAGGAAAAATGCTATTGTATCCCTAAAATTAAAAAAACACCCTTTCACGTGAAAGAGAAGCTTTTGAATCAGGATCGATATAATTTTTGCAGATTTGGTTGGTTTTAATTCTTTTTCAGCGAGTGCTAGGGCCTATCCTCTATGGTCCATTGTCGTCTGCTAGCCTTACAGACGGTCTTCGTGACGTCAAAAGGGAACCCACTTTTGCGTGGCTGTTCTTTTTCGCGCACTTGCTTTCAGAAGTGAAATGATCTATTAACTGCAAGACATTTAGATTTTTAAAAGTAAGAAATGCTATCATGCCAGAACTTTAAAAAAGTAAGCGCCAAAGAATACGTCTTATCCAGAACAATCATGGGATTTCTGCGCTATGACTCATCCTTGTCATCATGGCATTGCTCAATTGACAGAATAGCAGTGCAAGAAAACCAAGCGCAAGTGGGGAATGCCCTTTGGTGCAGGCGCGATACACACGGCAAGGCTAGCCTAGGCTAGGGCCAACTGGGAGAGGCTGCTTCCTCATAGTTCGGCTTCGTATTCTTGTGTGGTGTGTGCATTTGACGAGTATGATTTTACATTTGTGTGTTAACCCTTTGATCAGCACCATCATGTTGACTTCAGGCGAAATAAAGTGACTGTGTTGTTTTGTGCTTGGAAACTTTTTTTTTTTCAAGTGGGACGTTGCTGATTGTTAAAGTGTCTGAGAAAGTTGTGTGTGTCTGTGTGTGTTTGTGACGCTTCTTGTGTCAGTTGTGCGAAATCGCCGCAATGGATAGGACTGTTGCCTTTTGGGTGACTGTGTGGAGCCTGGGTTTACTGCAGCTGACGACTGTAAGGTCTGCGGCCCTTCCAGGTGAGTGCAAAAACACTTTCAGAAGAAAAGGAGTTTGGGTGGGGAGGGGGGGGGGGGGGTGGTTGCACTTGATCATGCGTAAAGTCTCGTCTGCAGTTCTGGAGTTTCACTTTGTTACGTTCGTGATCACGTGCCTGCCAGGTGGTATTTTTTTAAATTTACACCCGATTCAAGATTTTGACAGTGTATGCACAGAATCTCACCTAGCATAGTTACACTCCGTGTGTGTGCGTGCGTGCGTGTGTGTGTGTGTGTGTGTGTGTGGCGCGCGCGCGTGCGTGCGTGCGTGCGTGTTATGTGTGCGTGCGTGCGTGTGCATGTGTGTGTGTGTGTGCGTGCGTGTGCCCATACGTGCGCGCATGCATATCTCATGCCATTTTGTGTGTGTGTGTGTGTGTGTGTGTGTGTTGCGCGCGCGCGCGCGTGCTGCGTGCGCCATGTACTCGTGTGTGTGTGTGTGTGTGTGTGTGTGTGTGTGTGTGTGTGTGTGTGTGTGTGCTGTTTTTTTTAATTATTAATTTTTTCCTAACTCTAATATTATTTCACCAAGTGTGGATAGACTATAAAATGAACAATGACAACAGCAACAACCCCCCCCCCCCCCCCCCCCCCCCCCACACACACACACACAGAGTGGAGCAGTGGTCTGGAGGTAATGCACCTGCCTAGAAAGCAAAAAGTCCATGCCGAAAGTGTGCAATATTTCAATCCCCATTTGGGCCAAAAACTTTGCCCCCATTCATTAGACCATGAGTGGTATGGGTGCTAGTCTTTCAGATGAGATGGTAAACCCAGGCCCTATGTGTTAGACAACATTATTTAGGACATGTAAAAGAACCCACGGCAACAAGAGAATTGTCCCAGGCAAAACTGTAGACCAAAAGCCACTCTGATACTGTGAAAGTGTGATAGGGAAACAAATACAGTTTCAGACAGGAAAGGAAAAGAAATAAGGTGGCGCTCCTCTTGTGGTGATGCGCTGCTCTTGTGGTGATGGGCTGTCCCTGGGGAGAGCAGCCTGAATATCATGCAGAGAAATCTGCCATGACTTAAAGTAGTATGAAATCAAATGAAATGAATCACACACACACACACACACACACACACACACACACACACACACACACACACAGAGTAGATACATACACACACACACACACACACACACACACACACACACACATACCCCACACACACACACACACAAAGTAGATCACACACACACACACACACACACACACACACACACACACACACACACACACACACACACCAAAAAAAAAAACCAACAAAAACAATGCCATGTAGATAGACTGTACTGATTCAGTGATTGTGTTACTTAGTCTTGTACTTTTTAAAAACAACCTGTACAACTGTAAACACAAATTTTGATGATGCACGACTTACCTTCTCAACATACAATACATACTGTAACATGTCTTTAGAAACTTGTGCAGAGTGCTGGGAGCAGGTGTGAGGGTTGTTATGACATGATGACATAATATCACATGTATGTCAGAGCAGTATGCCATGGTGGTGGTGTTGGCTGGGGCCCAGGTTAGCCTACATCACATGCATACAGCGGCATCAGGCAGGCAGCTGTGGCCCCTTCACTTTACAAACACACAGACAGACAGAGACTGGCTGTAGGCAGCCTGCAGGAATCAGCAATTATTATTATTCATTGTGTTCAAGAACTTGGCTTCAGCAGAAAAGTTGAGCTGTTGTCTGTGAGTGTGTACTGTATGTAACAGGTATAAAATAAAAATCTGAAGATGGTCTATACTATGCAAAGTTGAACCTTTGGCTGTGTGTTTATAAATAACTAGCTGTACGTACTGATTTTTTTTTTCTTCAAGGAGAAAAAGTGATGAATTTAGAATTGCTTCATATTTAGTTATCATAATATTTTATGGTTCATTCTGTATTCATGGCCAAATATAGATCTAAGTTTATTCTGGCCTCAGTCTTCCCTATGGAAAAGTTTATGGCACCTTTTTATATTATAAAGTTTTTGTTCTCTGCTCCATTACTGACTTTAACTTTGGTTTAAAAACACAAAATGTTACATACAGAGCAGTCAGTCTTCATTTGATGAGTGATGGTACTAATTTAGTAATTGGATGATACAACATGATTTACCTAAATCTTTTTAAGCACACATTATATGTCACAGTGGTTTATCTTGCCAGTTACCTGCACCACAGGTACACAAAACTCAAAAGTACACAAACAAAAGTACAAACACACAACTCAAAAGTACACACACACACACACACACACACACACACACACACACGACACACACAACACACACACACACACACACACACACACACACACATTCTCTCACTCACTCACTGGATGGGGACTGGATAAAAAAAAAAAAAGCACATGGATGCTTATTCCATTAGCCTCGAAATTAAAAAAAAAACCCTAAATGAAAGAGATAAATAAAATAGAATAATAAATTGGTAAAGCTGTGAGAAGTGGGTCAGTAAACCTTATCAGAACTGGCAAGGAAAAAGCAGTGATAAAAAAAAAAGAAGATTATTTCATGGTGTGTCCCACTTCACCACAGGTGGTGCCTAGTGCCTCAGTGAATCAGTGAATGAGCTGACTGTAACTTCTAGATAGATCTATCTATAGATCTATACAACTTCACAAGTTTGTACTGTAGACACTACAGCCAGTACAGGCTAGTTTCACTCACTGACTGGATGGTGAATCACTGAATGATTTGTTATTGAATTGATCACTCCTACCTTGCAACTAAATAAAAGGTGTACATGAAGCTGTGCTGTATAGATCATACTATAGTGCTGACGCTTTATTCTTTATTCAGGTTATAAAAAAATAAAGTATAAACCTACCTTACTGTGCAAACAGCTTCCCAAAGTTCTGCAGTTGAGTCATAATCTGCGTCCTTTGTGTGGCTAGAACAAAAAATTATTTTCTATGCATAACTTCTCTTGTTATTGTTATAAGTTACAAAATCATGTAGCTTAAATATAAGAGATTGGGTGGGATCAAATGAAGAATTTTACAAAATGATACTTGATAGTGTAATTTGCAGACAGAACAGGATGGGAAAGTTGTTTCAGTTCTGGTCTGAGTCTTGTAAAGTTCTGCAGAGCAAAGAAAGGTGGAGTGCTCAGCCAACTACAGTACAGGGGCTATTATCCTCATTAGTGTTATGCAGATGTTGTAATCACACACACACACACCCATGTATGTTGATGCATGGAGGCAACACAGCTAGTGAGAGCACGCTGGTCCTTAGCCTAATGCCACCTGAACTGTGTAGTTCGTTCTACAAGGCTGACTGATGCCTGATGTCGGCGGCACAGAACTGATGGATGGAATTAGCTGCCACTTTGATACTAGTTAGTCTCAGCTGTGTTGGCTGTGTGCGCTCCTCCAAATAGCCAAACTGAACTTTTGTTAGTCAAGTTTTTAAAACAAAAAAAATGGCTTTACTTTTTGATCAACACAGATGTGACAGTGTTAGGCTTTGAAATATTTTTTAATACATATAATGATATATTTTATTTACATTGTTTTACATGCTGAAAATGGTCTGAAACTGTAAGTCAGTGTAATGTCTGGAAACTATGGCACTTGTCTTCAAAGTTTTGGAAAGCAAAAGAGGATGGACAAGGATTTCTACTGAACCTCATGAACTTAAAACTTATCTCCAACAAACAAGCAGACAGACAAGCAAACAAACAAACAAAAAACGATTTAATTAATCAGTCATATCAATTTTAAAACTGGCAGTGGTTTGATCTACCTTATTATTAGAATGCTTTCCGAGTCAGAAAAGTGCTTACCTTCATCTTTTAAAAGGGGAGGGGATGGAACTCTGCCTGTAAAACATCTTAGCAGGGGGAAAAAAACTATCAAAAAGAAACTTTAGAAAGGTTCAGCGTATCTGGTTAAGCGTGCCC
>CM060321.1:65305690-65320690 GCA_030674155.1 Stramonita haemastoma
GTGCTGAACGGTGTAATTGAGCGAATACAAATCCCGAAAGAAGGTAAGTTAGGTCATGTGAGTAGAAGTGAAGGAACATAGAAAAAAAGGGACTTTGAGGCAAAGAAGGCCAACGAGTCCATCGCTTTCCGTTGTAGGTCCTTGTTTCGCAATACCCTGCCTTCAGATTTTTCATTTTCCAGATAATGTAGCACACCTTGGTCGACATGTTCAGATCTAACTGCTGGTCCTTTTGACAGCTTCCGTATTTGTGTTTGTCTTTTCCGTACTGCTGTTCAAGTCTTATCTCTGTTTTCACTCCATTCCCTGATCCTCTTCCTATCCACAGAAAATTCATGGACACACTCCGAAACATTCCTACCTGCTTCATTATCCAGATACTGGAGGGCTTCCAATTGAAAGATACAGTGTAAGACTGTCGCTTGGGCATTTTGCAAAAATGGCACTGAGAGATTCAAGAACCAACTTCCGGCCATCAGGAAGCGTTGTCAAAGTACTTCACTGACAGACAAAAGATGTCAGTGGAAAAAGCATGACGTAATTTTAATTCACTTTGTTGGGGATGGGTGGGAGTGAGGATAGGGGACAAAGAATAAGAAAAAAGGAAAGAAACACGAAAAGGTAAAGAGGGGGAAAAGATGACTTTTAGAACAGTCTGTACAAATTCCAGTGAAAGTGAGCATAGTCTCTTTGAAAAAAGCAGGGTGGGCGTTTGCTAGGTAGCTACCCCTGTGCACAACTTTTGGCCCAAAGTGGGGGGTGGGCGTTTGCTAGATGGTGGGCTTATGCTAGGGATTTTACGGTATTACTTGATAAAAACTTGATGATAAATGCTAATATTACTGTTAAATTACATTTGATATCCCCGTGACAGCGCCTTGTCAATGGTAGACTGTTTATATTCCCCCTGCACTGTCCTTTTTTTTCTCTCACTCTTCTAAAAATTATATTTTTAACAGTTTTTTACCCGTGGATATTCTTATCGTGGCCATTTTGCGTTTTACTTTGTTGTTGCAGGTGGTTGGTTTTGTAATGTTTTGACTTGTTTTTGTGTGGTTCATCTCTCAATACTTCGTTTTATTTAAATGTAATATACTGATTCAGTGATTGTGTTTTGTGTTTTGATATTGTTTTTTGTGTCTCTTATATTGTGTTTTGTGTCTTTGAGTAACTTACTATTCATCACATCATACTATTGGCACCATCCCGAAATAAGAAGTAGATCTAATTTGACATGAATAAATTTGCTTTGTGTGTGATTTTTCTACTTGATGGTTGTTGTTTTTAAAAAAAATAATTTTTTATCCTTTTTTATCCTGTCTTTTTTTGGGGTGGGTGGGTATTTCATTGACCTGATATGAATAACCATCATAAAAGAATGAAGCTAAAAGTAATCATGAAAGTTATCCTGTGTGATTGTATGCAATTATGTGGTGAACATCAGGTATGATGGGACTCCAAGACATTGGATTAATCAACTTGTTTTTGTTTTTTAACATTAACACATACACCAACACAGAGAGGCAAAACGGGTGGATCGGTGGTCTTGAGGATTTATATTTTAACGCGCCTGTATAGAAAGCGAAAAGTCCGGGTCGAAGTGTGTGGTGGTTCGAATCCCGTTTGGGCCCGAAAGTTTTTCCCCATCCATTAGACCATGGGTGGTGGTCTTGGCGCTAGTCTTTCGGATGAGACGATAAACAGAGGCCCCGTGTGTTACACATCATTATTTTGCGCACGTAAAAGAACCCACGGCAACAAGAGGGTTGTCCCTGGCAACATTTTGTAGAAAAAAATCCACTCTGATAAGGAAACAAATACAGACAGGAAAAAGGGGAAAAAAATGGGCGGCGCTACACTTGTGGAGACACGATCTCCCCGAAGAGAGCAGCCCGAATTTCACGGCAGAGAAATCTACTGTGACATAAAGTGGTAATAAATGAATTAAACAAGACGCACAATTTGTAACTTGTATCTATAGGTCAGTCGTTAGAAAGCTAGGGATCAACTGGAAATGAACACCCCATGGATGATTTGGCGGAGTATAACTATATATAATATATATACTTCAAGCTTTAGGTTTGTTAATGTTGTGCAGGTGTCTTTGTGAATAAACATCTAGAATAGCTGGTACAGGTTTGTTGTGTGACGACGTGAGTCATCGCTGTGAGGTATGACATGACATGACATCCAGAAATACATAACAATGTGGAACAACAACATTGCGCAGTGTGTTAGACACACCGTCGGGTGCAGTAACGAAGAACTCAAGAAGGCATGAGCTCTTACAGGCTGTAGCCTACACATGTTTGAACTGCGTGACGCATTAGAAAAGGAGGACAGAATCAGATGCATGTGTTGTGAAATAGGTGAAGATCTTAATCATCACTCCTGTACAGTTGTTAATCTGTGTGTCGACTGGGTTTCTGTTCTCTAACAAAGATTTTAACCGAATGCGTATAGTTTGAAGATTGTGATACTAATAATAGAATCTTGGTGACATATGTATTTTGTCACTACTGATGATATAATTATATTGTAGGCTTCATAAGTGAAACTGCTAAAATGACTTTTTGCTTGAAATATTTTGCCTTTGCACACGGAGTGGAACCTGGGTTGTAACTTTAACGCTATCATAGATTGCAACCTAGTTTTTGGTTTAAACACCTTTTATTGAATGAATGGTTACAAAAACACGAGTCAATAAGTCCACAGCGTATCTTCACTGCAAAAGAACATAGAATCAGGCATGAGAAGTTGACATCTTGTGCCATGTCACTCCTTTGTGTAGTCTTCAGAGTAAACATTGAAATTTAGATTTAAAACAAATGTACAGAAAAGCAAACAAGTAGGCTAACTTTGTAAGCAAGTAAAACAAAAACAAAACAAAGTACCACAACTAAACTCTACAGCCAGTACAGGAAAACTAAAACAACTCACCAGCGAACAAATAAACAAAGAACCGCTTTGTTTCATATGACAGTCAGTTCTAACAGTTTTGTTTTGTTTTTACACTGTCTCAGAATATGACCCTGTCATATCAAACGTTTATTTTATCTGTCTGTTTCGCCTACAGTTGTCAATATTTTTCCTAAGTGTTAATCTTTGTACTTTGCCTCTTTTATTTGTTTGTTTGTTTGACGTTGCTGTTTATTGTTTTTGAAATTGTTGAAGATAACGTGTTCAGGCTTTGAATAATGAAGGCATTGTTTACTGTAATGAATGTTTTTGTGTGTGGCTTGCTGGGTTTTGTTTTGTTTTGTTTTTTCTTTTTGTTTTGTTTGGCTGCTGCTCGAATGTCTTGTGTCTGTGTGTGAGTGTGTGTGTGTGTCGTGTGTGTGTGTGTGTGTGTGTGTGTGTGTGTGTGTGTGTGTGTGTGTGTGTGTGGTGTGTGTGTGTGTACTCTGTGTGCTGTGTGTGTGTGTGTGTGTGTGTGTGTCACTGTGTGTGTTGTGTGTGTCTGTGTGTGTGTGTGTGTATTGTGTGTGTGTGTGTGTGTGTGTGTGTGTGTGTGTTGTGTGTGTGTGTGTGTGTGTGTGTGTGTGTGTGTGAGGCGCGCGTGCGCATGTGTACGTGTCAGTTGCTTGTTTGTGTTTCGAGCACACACAGGGTTTGCTTTGGTTGGGTTTTTTCCTCCCGAGATAAAGAGAAGAAAGACTTTTGTTATGTAACTGTGCCCCCCTGACTGGCATCTGTCTCCATAAACCCCCTTCTGCTATCGCCCCCCCCCCCCTCCTCTGAATACTCCCTTTCCCTACTGTACCCATCTGGCGTCATGAAGCCAGTGTCACACGTGTGGCGTTGTGTTCCTAAAGCGCAACTGTCCTTAACATAGTGATAGATGTTTTTGGTTTGTTTTTTTTACCTATACCTTTGCTTTGCTTCTATCAATCGTAAAGAAGCGTAGACTTAAATGGTAGGGAATGTCAACAAGATCAACAGGACTTGAAAAAACAATAAGACCTACATGCAAGGCACTGTCAGGACAAGAAAAAGGAGCAGACAAGGAAGAGATGGGAGGACAACATCAGCGAATGGACAGCCTAGAACTAGAACAAAACTTTGAGAAGGCTGAACAGAGAGAGGAATGGAGGAACTGTTGCCAAGCTTCAGGATGCCCCCACAGTCGCCAAACTAAGGGATGGATAGATAGATAGATAGATAGATAGGTAGATAAGCTACAGATAGACAGACAGACAGACAGACAGACAGATAGATAGATAGATAGATAGATAGAAGATAGATAGATAGATAGATAGATAGATAGATAGATAGATAGATAGATAGATAGATAGATAGATAGAACTTTGCTGTCGGATTGCTAATGAATTCATGTAAACTGTAGCTCGTTTTAGCGTAAGTTGGTTTGAAAAAAATATAATAATATTTTCTCCGACTCATATTGTATCATTATTGTGTTTTGTGTGTTTTATGTGATATGACTAGGGCTAAGTGTACTTTGAATTTCTCTTTTGAGGTGAGAAAGTAGTCCCCGAGTTGTGTCTCTTCTTGAAGTTGAAGTTCCTCTAAGTGGAATAACTTTGATACATAGTGATCAAGTGTAACGACATCATAATGAAATAGATACGAGAATCTTGATAAAGAAACTGGGGGGGGGGGGGGGGTTGAAAAGATAAGGGGAAGCGTAGAATTTTACAAAATAAAATCTATGCATTTAACTGTGTTATGTTGTATCATATATGATTAACATGACTTTCTGTACAAAAAGAAAAATGAAAACTGGCTGGTTAAGTTCAAAGAGGTGTTCTATTTGTTGTTTCGTTTTAACAACAACTTTACCCAAGCAAAAACATAGTTCAAAGGAATTCCTAATTGATTTGTCAGTGGATGGGTGGTCTTAGAGATTACATCTCTACCTAGAAAGCTTTAAGTCCGGGTCGATACTTTTTGCCCATCCATTAGACCATGAGTGGTGGTCTTTGTCTTTAGGATGAGACGATAAATCGAGGTCCCCGTGTGTTACACGGAATTGTGTAGCGCACGTAAAAGATTCCACGGCAACAAGAGAGTTGTCCCTGGAAACATTCTGTTGCAAAAGCCACTCTGATAGGGAAACAGATACAGTTGCAAACAGGAAAAGAAAATAATAATGGGTGGCGCTGCTCTTGTTGCGACGTGCTGTCCTCGGGGAGAGCAGCCCGAACTTCACACAGAGAAATCTGCCGTGACTTAAGTGGTATAAATAAAACAATAAAGATAAAAGTCAAATCACATTCAAGTAAAATTCTTATAATATATCTTGATTAAAGACCCTGTTTGGGAACATGAATGTTAAAGATACACAAAACCAGCCAAAGTATAATGATATATCTGTCCTCACGGAATTTGAACAATACACAAAACCAATCCAAATTATAGCCAAAATGGAATGCGATCACTTCATTGATTCAAATAACCAATAATTGTGCCTCAAGAATCAGAACAGAACGACGGGAAAAGAGGAATTATAGTATTGAATTTGGTGCCGTTTGCACGTTTTTGAACCTGTTAAGGACAGGGACTCTTGCTAATAACACCACTACCTGTGTTGCATGAGTTGTCTGTCGGCACCAGGAAAGAAGATATAAGAGAGAGAGAGAGAGAGAGAGAGAGAGAGAGAGAGAGAGAGAGAGAGAGAGAGAGAGAGAGAGAGAGGGGGGGGGGGGGGGCATACTTCCTGGCTTCAGCATCAGCGCAACAGGTGCCATCCCCTCACCGTCTTCCCCTCCCCTTCCATCTTCTACACCTGTTCCCCCCCCCCTCCCCCCATTCTGCGTCATCCATTTATTTCATCTCTTCTTTCCTGTCTATTCCTGTATCTCTCTCTCTCTCGGCTGGATTGTTCACGTTAATGGTTATGCTCCGGCTCTTTCTGCTGTTTGGTTGGTTGGTTATTTTTTTCATTTTCTGCTTTTCAGGTATTGGAAATGTAACGCCTGTAGAATACAACAGGCTTCTTTCTTCTTGTTCTTGTTCTTGTTCTTGTTCTTGTTCTTGTTCTTGTTTCTTCTTCTTCTTCTTCTTTTCTTCTTTCTTCTTCTTCTTCTTCTTCTTCTTCTTCTTCTTCTTCTTCTTCTTCTTCTTCTTCTTCTTCTTCTTCTTCTTCTTCTCTTTCTTTCTTTCTCTTTCTTCTTCTTTCTTCTTCTCTTTCTTCTTTCTTCTTCTTCTTCTTCTTCTTCTTCTTCTTTCTTTCTTTCTTTCTTGTCTTTTCTTCTTCTTCTTCTTTCTTTCTTCTCTTTCTTTCTTCTTCTCTTCTTTCTTTTCTTTCTTTCTTTCTTTCTTCTTTCTTTCTTTCTTTCTTTTCGCTCATCATTTGTTTTGCAGTTTCTGATTGTTTATTGTTCAGCTGCTGTCTGTTGTCTGTTCGTCTCTGGTTGACATGCCTTTGTTGTCTGCTCTTTCTTTGACACTTCCTTCCCCTTCTCTTTCTGCTCAAGACTGTCTTCTGTCTGTTGTCTGTCGTGTTGTCTGGTCGTCGTTTCTTCAGTAGTACATGCTACTACTCTGTTCGTTCCTCTCTTCATCATACTCTTCATTCTCTCTCTCTCTCTTCTCTCCTCTCTCTCTCTCTCTCTGCCTCAAGTCTGTCTGTCTTCTCTCTTATGCTAACTAACTAACACCAAAGATTGTTTCTTGTACAAAAATATGAACATGTCATTAGACCCAACCTCCCTCCCCCCCCTCACCCTCCCTCCATAAACTAACTTGAAGCACCACCAAAGACAAAAGCTACAATACAGGGTAGGTAATCTATCTTAATGACTCCACGACACTTAAACCAAGCCCAATACACAGCAAAAATAAATCACAACGCTGCTTCCTTCCTTCCTTCTCCCTGAAATGAAATGCTATAAACTGCGTGTTTTCGGGGAACAAGGACTTGGGGAGGATAGCCTAGGAGCTAGCCCTAACTGCGTCTACTTGACAGAGAAGCGTTTTGTAGGAGTGGCACCACCGCTACAGAACAGACCCAGAGCAAAAGCAGGATTCCCAGGAGCGCTGTACTGTACTGTTAGTACTTTAGAGCTAGCTGCATTGTTCTTTTTACAGCCGTGTAGCCAGCCGCCAGTGGTTTGCACGTGCTAGGCTAGGTCGTGAATTAGAAGTACTAGCCTGTAGTGTAGGTAGAGCTTGGCTGCTTATGACAGTTGTGCTTAGGCTTCAGAACATTCACAGTGACTGGGGAAAGGTGAAGAAGACTTGTTGGCATTACACTGGCTGCTATTCTGACGGGGGAGCAGTAGATAATAGCGAATTATATAGGCTGAAAAGAAAGACAGTGCATGAAAGGGAATTAGAGGAGGAGGAGGGGAGAGAGAGAGAGAGAGAGAGAGAGAGAGAGAGAGAGAGGGTGTTAGGGGGTTGTTAAGTTTTCTGTCCAGACAAAGACCCTGTTGATATTTTCTCTTTCCTAAGGTAACTCAACTGACATCAGCCCATATTTTGTTCATCCCATACCCACGAGAGAGAGAGAGAGAGAGAGAGAGAGAGAGAGAGAGAGAGAGAGAGAGAAGAGAGAGAGAGAGAAGAGAGAGAGAGACAGACAGACAGACAGACAGACAGACAGACAGACAGACAGACAGACAGAAACAGACAGACAGATAGAGACAGACAGAGAGCTTCATGATAACCTTGCATAATGTTCTAATAAATCCAATCTGCAGAAAAAAGTCAAACGGCAGATAAAAGATGAAAGGCATTGGGAAGTTTGCAGTGGAGGTGATAGAACCCCGGAAGTAAGGGTGAGGGTGTGTGTGGGGGGGGGGGGGAGGGCGGCTAAGCGGAAGTTGCGCACATACGGGAAGAAGAAGAAGAAAGCGAGACAGGTGATTGGTTGTTGTCGCACCTTCCAGCCACACAGGTCAGGGTTATTTTTCTAAACCGGGGCTCCCCCTGGCTCTGTGGGTCTTGTGTGTTTGAAGACACAAGACACCTGCGCCTGGCTTATAAACACACAAAAAGGGAATACCCCCCCCCCATCCCCCTTCCCCTTGCCATCAACCATCAACAGCAAGCAGCCGTGGTGGGTTCATCTTTCTTTGAACATTTTGTTCCATATACCCTGGGGTCAAATATTGTCGAGACTGACGTTACAGTGCCTGTGTGGTGTGTGTGTGTGGTGTAATTATGTCATCTAGGCAGGACATTGATATGGTTGCTTGTCAAATGACAAAACGGCATTGTTATGACAGTGACAAAATGTGAATCCTTCTTCATCAAATGCTCCTACAGCACCTATTGTTGTCTGTCATATGAGCGAAAATGTGTTTCGCTGCTGTTAAGCGCCTGACAAATCAGGCCCAGCGCATCCGACTTCTGTGTGAGAAAATGTGAATAAAAATCAGTTAAAAACAAACAAGTAGTTGGCCTATGTCAAATGGAAGCTCTCCCTCCCCCTCCTTGGGGATTCCCCAGTTTATGGTAAATCTGAGCTACGAATTCTCTCTTTCCTATCCCTCTCTTTGTTACTGCCCTATTCCTTTTGTTCAGGTCACCTCCTTTTTTTTGTCTATTTTCTACCTTCTTCGTCCATTCCCTGCCCCCCCCCCCCCCCCCCCCCCAAAGATAACAATTATCCCCCACGCTGACGTCAGATGCGCTGAGCCTGGCTTGCTTAACGGCAGCGCAACCATTTTGAATCCTATGACAGACAACACTAGCTGCTGTCTGATCTTTGATGATGAAGAAGAAGCTGTGGATGAGCACAGCTGTGTGCTGCAGTTTTGGTACCTTCCCGCTGTCTTGCCGAGCAAAAGAGGTGTCGTGGTTCACTTCACCTGTGGCCAACTTGACCCCTAAGGAATTTTGCCGAGGGGTTTGTCAGAAACATTTCAGTCTTTTGACCTTTGCCATCTCTGTGTCAGTCTGTCTCTATGTCTGTCTACCTGTCTGTCTGTCTGTTTGTTTGTTGCCTCTTCCTTTGACATCTGTGTGTGCGTGCATAGTGTGTGTGTATGTATGTAATATATATATATATATATATATATATATATATATATATATATATATTTATGATGTGTGTGTGTGTGTGTGTGTGTGTGTGTGTGTGTGTGTGTGTGTGGTGTCTACTGTTAAGGCGTGTTTTCACTACCCAGTTTTCAAACCAAGGTAGATGAAGAACTGGAGCATTGAGAGAGAGAAATAGAGACAGACATATAGAGAGAGACAGAGTAGATGAAGAAGAACTGGAGTATTTCCTTGCCCTGATCTGCACCCCCATGTGCCTGTTGTTACCGTGAGAGAGAAAAATATGCTATGTGACATGTGTACACAACATCAAACATGCTGATGTTGGAATAGTTTTTTTAAAGTCAACAACCTACTTCTTGACTGATTCCACAGCGAGCTGTAGCATACCTGGGGTAGAGCGGGCTGTTCCTGTTTTATTTACAAGGATGATGTGGGCTGTAGCCTTTTCAACTTTTTTTTATTGCATCATCACGTCTGCTCTTGTCGTTAATATGACTGGCTGACTCTTAACATGGTCCTCAAACTATTTTCCTCTCTCAGCAATGAAGGAAAACGTGTCAACCACTAAACTGAAAATCATTGGAAACTTCACTAAACATTTTGAAACTTGCTCTGGAAAAGGAAAAGACAACCCTGTATGACTCCCCTCGAAATAATATAACTTAGCCAAGTAGCAAGAAAAGTATGAACAAATCAAAGAAACAGCTTGAGGGTGTATTTTGGAGGTACTTAGTATTCAGTTCTGCATTTGCAATACCCGATTTTGCCTGAAAACCTTTGTTTTTTGCTAAACCAGGTAGGGTAAAACATTTCTAAACCTCAAAGTAGCCCTCATATGGTGACGATATTTGTAGAATCAAAGGCTCTCGCCTTTGGGTATACTTGGTTTTTTGTTTTTGTTTTTACATTTCCCCCTCGCCATTTTTGTCAGTAAAAGCCAGAACCTCCCACATCCTCCCACCCATCAAAGCTGGCCCAAGAATTGGTCATAACGACCTCTCTTGCCCCCTTTTATGATGTTTCATTTGGGTGGATAGCATTTTTATCTCTGTGTTAAAGCAGTGAACAGCTAGGCTGCAGGGACAGATGAGATAAGAGCAGTCAGTTTATGGCAGGTCTTTACTCCGTCTCCTGCTGCTGTTGTACTGAACCAAACTGCAGAGATGAAGGGAGGGGGGTACAAAGGTCAGGGAACGGGAATCAGAGTACTACATGGCAGTGTGGGGGGGGGGGGGGGGGGGGGGAGGGAGGGGGGGGGGGGGGGGGGGGCAGTGTGGCAATTCCATTAGCCAGAAGAAGTAGAGTGTCAGACGTGGCAGGGATGGCTTTCATGCGGCATGGTACCAGAGTCCCTCAGTCTGCTTCCACCCTCCCTCCCACCCAGCCTCCTGTTAGCTATGGTTAGATCTACCCCCAACAGGCAACGTTTGTCGTGGTGGTGTGACACTTCCAGTGCCAGAGTACTAGCTAAGCACTTTAGCCTACCCTGTCCAAAAAAAGGAGTACATTTTTGTTAAGTATGTAACCTGATTCTGTTATTGAATGATATAGTTTTTATATCCAGGGTTTCGTTGTGGTTGTTCGTATGTTCCATCATTGGTTAAATCTGTGTCAGGTCAGAGACCAGTAGGCTACTCTAGAGAGCAAGGGAGCCTACCCCCTCCCTCCGCCACCCCACCCCCAAAAAAAGTGTCAAGAGAAGCGAACATATGGTCTAACCTTCTCCACTGTACTCTCTGCTGCGGTGGGAATATGGGTACACATGACTGCACTGGCCTTCACTTCACTTCACTCCCACACATAGCAGTGGGTGGCTAGCCCAGCCCGCTACTTCAGCATGCACTTGAGTCAGTGGCCAGAGTCAGTAAGCCCTGTAGTGCAGTGGTAGTGTAGCCTAGTGTAGTGTAGTGTAGTGCGTGGTGTGGTCACTACATGGACAGCATGCTGAGCCCTGCTACTACACTGCACTGGGCTAGGCCTAGCTGCATGGCATGGCACTCTTGTCTTAGGCTAGTTGTCTGGACAGCAGATATGACTGGTCAGTCACCCATTGATTGACACCCTCTCCGGAGATCCAAGGTCGTGGCAAAAATGGTGCCTTTTAGTTTTGTTTTAAAAGATAGACATGTGAAAAAAAAATCCCATAAAATACAGTAATAATAATAATAATAATAATAATAATAATAATAATAATAGTATTGTGTGTGGCCGCGCGCGCGCGCGCGCGCGCGCGTGTGTGTGTGTGTGTGTGTGTGTGTGTGTGTGTGTGTGT
This sequence comes from Stramonita haemastoma, assembly GCA_030674155.1. Lineage (NCBI taxonomy): Eukaryota > Metazoa > Mollusca > Gastropoda > Neogastropoda > Muricidae > Stramonita > Stramonita haemastoma. Next base: position 65,316,933 of record CM060321.1, read on the forward strand.
GTGTGTGTTGGTGGAGCTATACATGTGGAGTGGGGCCAGATGATATTTGATACATTCCTGTATGCTTCCTGTCACCTCTGAAGTATACAGTCTGAACCACTGCCAAAGCTTTTGAGGAGAAAACCATCAGTACCAATATGGATGGCCCTGTGATACTACTGTATTGATGGCAATAATAATAATACATGGAATTTATATAGCGCTATATCTTGTAAAAACAAATCAAAGCGCTTGATACCACTACTATTACTTCTGCTACTACTACTACTAACTACTACTACTACTACTACTACTACTACTACTACTACTACTACTACTACTACTATTACTGCTGCTGCTACAACTACCACCACTTCTACCACTATCAGCACTTCTACTACTTCCACTACCACCACCACTACTTCTACTTCTACTATCATTACTTCTACTACCACCACCACTACTAAACTACTACTACTACAACAACGACAACGACAATTACTGCTACTACTACTGCTACCACCACCACCACTACTACTACTACTGCTACACCACCACCACTCACTACTACTACTAACTCCTACTACTAATACTACTACTACTACTACTGCTGCTAGCTGCGCTGCTGCTGCTGCTGCTGCTGCTTCTACTGCTTCTGCTACAATGACCAAGGTCGAGGTATTGAGACTGTGTGTGATGTGTACATGTACACGGCGACAGGTCGGCCATGGTAACTTTATGGCAGTGAGCGGAGGATGGAGGAACAATCAGAACATGGCGTCCATCCAATCAGGAGTCTTGATCCTTTTATCACACACACACACACACACACACTCACACACATTTTCCCCTGGAGTTAACATCAGTGCTGACTCCACTCTCCCCCAAAGTCCTTCGGATAAGACGGCATATTGAGTCCTCGTGTGCGAACGCACGCAGAACATCTCGCGCACACGTTAAATCCTATTCCGCTTTTCGTAAGAGTAGGCCATTGTGTGCCGGTGGGGACGGATGATAAGATTTACAAAACTGCATTCACACGGGGACTGGGTGTAGAAAAGCACATGAGTGCTTATTCCATTATCCTTGATATAAAAGAATAGATAGATAGACACACACTAATACACACTGCTGTTCTGTGCCCGCTTGTTAAATAGTCCTCTCTTCTTCCGCCTCGTCGCCCCCCTCTCCCCAAGAAAAAAACCCACCAACAAACAACACAACAAAATCAAAAACTGCTAAACCCCCAACCGAACCACCCGAACCAAAACAGGCAAACCAACCAACATAAAAAACAAGTCAAACCCATAATAGTAAATACAACGAACAATACCTACAACTCAGGGGTAAACTTAGAAGATATCATAATCTACGTAGAAATGGGTTTATTTAATAAAGTATCGTGTTCGCTACCACCACTACTCTCTCTCTCTCTCTCTCTCTCTCTCTCTCTCTACTCTGTCATGTGTGTGTGTGTGTTTGTGTGTGTTTTGTTTTTGTTTTAGTTGGGGGGGGGGATGTTTTCCTTTTTGTTTTCTGTTAGTTTTTTTTGTTTGTTTCCCCTTCAGGGGACCATTGGCTATATGCCACAGAATCTTAGATAAGCGGTTGGAGCAGAACATAAACAAGTCCCCCTCTCCCTTCATATCCCTCCCATTGTCTACCCAACAACAAGTCTTTTGGGACAGACGAAGAACAAAGCATCGTCAGTAGTCACAGGGTGGTGGCCTATTGTTTTGAGTGTTGTCCTATACTATAGTGAAGTGTGACGGCATTCTTCTTGTCGATCTCATTCCCTGGGTTATTATTCAACTTTCTCTTCGTTATAGCCTGCTTTGTTCTCTGGTCAGTCTTAAGATTGGAAAAGAAAAGGGTCCTGGCGCCGGGGGGGGGGGGGGGGGGGGGGGGTGGGGGTGTTAGAAGCTTCAGACAGATAAGACCCAAACAACATGGGGTGGGGCTGGGTGGATGGTGGTGGAAGTCCATCTCCCCCCCCCCCCCCCCCCTTTACCTTCTCAGTAATTAACCCTCCCTGCCATGAAATTTCCTATCAACGGAAATGAAAATTAACCCCCCACCCAACCCAAAACCGATGTATGCATACGTACAAGAACACGGTTCCCCCCAAAAAAAATGAACAGGAAGTTCGCTTGCTTAAAACAAGTAAATGCAGCGATTTGCTTTATGCTCAAGTTAGTTTTCCCGGCCCACTGGTGCTCGATAGAGGAGAGGAAGCCAGGCACGTCAAGGGAAATGCAGTCTGTGAGTGGAGCCATCAGCGAGGAATTATGTCGGTAATTCAGACCCAAGCGGCGCCGGGGGGAATAAATGAGCACGATTCATTAACCTGCTCACTTCCAGTCCGGCCCAGGAGGTTGGTTTGGTTGTGTGTGTGTGTGTGTGTGTGTGTGTGTGTGTGTGTGTGTGTGTGTGTGTGTGTGTGGAGTGAGAGAGAGAGAGAGAGAGAGAGAGAGAGAGAGAGAGAGAGAGAGAGAGAGAATTCTGGGAATAATGTATTTCCGGAAAAATATGATCATTTATAAATCCGAATTGCAACGTTTTTATGTGAAGATACCGATTATGAAAATGGATTATTTCCCAATACAGTGTTATCATTTATTCGAAACAGAGATTTCCTGAAAACTATTATCATTTATTTGAAATAGAACGCTTTTCCGTACTGATTTCTGAAAACTATTCTCATGTATTCGAAAAAGAACGCTTATTTGGTACTATTTCCTTTATATAAAAAAATATATAAAAAACACACAAACAACAACGTTTATTCGAAATGCAACGTTAAAAAAACTATTTCCTGAATTTTTTTTTTATCATGTACTCGAAATGGAACCATGACATGGCATTCACGGTTGTAGGGTGGGGAAGGAGTTAGGTTTCTGTTCCAGTGAATCTTGAGGCCTAAGATTTGAATCTCAGAACGGTAGACATTGATTGGGATAAATTTCTAGACGTCAGGGAATATGAACCTGATGACCAATGACTGTCAGTTTTCAAGAGGTGTCTACCGTCTTTGGATGGATTTTGAAAAAGAGAAAAAAGAACAAATGATGTATACTGCACATACCTGCACACACCGCCACACTCTCCCAGACTACCCCTCCCTCCTCCCCCTTCTTTCCTACTCCCAAAATTAGCATGCACAATCACACATACACGTACTCACTTGTTGTGCAATATGTATGCTTGATAGGTAAACATAAATTCAGAAATATGATATCATTATGTTGTGTCGAAACTGCACCCAAAAGACAAGGAATGATTCACTAATTATGATTTCAGAATACGGTTACAGTTTAAAGAAATCCACAAAACCTGTGGATTATAATTTCACAGAAACAGTTTCAGTTTGAAAAAAACAAACATTTAAAACACCCCACCCACCCCCTTCCTTTCTTATTTATCATATGAATGGGTTCATTAACTGTAGCCATCATTGAAAGAGTCCAGGAGCACTTTCCCTGTTTGTAAACTGTTGCCTGCGTAATCTGAAAATATGTTGAACGGATGCTGATAATGCTATGTGTATGTAGACTATGTGCGTGCGTGTGTGTGTGTGTGTGTGTGTGTGTGTGTGTGTGTGTGTGTGTGGTGTGTGTGTGTGTCTCTCTCCTCTCTCTCTCTCTCTCTCTCTCTCTCTCTCTCTCTCTCTCTCTCTCTCTCTCTCTCTCTCTCTCTCTCTCAGCAGCACGTACACATACGTATGCAGAGGAGTGGCACATAATAAACAGCAAAAACCGATCAGTCAAATGAACGAACGC
>CM060321.1:65330690-65338190 GCA_030674155.1 Stramonita haemastoma
CACGCACGCACGCACGCACGCACGCACGCACGCACGCACCCACACACACACACACACACACACACACACACACACACACATATATATATATATATATATATATATATATATATATATATATATATATATATATATATATATATATATATGGACACATACATACATACCCACACATCTTTTGCTTATTAGTTTTTGGTCCGATTACTCCGCCAGACCCCCGAGGTTCACCAGTGACATTTGTGTCTACATACTTTTAACACCGTTACCCACCACCATGACGGTAGCCGCATTACGACTTCGGAGTGATGTATCCGATGTAACCGTTTACCGCCGCCATTATAGGGTAGCCGCGTTGTCACTTCAAGGGGGATTCTATGTACGACACTAGATCTAGTGTGTGCATCTTTTTGTTGTTGTTTCTCTTTTTTTTTTTTGGGGGGGGGGGTTTAATGTCGTCTGTCCTAGAAGCACGCAATGGCTTCTTACCTACTCTTTCCAAAAGGGGACAGATTTTAACATGAACACAAGACGTTCTGTGTGCGTTCGCACACGGGACAAGACGATTTATAAACTCATCCGAATGACTTTCAGGGGAGTGATGTCGGTACTGATGTTAAGTTCCTAGCCAAATAGGCAGCCATACTCCGACTTCAGAGGATTTTTTGTCTCCTTTAAAGGAGAGTGTAGGTTGGTATGTTAAAGCTTGTCATGGTGTGAAGCAAATCCCAACATTTTGCAACATAACAGTATTATAGTGTAAGCTCTGGCAATTAGCTGACACAAATAACTGGCCCTGCTTTTGGTATGGGCCAATTCGGATTATTCATAAGCTGAATGTTTCATTGAAAAACAGAAATAGCCCGTTTGATTGCCCAGCTGTTCTGCATAATGCTGAGAGGGTTTTTTTCTGTTTTTTTTTTTTTATTCCACCCTTAGCGCTAGAGTAAGGCACAGAGAGTTGGGCAGCACCTCGCTGAGACTTTTAATTGGTGCATAATACTTGTTGCCCTGGGAATTGGGAGGTCATGTTATGTGGAGAAGTGGTGTCCATTAGCAACAAGTGGTTTCTGTCTCCATGGGAAAAGGAGGAGACGTCTGCCCAACTCTGGCTTGTGCTTTTGTTTGCTTTCCTTCACTTATTTATAGATTGAGGGGACGGGATAGCTCAGTGGTCAGAGCACTCGCTTGCACTCGCAGCATCGAGCGTGGTTACCCTTTGGATGGGTGACCGTTTGCTTGCCTTTGCTTCAGTACAGTCCCCCAGTCCACCCAGCTGTAAATGGTTACCTGCCCTCTTTAGGGTCAGGGAAGGTAAAGCAGCGAGGGAGAGGAGATGGGCGCCGCCCTCAATATCCTGGCCCCTGAAGAAGCTGAGGTCTCTGATGCCTCGCTCCCCTACGACCACATAGGTTATGGGACACCATGACCTTTTATTTATAGATTTACATCAGGGATATGTCTCCCGAGAAATGGGTTGGCTAAATGGAAATGTGAATGAGTCACCATGGTTCCATCGCTGAATGATTTCATCGATGCTGGAATACTTAGGAGAGCTGTTAGATAATTGAGCAACATGAATTATTTGAGAGATATATTTCTTCTTTTTTTTTTAACTAGAGCTATTACTCGTTTCTGTTTTTAAACCAGAGCTCAGTTTTCCAGTTTGGGATGATTATCATGATGGTGCATTCTCTTTGATAGAGTTAATGAGATACAGATATGAATCTGGCAAGATCGTGAAAAGGATGTACACGTGCGCGCGCTAACACACACACACACACAACACACACACACACACACACACACACACACACACACACACACACACACACACACACTCACTCTCTCTCTCTCTCTCTCTCTCTCTCTCTCTCTCTCTCTCTCTCTCTCTCTCTCTCTCTCTCTCTCTCTCTCTCCTCTCCATCCACACACACAGAAATAGAGAGAGAGAGTGGCGTTGTCTGTCTGTCTGTCAGTCTGTCGTGTGTATGTCTGTGTAACATGTGCTTGCGGGGAAGTGCTCGAGTTTATAAGAATTGCTGTACGATAAGGGATTCAATTTTTGCATCACCTGCAGTTGTGTATTTCTTTTTTTTGCTTTGCTAGCGGCCAAGTCTTCGAAGTTTATGCCAGCAGAAGGTTTGACATAACAACTTTTTCGGTATTCGAATTTTTCTATTCCCATTCTTTCAGTTTGTGAATTTCTTTTTTTTTTTGCTTTGCTAGTCGGCCAGTCTTCTGACAGTTTAGCCCGCAGAAGGTTTGACATCAACCCAACTTTTTTTCGGCTACTTCGTAGCTGTTTCTATTCCATTCTTTCAGTTTGTTGAGATTGCAATATTACATTTACAGTATACTGTTACAAATCCAGATAGAAATTTCCTCTTCCTCTATGAAAATGCAGGGGACCTGTCAGCCAGTATAAATAACATCCCCACCTTCTGGGAAGTTTATACTAGGAACTCCCTCTTTTCTATCCCTCTCTTTCTTTCTGCCTTTTTTTTTCATTCCTATCATCACCTTCTTGTGCCTGTTTGGTCCATTCCCCTGCGGTTTTTTTTTGTGTAGGTTCCAGAAAGACATTTGAAAAGTAAACAATTCTCTAGCACACCAGTCACAGATGCGCTGGGCCTGACTTGTCAGGAGCTTAACGGCAGCGCGCACGACGCATTTTCGCTCAGTATGACAGAAAACAGTAGTTGCTGTCTGACCGAGTGTTCGATGACGACGACGAAGAAGAAATTCTGCTCGCCTACTTAGCACATCTTCCTTACTTGACATGACTGATGAAGGCTTGTTCAGAAAGTTCTGCATCTTAACGCCATCCAGTGTTACTGTCTCCTCTGCAAGTGTTGGTTGTGGGGAAATCGGAGTAATTACGTACGTGCGATCACACTTGAGTTTCATGAATCACTGGCTGGGAAGGAAATGATATTAATAAATGTACAATGAATGAAAGATAGTGCTTAGTATGTGGTGTGTGAAAGTCCTCTTATAACTTATTGCTTAAACATGGCCAATTGTTAGGCCAGTCAGTAGGGAGGCGTAGTTGGTTGATGTATTGGTACATCACGTGTATGAAGGTCTTTTTCTGTCCCCGTTTCTAGGCTGTTTGAATCCCTATAGTAGTACTATGGATGAAGTGAAGGGGGAATCAAAAATTCGTTCGATTATTGTCCCCCCCCCCCCCCCCCATGCACAACACACACACACACACACACACACACACACACACACACACACACACACACACACACACACACACACACACACACACACATACACACACACACACCAGCCCCCAATCTGTCTCTTTAAAAACAAAATCATTTCTCATGTCTTGCTTGCATTACGATTAACTGCCTTCTTAACCTTGCTGTTTTGTAACCGGAGGCTCTCTCTCTCTCTGAGTCCCCACTTACCTTGCTGTATTGTGACATAAAAAGCTGCATCTGTAGTATACAGACCTATAGGAAAGTGCCTTTAATTATATATATATATATATATATATATTATATATATATATATATATATATATATATATATATATATATATTATATATATTCTAGGTTGTAGTCTGAAATAAGGGCCATACATGTACAGTAGTTCACCTTAAGGTTTGGTATTCTAGTTCATTAAGCTCAAACTTCGGGACGCTTGCTGCGATTTAATTCTTGGTTGATTGATTGATTGATGTGTGTGTGTGTGTGTGCGCGCGCGCGCGCGTGTAGTGGTAGTAGGTTGGTGGAGGTGCTGTTGTGTATGTGTTGTGTGGGAGGTGGTTGTGCACGCGCGCGCGTTTTAGTGTGTGTGTGTGTGTGTGTGTGTGTGTGTGTGTGTGTGTGTGTGTGTGTGTGTGAATGAAAGGCACTCTTGCACAATGCCAGTGACGCTGTGAGGAGACAGTGTGTCTACTATATCGAGGACGCCGTCGTCACTCTTTGCTTTCCTTCCAGAGCTAAAGCTAAGCTTGAGGGGGCTCTGAGGGCCTTTTCCGGAGACCTCTGTACATTCTCTCTCTGTGACTGTGTGACGGTGTGTGTGTGTGTCTGTGTACTGGAAACACTGAATGGGTGTTAACATAGAAAAAAACCGCACTGCCCTACTTCCTTCGTTCGTAAAGAAATGTAATAACAGCCTCCAGACATTCATTTACTCTTTCAATCCTCATTAAATGTCTATGTTTGATACTGTTAATCTCTTCAGTTTATATTTGTAACAGCGCGGACATATTTGATGTCCCATCTCTGCACAGACCTCAGGAACACAGCACAGCTAGGCAGCTAAGATGTGGCCTCTACTGAGAGGTTGCATAAATATATTTCACCGTAAAGGGGAAGTGTATGTAACGGAGTGTTTTCAACCGCCCCCAAGGAAACAGAACATCGTACAATTCACACGTGTGTCCTAAAGTAGAAACACAACGCTGCGATTGCCGCGCTCCGATCACATGGGAGATAATCTACTTATCATCTCATCCGAAATACTAGCACCCAAACCACCACTCATGGATGGGGGAAAAGTTTTGCGCCCATACAGGGATTCGAACCACCGCACACTCCAATCCGGATTCCGTTACCTCTAGACCACCCGTCCATTACATATATATATAAAACACCATATAGCATTCTAGGTGCAGCTGCACCGACAATCGCACGGAAAAGGAAATGTACCAAGAAGGCTTACCAGCCTGACTCATTTCTGAGAATGTGTCTGATGTAATCGGGGTTCTTTGACACCTGTAAAACATTAGGTCACACCGTCTTTATTAACAATTGTGTGTGTGTGTGTGTGTGTGTGTGTGTGTGTGTGTGTGTGTGTGTGTGTGTGTGTGTGTGTGTGTGTGTGTACGCACGTAAGTAGATTAGCACTAGCTGTCTCTCTCTTTTTCTGTCTGTCTCTCGGTATGTATGTCTGTCTCAGTGTGTGTGTGTGTGTGTGTGTGTGTGTGTGTGTGTGTGTGTGTGTGTGTGTGTGTGTGTGTGTGGAATGTTAACCTTGTCAATAAGGATGATTATCCTCGTCAATAAGGATGGTTATCCTTGTCGATAGTGACGCTCATCTTTGAACATTAGGATGGTTATCTCCAATAGAATAGTTACCTGGTCAATTGACATGGTTATAAGTCCTCGTCGATTTGGATGGTCGATCAAATCGATTGGAAAGATGATCTCTCTCTATATATATATACCAGCAGGGAATTCAGGCACTGGCAGGTCTGCACTTGAAGTTGAGCTGGGAGATCGTAAAAATCACCACCCTTATTTCACCAGAGATTCGAACCCAGAACTTCATGGACCCATGAGATTGAAGTCGACCTATCTTAACCACTCGGCTATAGCGTCCGTGGCTGTGGGTTTGAAAGGTTTTGATAGGCAAGATGCATGAATGCATTTTGGAAGGTGGGGGGGGGAGGAAGTGTTACATAATGAGCAGTCTCCCTCTGCAAGTGTTTTTTTTTTTTCCGTGAGAGTTATGTCATCTCTGCATCCGGCTTCTTATCTTGGAGTTTGGCTTTTTGTTTGGTGTGAAATAAACGTTTGAGGAGGGGGAGGTAGGGGAGGGGGTGTGGAGGATGTTTGTGAATGCATGCTGTGTTCTTAATCCTCCTCTTTTCATTCTTTCTCCTCTGGCTGTGGGTGTGTTTTGTGGTTTGTGGTTGTTGTAGTTCGTGGGTGGTGGTGGGGTTTTTGTTGTGGTTTTTATATTTCTTCGTATTATCCCGATTTTAATTGCTTGAATTGTTGTTGAGTTTTGGTGGTGGCGGTTTGATTGTTAGTTTCTTTCTTTCTTTTCACACACACACACACACACACCACCAGCACAGCACACCACACACACACACACACCACGCACGCACGCACGTACGCACGCACGCGCAACTCCTCATCTCTCCTCCATCTCACCTCTCACGCATCTCCCTCTCTCTCTCTCTCTCTCTCTCTCTCTCTCTCTCTCTCTCTCTCTCTCTCTCTCTCTCTCACCATGCGCGAGCACGAGAGATAATTTGTCTCTGTGTGAAGTCTGAGTAAACTCTTTGTGGTTAAGGTTCATACCGAGACATTTGTCGCTGTGAAGTAGAGAGAACTCTTTGCTGGTGTGTGTGTGTGTGTGTGTGTGTGTGTGTGTGTGTGTGTGTGTGTGTGTGTGTGTGTGTTTGAAAGTCAAAGTCAAAGTTTTATTTCTAAATGGTACAATCAATTTTAAAAAAGTGCATTTTGCTTTTTCTCAATCAAGCCAGTCATCTAGAAAAAAGTATGTGTGACTGTGTACGGGGTGTACTGTGTGTACTGTAGTGATCATATCGGTGCCTCCTGTATATACTTCACTAGCAACCATGGTCAGTGTCGAAATGGTGAGCGGTACACTTTACATGTACGACCATTTTGGAAAGAGCGACTAAGCTGGGAAATTCCGTTGGAAATTCCATTCCATTATTCAGTGAAGGAGACAAAAAACCGTTCTTCTGGGACTACCCCTGTCTGTCTGTCTCAGTGTCTGTCTGTCTGTCTGTTAGGCAATTGATGAACACAGACCTGTCTGTACATGTTGCAAGCTTATGTCAGTCTCCTTCTACTGTTGGGACTTTGGGGTTTACTTAATCCGCAACCCCCGCTGCCATGATGAATCGATGGTGAATGAAAATGCTGGATTAGAATTTGAGGAGGTAAAGCAGACTAGCGTCGTGTGACAAGATAGGAGGGCTATAGTGTTGCTGTCAGCAGTGTCCCAGGAGGGGAAAGATGGCACTGACAGTGTTTAGTTTCGTTTTTTTGTCCATCATCTTGTTTCTTTTTTCTTTTTTTTTGTTAGCACCTCCCAACAGTGGCAGCAGAAACAGCGGTGGTAGGAGAGGCTACTAGTACTACTGAAATAGTATCGGAATTGTTATCACTTTTGAGTAAATTCGTATTTGTTTTTTAATGTCAAGTGGTGGTGAAGAACGGATTTAGAGGGAGAGGGGTGGGGTTTTTAATATTAGTATTGTATTGTTTGCAAAAGGTGTTACTTGTTATTTATTTATGTATCTTTTTCGTATCATCTCTTTCGTGGATGAACAGTGTGCGTATAACAACACGAATCAAAGGTCTGGTGGCATGTCTGCTCTTGAAGTTGACCTTAAGATGGTAACCCCCCCCCCCCCTAACTCACTACACCCTTTACACGGCAGTATGTTATCCACTATACTGCTGCCATAATGCTGGTGTTTATATACCAGGCTTAGTTGGTTTTCCTCGATCGCATTACTATTAGAGTCACTACATACACAGTCCATGCTGCTTGTTTGGTATTATGATTATATCCACGTCCCAGCGGAGATTTCCGATTTAGAGACTGTGGTATGTTTTGTCCCTCAATCTTCCTTTCATTTTTCTCTGATGCGACCTCCCATTATCTCTGCTTCACTCCCCCTTATCCTACCCCCTTCCCCGACCCTCCCTGTTCCCTCTCTGTCCTTGGGGAAGAGGCTGGCTAATCCCTCCAGCCAGCCAGCCAGT
>CM060321.1:65345690-65350690 GCA_030674155.1 Stramonita haemastoma
ATCAGTTAGGCCAGTAGTAGGCAGGGGAGAATTTTGACAGGTACAACGTCATCACTCTGTGTGACGTCAGTACTAACTGGCTATCGCTGGTTTCTATCAGCTGGCTCGGTCTGTCTGTCTTCTGTCTGTCTGTCTGTCTGTCGGTCGGTCGTCGGTCTGTGTCTGCTGCCATTCTCCCTCTGTCTGTCTCTCGAAGTGTGTGCTTTCTGTCGTGTTGTGTGCGTCGTGAGTGTGGTGTGTGTGTGTGTGGTGTGTGTGTGTGTGTGTGTGTGTGTGTGTGTGTGTGTGTAGTATGTGTGTGTTGTTGTGTGTGTGTTGTTGTATGTGTTGTGTGTGTGTGTGTGTGTGTGTGTGTTGTGTTGTTGTTGTTGTTGTTGTTGTTGTTGTTGTTGTTGTTGTTGTTGTTGTTGTTGTTGTTGTTGTTGAGAGTGTGGTGTGGTGAGTATTTGAAAGAGAGAGTGTGAGTGAGAGAGAGAGAGAGAGAAACGAGAGAATGAGAGAGGAGAGAGAGAGAGAGAGAAGAGAAGAGGGAGGAGAGAGAGAGAGAGAGAGAGAGCTCTGGGTTTGCTTTTGGCAGTTTTATTGTGCGTTTTTCTGATTATATAACCAGCAAGTGTGTGTGTATGTGTGCGTGTGAGTGTGTGTGGGTGCGTGTGTGTGTGTGTGTGAGGAAAAAAAAAAGGGGGGGGGGGGGGTTACGGATTAAGAGGTGGCTGGGGGGAGGGGAGGAAGGGCTGGGGAGGAGAAAATGGGTGCCATGAGTAATGGTAAATAATCTAACACACACACGTGCAGAATCGAGTTCACCGTCTTTTTGTTTGTTCGTTTTCTTTGTTATTGCTAGAGCTGACATATTAATGCGCGTATACGTGTGCATGCACTCTTGCCCACACACCCAGAGTGCGCGCGCACTTTCACATACACACATACACACACACACATACACACACACACACACAAGCACGCGCGCGCGCGCACGTGCGCGCACACACACACACACTGTAGTAGCTCACTTAAGTAAAGGAAACAAAATATATTGCCCATATTATAATACATACATATTACATGATATGATACTGATGTCTTAGCAAGTAACCATATTATCATTATACACAAAAACTGCCTCTAAGGAGAGACGTGTCTACAGGAAATAGGGATGTAAAAAAAAACAAAGAAAACTTTGGGACGAGGGATGGAAGAGGACAGAAGAACTGTAAAAAGAACTGTAAAGACCTTTACAGTGACCAATGTGTGTCAGTGTCAACAGCAAGGTATCGTCAAGAGAGGTGCTCCCAATGGCGGAGGTAAAATGCCCCAAAACCAATCCCACGCCTCCTCTCTACAACAGGCCAAGAGTGGTGGCACGCCACTCCGAGAGTTGTCTTCCCCTTTTGCAGGGGAGCTTATTTTTAGACTTCCGGGCCTTTGCCACTTTCCTGTTCCGGTCATACTGACTTTGTTGGCTACAAACCAGCTTTAGAGTTAGCCACTTTTCTGTTCTGGTTTTCTATGATCTCTCTTGCGTTCACACTGTACTTACTGCTAATGCATTCACAGAAATAAGAACCATTCATTAATAAAGACGAGTTGCCCCAGACTCATAATTCTTATGAATTTGAACAAATTTGGTAGGTTTGGTTATTAAAAATACAATTAAACAAACTCTACTCCTTCAGTTTTTTTGGGGGTTTTTTGGTCGCATGCTAGCTTCCTAACCGCAATATGCATGCACAGGGTCAACATGGTAGGAACACAAGCAGTCCTCATTTGAGCATTTCCAATTTTTCTCATGACTACCTGGTATTGCCCTGTGTCTTCAACCCAACCCCAACCCCCAAAACAAACCAAAAACCAACAAAAAACAAAAATCCCAAAAGCTAAAGCTAACCCCCCCCCCCCCCCCACCCCCTAAAAAAAACAACCAAGTACACAATTGGTTTTTTTTTATACGTTAACGTGCTAACGAATCACTGAACATAACCAAACAATGTTATGAAGTGCACTATACAGTTTGAGCTGGAAGCTAATACTGGAGTGTAGCCTGTGTTACGGTAGCAGTACTGGCTAGTTTATACCTTACTTTCTTTCTTTTTTTATTTATACCACTTTATGCCAGCAGAAAAATTTCCCTGCGTGAAACTCGGGCTGCTCTCCCCGGGGAGAGCGCGTCGCCACAAGTGTTGCACCACCCAATATATTTTTTTGTTTTCCTGTCTGCAACTGTATTTGTTTCCCTATCAGAGTGGCTTTTTTTTCTACAGAATTTTGCCAGAGACAACCCTCTTGTTGCCGTGGATTCTTTTACGTGCGCTAGGCTTATGAAGTTTAACACACGGGACCTCGATGCATCGCCTCATCCGTAAGACTAGCACCCAGACCATCACTCATGGTCTAATGGATGTGGGAAAAAGTTTGGGGCCCAAACGGGATTTGAACCACCGCACACTCCGACCCGGACTTTGCGCTTTCTGGGCAGGCGCGTTACCTCTAGACCACCGATCCACCACCAACTTACCTGGAGCAGTGTCAGTCTGTCTCTAACACACATGTATGTTTAATCACAGCCTCTCTGCTGTGTTTACGGTGGGGAAAGCAGTGAGTGGAGGCTACAGCTCTTGGGGAATACATTTACAGGTCGCAAAAAAAATGTGCTTATATTATAGTTAGAGATGTATACGTGTGTGTGTGTGTGTGTTTTTGGTGTGTGTTTGGTGTGTTTTTGGTGTGTGTGTGTATAGTGTGTGTGTGTGTGTGTGTAGTGTGTGTGTGTGCGCGCGCGCGCGCGTGTGTGTGTGTGTCTCAGATATATACAATATACTACTTCTGTCTCTGCCCTTTCTCCCTCTTCCCCCCACCCCTCCAACCCTATAGCATTCTTGTCTGTCTGTCTCTCTTTCTCTGTCTGTCTTCCTCTGTGTCTGTCTCTCTGTCTTTGTCTGTCTGTCTGTCTGTTTCTGTCTGTCTGTCTGTCTGTCTGTCTGTCTGTCTGTCTGTCTGTCTCTGTCTCTCTCTCTCTCTCTCTCTCTCTCTCTCCTCTCTCTCTCTCTCTCTCTCTCTCTCTCTCTCTCTCCTCTCTCCCTCTCTCTCTCTCTGTGGAAAGTGTTTATCATGCAGTTGTCAAAGCTATCAGTAACTAGTATCAAAGCAGACAGTGTTTGCAGACGCACATAAGGGTGCATGGCATGTTGGCGCACACACACACACACACACGCACGCACGCGCGCGCGCGCGCGGAAAGGCACATAGTGATCTAGATAAGCGCCCATACGCCTCCTCATTTTCATTTGTCTTCTTCTTCTCCTCCTTCTCCTTGTTGTTGTTGTTAATGTTGTTGTTGTTGTTGTTGTTGTTGTTCTCCTTCTTCTTCTTCTTCTTCTTCTTCTTCTTCTTCTTCTTCTTCTTCTTCTTCTCCTACTCCCTCATCTCCCTTGTCTCCCCCCTACCCCCCCCCCCCTTTTTCCCTCCCTCTGTGTCTACCCCATTTCTACTGCTAATGTCTTCGTAACTTCTTTAGTCTCGTTGCTTCGTTAAACACCTGTAGACGCCTTGCCTTTCAAAGTATCCTAGAACACCTGAAAACACCTTTAGTTAACCTGCCTGTCAGTAGTATTGTGACTTCATTTGTAACACCTTGAAACATTAGACAGACCTGTAAACTACCTTTCCGAAGGATTGGTGCTTCCTTTAGACCACTATAAAGCACTGCGCAGGTGAACTACCTTTCCGAAATAACGTGGTTTCATTTAGAACTCACTAAAATACTGTGTAGCTAAACTACCTTTCCAAACTATCCTGGCGTCATTTACAACACCATAAAGCACTGTGGAGGTAAACTACCTTTCCCCAATATCCTGGCTTCATTTAGAGCACACTGAAACACTGTATAGCTAAATGACCTTTCCAAACTATCATGACTTCATTTAGAACACCAATAAAGCACCGTGTAGTTAACCACCTTTCTAAAATATCCTGGCTTTTTATCCTTAACACCTTCAAACATTTTGCAGGTAACGTACCTATCCGAGTATACTGGTACTTCATTTAGACCGTTACCTAAAACACCTTGCTGGTAAACCTACCTTTCTACTTTATCATGGTTTCATCCAAAAGACCGGTTTTAAAACACCTTTCGGGTAACTTGCCTATCAAAAGTAGCATGGCTTCAGTTAGAAAACCATAAAACAGCACTACAGGTAGCAGCTTCATGTAGAATGAACACCCTAAACTACCTCTAACACTACTTTTCAAAAGTATCGTGGCTTTATTGAGATCACCTTGTAGGTAGGTAGCCTCTCTTTTTAAGTACCGTGGTTCCACCCAGAACACCTTAAACTACCTTTTGCAGGTAAACTAATCTTTAAAAGTATCGTGGCTTTATTGAGAGCACCTAGTAGGTAGTTAGCCTCTCCTTTCAAGTACCGTGGTTCCATCCACCCAGCGCACCCTCAAACTACCTCGTAGGTAAGGTAACCTGTATTTTCACAGTATCGTGCTGGGGTCACTTATGCTGTGTTAAGACACCTTGCAGGTGAACTACCTTACCTGTGGAACAGACAGGTACATCCATCACCCCCTGCTTTCACAGTTAGGCTTAGCAGAAGAACACGTGGCAAAGAGGACAAGGGTGGGTGTGTGGGTGTGTGTGTGTGTGTGTGTGTGTGTGTGTGTGTGTGTGTGTGTGTGTGTGTGGTGTGTGTGTGTATGTGTGTTGTGTGTTGTGTGTGTGTGTGTTGTGGTGTGGTGTGTGGGGGGGGGGAGGGGGGGGGAAGGGAGGGAGGGTGAGGATAGGTGAAGGGGGGAGGATGGAATGCTCCTGTGGCTACAACTATCTGTCTGCACTCCTTCATCTTCCCCTTATCTGTCTCCCTCCTCCCCTCCCTCCTCACCCCACCCCAATCCCCTTTCCTTATCTCCCTCTGCAATCTGCAGAAGGCATTTAGATTGGAATCGGGAAGGTTGTGGTGTCGCAAACTGGGTTTTGTCGTAATGCGGACAACATC
>CM060321.1:65360690-65363190 GCA_030674155.1 Stramonita haemastoma
ACCATTGGTGATTTTTGGAGCTCTAGCCGAGGATTTTTTTATAATTTAATTTTTTTTCGGATTCTTTATCTTTTTGGCTTCCTTTTCATTTTTCTCCATCATCATCATTATCATCATCTTCACTACCACCACCACCACCACCACCACCACCACCAGCAACAACAACAACAGCGACAGCATCATTTTCTTGCATTCTGTTGTTAACGTTATTCTCTTCTTCCATTCTTCGACTCTTATTTCTTTCTTTCAGCAGATAGGCGGGTGGAATTTTTTTTTAAAAGCAAAAACAAAAAACAAAAACCCAACCAAAACATTTAGAACCTATTATCATTTAGATCGTTGGAGAGGAGACGTAAGAGACTGTAAGACGAGTGGCAAGACGATAAAAATATAAATGATGTATTATGTGTAAAAAAAAAAAATCCCATGAGAAAATGATGATAAATACAACTGGAAATTCCCAAGATTCTGACACAGAGATGGAAACTCCCCTGTCTCCATGCCTTGAAAAATCTCCGCACGAAAATAGCTTTGATGCATAAAGGTTCCTAACAATCTGACCACTTATCTGTGTGTGAGCATACATGTCTTGGGAGAGCGTTGCAGGGATGATCCTATGTAATGCAGGCGATGATGTGTTGTGTGTATCAGTGAGCTAACGCCAGGTCCCATCATTCAAACCTGTTCTGTTTTTCAACTGACGGCAAAGTATGCGACGTCATTTCTCACATCAGCTAGCATATCTAGAAGAGTGTTCTAGTTGTTGTTGCTGTTGTTGTTGTTGTTGTTGCTGTTGTTGTTGATGCTGTTTTAAGTGGCACACGCGTAAAATGTAAGAAACATAGTTTCTGACACAAACTAGATTAGATGGATGGCATGGTAGTATCGCACCCATCTTTAAAAAAAAGAAAAAAAAAGACGGAAGATGATGGGTATGGGTCTTGTCTGAAGACAGATTGTTTCCCCTTCCAGTGAACCAGTGGTGGTGGTGGTGGTGGTGTGTGTGTGTCTGTGTGTGCGTGCGTGCGTGCGTGCGTGTGTGTGCGTGCGTGCGTGTGTGTGTGTATGTGGTGTGTGTGTGTGTTAGAACTTAAATTTTAAAAATCCCTTCTGTGGATGTCGGGGGCCTGTCAGTATGAATTAGCTCCCCACCCTGCTGTGCTAGAAATTCACTCCTTTCTATCCCTCTCTTTGTTTCTGTCTTATTTCTTTTCTTCCTGTCACGTCCTTCTTGTCTTATTTTCTGCATTCCTGGTCCATTCTCCTGCCTTTTTTTCCAAAAAGACTTAAAAGATAACAATCCTCTCTCACGCCGGTCAGATGTGCTGGGCCTGACTTGCCAGGCACTTAACAGCAGCGCAACGCATTTTCGGCCCTATGACAGACAACAATAGTTAGCTGCTGTCTGAACGTTCGACGAAGAAGGAGGATGAAGGAAAAGATGTGAAACATGTATATATTATGATTTAAATAGGGGCCGCATCGTAGGATAGCCACAAATAGGTCTGACTGTTCTATCCTCAAAGTCTGCACTTGGCACTGCTGATCTAGATCACGGCAGGCAATTACCAATGCCATCATATATTTTTAAAACATTAAAAAAACACACACAGCAGCCTTATTCTATAACCCAAAACTCTAGAGTTTACTGTCAGTTTATAGATAGCAACATGGGAGCAATAGTGTGTGTGTGTGTGTGCGTGCGTGTGTGTGTGTGCGTGTGTGTGTGTGTGTGTGCGTGTGTGTGTGTGTGTGTGTGCGTGCGTGTGTGTGTGTGCGTGCGTGTGTGTGTGTGTGCGTGTGTATGTGCGTGTGTGTGTGCGTGCGTGCGTGTGTGTGTGCGTGTGTGTGTGTGTGTGTTTGACAGAGCTTCTTCATAGAGATGCTGGCACCGCTTTCATTTCAATGTAAGCTGATCTCTGTCTTATGAAAATGTGAACTTTAACAAAAATAGTTGCCCGTTTGATTTTGCTCCTTTTTAGTTCTTTCATTGATCTCCTCTTTGCATACATGCCATTTTATGCCTTTCCAATCGGCAATCCTTTCTTAAAGTCCTTGTAGTTTTTTGTTTGTTTTGTGATTTTTTTGTGGAGTGGGGTGGTGGTGGTGGTAGTCTCAGTAGACAGCGAGGAAGAGGAAATAGGCATCATCCTCAACATTCTGGCCCCTAGAGAAGCTGAGGTCTCTGATGCCTCGCTCCCCTACGACCACATAGGTTATCTCGGACACCACCTTGATGGATTTGAAGTATTACTTATCATTAATACAATTTATAAACTGGGTGGTGGCAGTGGTGGTGGTGGTGGTGACTATAGTGATGCTGGTTGGTGTTAATGGTGTGTATGTATACATGTGTATGTGTACGCACGTGCGCGCGCACGCGCGTGAGTTTGTATGTTCTAAAAGAGAGCAAGTGAAGACTGAGGCTATAAGTGTCGGCTAAAAAATAGAAAAGTGATAATAGTGACATAGACTAGGTGCGTATTTGAACTCCAAACAT
>CM060321.1:65378190-65395690 GCA_030674155.1 Stramonita haemastoma
AAACTGCTTCTTTTTTCTCAACTGTGTGCCTGCCCCACCCCCTCCAACCCATTCCCACCCGAGATGTTCTTCATTGTTCAGTGCTCAAATAGCAACTATTGTCTTTCATACAGGAGCGAAAATCGTTGTACTGCCATTAAGTGCCTGACAAATCAGGCCCAGTGTTTCAGAGCAGGGTAAAAACTGAGGGAAAAAAAGGGAATTCCTGGCACAGAATTACCAGAAGGTGATGATGCTATTTATAGGGACAGGCCCCCGCATCACATCTCCAAGGGGAAGCCACTTGAGGTTACTGTTTCAACACTTGCCGTTAGGATAGGAATCGTATTGCTGTGGGTTATCAAATCAGTTTTAAGTGCACAAAATCTCACAGTTACCACATGTATGTGGACAGTCAGGGAACCATCAGAGCTGCTGTTTTGTGTGATCACTGGTGGAATCATGTCACAGTGTGTGTCTGTCATGTGATTGATTTTCAGCTAGGAGGACAGGATACCTATGCTTGATTTTCAGCTAGGAGCGCTATGCTTGTAGTGTGTTGCCATACCACCATCTGTTCTTTGATGGGTTTGGAGCTTGCAGCACCACATACAGTACTGTCTCCCAGGGAGGGTGTCGCGTAGTGGGATGTCAGGTTATCAGTGTTTGCCTGCTGGGTGATTGATTTCAGCTAGGAGCACACAAGATCCCTGAGCTGCCCTGAGGGCCGGGCAGACTTGTAGTGTTTTATCAGCGATGTCTGCCGGATGTGATCTGACCTCTCTGTCCACATACCCAGCAGACCTGGGCGCCTGTGAACACACACACACGTATGCACGCGCACACACACTCACACAGTATACACACACATGCACACACACACACACACACTCACACACACTCACACATACACACACACACACACTCTCTCTCACACACACACACACACACCACACACACACACACACACACACACACACACACACACACACACACACACACACACACACACACTACTTGTACAAGCATGTAGGCATGCACACACACGCTTGCGCACACATATATATGATCACTGGTACACACACTGAATAAATATTTAGTTACTGGTGCAGTTATAAGCCCCCCCTTTTTATTATACAAAACAATGCCAAACAACACACACACACACACACACACACACACACACACACACACACACACACACACACACACACACACACACACACACACACAGAGTCACATACACACCTTATCCTTTTCTTCCTGCCACCTCCTGCTTGTCTGTTTTCCTGCCTTCTTGGTCCATTCCCTGCCTTTTTTCTCAGAAAGACTTTAGAGATGACAATTCTTTTCCATGCCAAAATCGAATGCACTGGACCTGGCTTGTCGGGTACTGACTATGGCAGTGCACCGCATTTTCACTCCTATGACAGACATTGGCAGTTGCTGCCTGAGCGTTCAATGAAGAGAACAGTGTGATATTGTGCAAAGGTCTTCTAGCCACACAAAGTCAGACACAGGGACTGAGGGAGTACTCCATGACAATGAACATTTTCAGTATTGCCGAAAAAACGGACTGTTTTCACTTATTTTAGCAAGGAACATAAATTCAAGTAAAAGCTTGATATTGTGTAAGGACCATTCAGTAGCAGGGGGTTAGAACATACAGAAAGTGTACATTTGGGGGGAAAAGGTCAACATTTGAAAACTTACCAAAGACATATTTTCACTTAGTAATGAGCAACATTTTTTATAACAAGTACTACAATGTGATGGGACACACAGAATCAGTATACAGGACATTTTATTTTTAAAAAACTGTCAGAGCTCTAGTTTCTCTTTGAATAGGTTATGATTGATATTTTTTCTCTCCAAAATGATCAGCAGTCTCTTTTCACTTATAGTGTAAGAGAACACACAGAAAGAGTACATTGAATTTTTTTTTCCAAAAATTATCAAAGGAGAGAACAATCTATTTTTAAGTATTGTCAAGAAACATATGTAGGTTACAGTGTACATTTGCGTCATGGTCTTCCAGTAGCAGCAAGGAAAGAGAATGAGTAAGAAAGCAGAGGTAGCAGTGTGTAGACCCCAGTGAGAGAGAGAGAGAGAGAGAGAGAGAGAGAGAGAGAGAGAGAGAGGAGAGAGAGAGAGAGAGAAAGGACTTCCCTCTTGACCTCTGTCCTTCCTACCAGCCCACACGGAAATGGCGTCTGATTCACTGATGGCGGAATGTGCCACAAGCCGCTGCTTTCTGGCCGCGCTGGAAATAACTCGGAAAAATAAATGAAACAATTATAGAGAGTTTAGAGTATGGGTTGTTGATTTTGCCCATCATATATCCAACAGAAGCTTAATTGTCATTTTCTTTAGCTGTGTTCCATCTTGTCGTATTAACAAGTGTAAGTGATGGTGCTGACTTCTCATTGGTATACTATAATTATGTCACATGAGTTGAACTACTTTCATCAATTTTGGGAGCAGCTTTTTAACCTATGTAGGGAGCATTTGCTGTATCTTACAAACTCTGATTGTAACCCTACAAAACCCCACAGGGCCAAGCAGTTCTGTCATAATAAGAGTATCACATGATTTTAACTGGGCCAGGCCAAAACTTTGCCAGTTATTGACAAGGCAAGGAAATTGCCAAGGCCTATACTACATTGTTGTTATGCTTTGAAATGTTGTTTTGAAGTGTCTTTATCAAAGACAAACTCTTAGCCTAGAAACCTGCTCTCTCATTTAAGGAGGAAAATCCCCTGAAGTAGGAGTATGGCTGTCTATGTGGTGAGGTGTTTGAAGACATCCATGCCTGCAAACTTCTCCCCAGTGTGTACTTACTGTCTCACAGTGATCCCTAGATGTGGGTGACCCCCTGAGTGTTAAGCTAAAGAATGCCCAACAACTTGACTTAAGTTCCAGCACCTCACAGAAGACCTAACTTTAGAACTGAAAACCTTCACAACTTAAAACTGCTAAACCACAGAAGTTTGGTTGCAAAAAGTGAATAAAAACATTGTAATATCAAATAAACACATATGAACATGTCTGTAAAACTGATAGATCACAGAAAGTGTGTAGCTAATAAAAGGGAATAAAAGCATTGTAAAAACAAATCAACACATATGAACATGTCAGTTATACTGATAAATCACATAAATTCTGTAGTAAAAGTGGAAAACACATTGTAAAATCAAATAAACAAACATGAACATGGCAGTTGATTTAAAAGACTTTTGGGGGCTTCAATTGCTCACTCAGACATGAATTAAATGATGATGACTGGTGTTTGATTTGTCATTGGTGTAAAACACAGAGAAACTTAACTGTACGAGGATGAGAGGAAGATCAAGTTGTTGAAGGATGGGAAACTGCAGATTAGGCTGGTACAGTGGGATGAGAGGAATAGGAAGCAAAGTTCATGAAGAAGGGAGACTTCCAGTTTAGGCTGGTACAGTAGGATGAGAGGAATAGGAAAGCAAAAGTTATTGAAGAGGGAGAACTTCCAGATTAGGCTGGTACAGTAGGATGAGAGGAATAGGAAAGCAAAAGTTGTTGAAGGAAGGAAGAACTGCCAGATTGGGGAGGGAGGGGGGGCATGAAGTGACTTGAATAATTTTTTTTTTTAATGTTCATGCAGTGTCTGCTTCGGTGACTGGTGGTTTTCATTATATATATATATATATATATATATATATATATATATATATATATATATATATTATATATATATATATATATAAACCTAGCAGTCTTATCCCTGAAGTCAGAATGCAGCTACCTTCATGGTGGGCAAAAATGATCACATACACAAAATCTCACCTCAAAAAGAAAAAAAAAACTAGCAGTCTAATGCATTTCTTTTCAGTTTTCTATGAAACCCAAAGTATTCAAATGCTAAAAGGAAAGAAAGAAAAACTGCCTCTTTTCTACCACCCGCCCTCCCCACCTCCAATTTAAAAACCATCCCTAAAAGAAAGCTAAACAAAAAGAAAAAAGTAAAACCACCCCCACCCAACCAAACAACAAAATCCCACCGCAAGACCAAAGCAAAACAAAAAAACACACAACAAAACCCAAACAAACAAAAAACACAACAAAAAACCAAAACCTCTTGTATTTGTTGTTTCTTAGTGAATTGGCATGAAGTAGGGAAATGTTTGGGAATTTAAATATTTACAAGCAAAGCAAGGTTTTGAATGGAAAGAAAACAGAATGACAGCAGGTTACATTAGATTCTGTGTGTGTGTGTGTGTGTGTGTGTGTGTGTGTGTGTGTGTGTGTGTGTGTGTGTGTGCGCGCACTTCAGGTAATGTCTTAACTGAATGCACACACAAACACACACAACACACACACACACACACACACACACACACACACACACACACACACACACACACACACACAAACACACACATTATATCACACTATATCCTCAGCTTTGACAGAGATGAATGAGAGAAACATTGGAAGAATTCAATGGCAGCCAGTGGGGGGTAAGGCGGGGGGGGGGGGGGGGGGGGTTATGGGATTCCCTGGAAGGTGTTTTAGCTGTTGAAAAAACGTCAGCAGGCGTACCTGCCTGTGGGAGTAGGCTAGCTGACATGGTACATACATACCTGTACTTTTCCTGTATCTAGGTCATTGCTGTGTGTGTGTGTGTGTGTGTGTGTGTGTGTGTGTGTGTGTGTGTGTGTGTGTGTGTGTGTGTGTGTGTGTGCTTTTTGTAAGAGTAGGCCATTGTGTGCCGGTGGGAACAGATGACAAGATTTACAAAACTGATACACACGGGGACCGGATGTAAAAAAGCACATGAGTGCTTATTCCATTATCCTCAATATAAAAGAATAAATAAATAAACTGAATGATTTAAGCACACACAGGGAATCTTTGAATAAAGACTTACCACGGATGTTGTTGCATTTTCTACAAAAAACACTTTGTAAATTTTTCACATACACAAAAAAAATGTGTGCCCCATGGTGATGTAAAACATACTGTACATATTTGTAACAATCAGTGAACCAGTCTTTCATTTTCCAGATATCAGAAAAATGAACATAGCAGGCTTTTCATAAAGATAAAAATGTTAAAATATACATAAGCTTATCATTCACTCACCACACTTTTTCAACCAGGAGACTTTAGAAACCAAAATGCAACTGTTTCCACCCCCACCCCCACACCCCACCTGAGAAAAAGGTTGGTGGATTGTCAATATTATTTCATGATCCAGTGGCAAACTATGCAGAGGTGGCAAAGTGGGGCATGGCAGCAGCAGGCAGGTGGTCTGACAGTGTCGGCTCCCTTCAGCCAGTTCTGACAGTCCAGGCCGGTGTCATCAGACCCCTGGGTGTCATGCCTGTGTGAAGCCGCGCCACTATGGCTTGGCTTGATCATGTAAACTGACACTGGTGGAGAGAGCTCTATGAGAATCTTGTGTGGGTCGTCGTTCAGTCAGTTTCCTGGCCTCTTCTGTTTTGGCGTGGCAGTGGTGCGTGTGGTACGCTTTGTGCTTAGTTTTGTTTGTAAGATTTTTTGTCCCTTTGTCTTTGTTTTTGTTTGCTTTGTTTTTGTTTGCTTTGTTTTTGTTTGCTTTGTTTTTGGTTGTTGGAGGTTTCTGCTGTTGTTGCTGCTGTGGACAATTTGTGGTATGTTTACCTGATGGTGGATACAGATCATTGTAGTAAGAGCTTGTCATGGAGGAAGACAGTCTGCACATAACACATTTAAAAGCTGAACATTTTCTTTATCTTTCATCTCTGCAGTGTACTTCCTTCAGTAACTGACTGACACTTATATAAAGCCTGGGCCATAGTGTTTCTCTGTACAGAGTAATGGCCTGCTCTTAAAAAAAATTGAAGAATTATATCTATAGATGTAAAGTCGTTGCAAAGTAGGCACCCAGTTGTTACATAGCAGGTAGCTGGATGTTGTAAAAAGCATTCAGAGGATCAGAGGGGAGATACCTTGAGGGACCGTATACAGAGAGAAGTTGGTGAAAACAAGCTGGGGAAGTTAATGAAGATGTGAAGTGAGATCTTTTGGCAATCCCTGAAGTCAGAATGCGGCTACCTTAGTGGTAGGCAAAAACCAGTTAAAGGTAAAGGTGTCCCATAACCTGTGTGGTCATAGGGGAGTGAAGCATCAGAGACCTCAGCTTCTCTAGGGGCCAGTATATTGAGGGCGGCGCCCATCTCCTCTCCCTCGCTGCTTTACCTTTCCCTGACCCTAAAGAGGGCAGGTACCCATTTACAGCTGGGTGAACTGGGGGAACTGTACTGAAGCCACGGTGCTCAAACAGTCACCACACTCAACGCTGCTTAACCTGGCTGGGGGGAAAACGAGCGCTAAAACCAGTTACATACGCAAAATATCACCATGGTGGACTGAATTTAAAGCTGTAGTTTGAGGAACAAAAAAACCAACAACACCACCAACAAATCTTATTTTATGTTTTTTGTTGTTTTTTTTAAAATTTTATACCACTTTATGTCACAGCAGATTTCTCTGCATGAAATTCGGGCTGCTCTCCCCAGGGAGAGCGCGTCGCCACAAGTGCAGCGCCTACCCTTTTTTTTCCCTCAGGGATGGTGTCTAAACATGACACCTGTGTGCATGCTGGGTTGTTTTTTTTATATAATTTTGTCATCTGCTCCAAATCTTTGGCAAATCACTGACACAGGTGTGTTAATTGCAGAAGAACCACCCGGACAGCCAGGTGGTGAGTGACGACCTGATCACCATGGAGAACGGCATCTACAAGCGCACGCTGCGCTTCACCAACGCCCAGTTCTTCAACACCGCCCGCTACTTCTGCAACTACCAGGGCAACGACACCACCCCTGCCACCACCACCACCACCACCACCACCCCCTCCCCCTTTCCCAACATGGGTGGGGGTTTTCCGGGAGGGGGGTTTCCCTTCGGTGGGGGCGGTTTTCCGGGAGGGGATGGAATCCCGGCCATCAAAAAGAAACCAGAGGGCATAAGTGTCAAGGTGTTTGTGTCAGGTAAGGTGCTTGTGGAGTTGTATGATGAAGATGGTGATGATGATGCGATGATGATGATGATGATGAAAAATGATGATTAAAAGAATCACGTTTGTAGAGCGCAGTACTCTAATGTACAGGATTATTGCACAACAGTTGTGCATTTGTGCTCACACAAATAAGCAGCTTGACAACGGCCTAAGACACACACAACAACCCTCCACACACACACACACACACTCACACTCACACACACACACACACACACACACACACACACACACTCACACCCCAACACAATCAGGATTTTTTTTTTTTGGTGGATATGTTATTTCTAGGAAAATATGAACATATGGTATTTGAGATTCAATTATGTGCAGAATATCGCAGAATAAATAACAGATACGAACAGACAAAATCTGCACAAGGTGTTGAAGCCGACAGACAGCCCGTGCAGTAAGTGTGTGTAGTCAAGCAGACTGAGGACTTGTCCTGTTCTGTAACACTGTGGAAATGGTGCTGGTGGTGCATAGTGCCCTGCACTCTGCTGTAGGTAGAGCCAGCCATGTCAGCCTGAAAGGATGAACCAGCCACAGCTAGCTATTTTATTTATTTATCTATTCATTCTTTGATTCATTCTTTTATATCAAGGATAATGGAATAAGCACTCCATGTGCTTTTTTACATCCAGTCCCTGTTTGTATGCAGTTGTGTAAATCTTGTCATCTGTTCCCACCGGCACACGATGGCCTACTCTTACAAAAGCGGAACAGGATTTAACAGGTGTGCAAGATGTTATGCATGCGTTCACACACGGGGCCTCGGTTTAGAGTCTCATCCGAAGGACTTTTGGGGGGAGTGGAGTCAGCATTGATGTTAACTCCAGCTAGGCATGTGTATGCTGCTGACTGCGTATCAGTGAACACCCCAACAGTAGCAGCCAGGAGTTCTGGACCCCTGGAGCTGATGACAGAGCAGCCTCCCAGACCCACTGCTTTAGCTACCAGCAGTGAAGTTGTGGACACACCAGTACACAGGAGATTCTAGGGTTTTTTTCCTTGGCTAGAGCTCCATGGTTTACCAGTGGTGAGATTTTGTGTAGGTGACTGTTTGCTCACCAGCTGTATTCTAGCTGTGAGGGTGATGTCAGTGCATGACACCAGGGAACGTATATGCAGGGTTTATTTTGTTTGGGGTTGGGTTTAAAAAAAAAAAATTTAAGACTTAAATTTTTTTTTTATCCTTTCCACCTGGAAGATAAATTTTCTATATTGCTGTTTGTCTATTTTGTATACTGTATTCCTGTTTCATGTGTATTTTGTATGTTATATCCCTGTTTTGTCTATTTTGTATGCTGTATTCCTGTTTCAGGTCTATTTTGTATGCTGTATTCCTGTTTCAGGTCTATTTTCTATGCTGTATTCCTGTTTCAGGTCTATTTTCTATGCTGTATTCCTGTTTCAGGTCTATTTTCTATGCTGTATTCCTGTTTCAGGTCTATTTTCTATGCTGTATTCCTGTTTCAGGTCTATTTTCTATGCTGTATTCCTGTTTCAGGTCTATTTTCTATGCTGTATTCCTGTTTCAGGTCTATTTTCTATGCTGTATTCCTGTTTCAGGTCTATTTTCTATGCTGTATTCCTGTTTCAGGTCTATTTTCTATGCTGTATTCCTGTTTCAGGTCTATTTTCTATGCTGTATTCCTGTTTCAGGTCTATTTTCTATGCTGTATTCCTGTTTCAGGTCTATTTTCTATGCTGTATTCCTGTTTTAGGTCTATTTTGTATGCTGTATTCCTGTTTTAGGTCTATTTTGTATGCTGTATCCCTGTTTCAGGTCTATTTTCTATGCTGTATTCCTGTTTTAGGTCTATTTTGTATGCTGTATCCCTGTTTCAGGTCTATTTTCTATGCTGTATTCCTGTTTCAGGTCTATTTTGTATGCTGTATTCCTGTTTCAGGTCTATTTTCTATGCTGTATTCCCGGTTTCATGTGTGTTTTCTATGCTGTATTCCCGTTTCACATGTGTTTTCTATGTTGCGTTGCTGTTCCAGATATCAACAACATGTTTATCCGAGAGAGACAGTTTGGTTTGCTGGTGCTGCCCGTGTACTACGGCCATGAGGTGGTCATCCCCTGCGCTGTGTCTGACCCCGCCATGAACGTCACGCTGCGCCACTGGTACACGCAGGAGGACTTCACCAACAGGAAGGACATGGCGTTCGACCCCATCGAGGGATTCGTCGTCCCCTTCCCCTACTACGTCTTTGAGGGAACGTTCCGCTGCATGGCCGAGATGAACGATACGAAGGATACCTTGAAGTTGGTGTTGATGTATCAAGGTCAGGGCTGTAATGGTTGTGGTGTCTTTGTCTGGAATTAACACTTTTATACAATGATTCAGCACAATACAATGCAAACACTTTCGTATCTCAAAATCATGCAAAATTTGTGTGGGTTTACAAACATGGCTAAAAACGACAAACATTACCACATGAAACAGCACAAATCAGCATCACAGTTTCAGGCAAACAATGGTCTTAATTAAAGATAAAAACCCATTCATACATCTATGACAACCATCCATCCATCCATCCATCCATCCATCCATCCATCCATCCATCCATCCATCCATCCATCCATCCATCCATTCATCCATCAGTATACTTATGTATTAGTGTTTAAAGTGTTTAACTAACTGAGGTCGCATATGCTTTATTTTCCTCTTGATTTTGTGTGTGTGGTAACAGTGGGGGTGTAGTTGGTGGCTTTGTTATGTTTTTCTTTTGGGGTTTTGTTGTTGTTATTTGGGAAAGGGGTGATGGAAAGATGAGGATGATTTTTATTTTTGTATTGATATTTTTTTTCATGAGGGTGCTTTTTTTCATTGTTTTCTTGTCGACCTTGACATTTCACTGTAATCAGTAAGGGACAAAGCTTGTGACCTAGGTCAGGGTCAGCTTTCAGTGTCACAATGGCCACCCCTTTCTGTCGGGCAGATACCCAGCTCCTGCCACCCCCTCAGCTGTTTGCCTCCCCCTCACGGCTGCTGGTGGGGGAGAAGGTGACACTGACGTGTAAGATCAAGGTGAAACCCAACCAGCATGTGGAGCTCTACATGAAGTACAAGCAGGAGGGCACACCTGACCAGGTGAGTCATCCAGCAGGTAGCAAGTTTGAAAAGAACACGAATCCCTGAAGACAGATTGCGGGTACTTAATTAATGGTGGGCAGAAACGGGGGGCATATGCAAAATTTCACTATTGATGAAACCTTGGAGCTCTAGCCATGGAGCAACAAAAAAATCAATAAAGACTGCTACATGTGTGACAGGCTAGATTTCTTCCCTAACTCCTGAAGAAGTTGTTATTGGGGCACTGAAGTGATCCGGCAGTGTGTCATGGGCAAGCAGAACATGGTGGAGCCTATCCCTCTCTTGCTGACAGGATGCATGCTGGGTCTGTTCATGCCAGGCATGCTACCGGCCATAGCTGGCTGGCCTACTCTGCTGCGAAAGAGGAAAAGGGATTTTTTTCCCTTTTACTTCTTCAAATGCTCAGATGGCAACTGTTGATCATACTGAAAAGTGTGTCACAATCAGTCAGAAAGGGTTCACACAAAAGTGTGTCACAATCAGTCAGAAAGGGTTCACACAAAAGTGTGTCACAATCAGTCAGAAAGGGTTCACACAAAAGTGTGTCACAATCAGTCAGAAAGGGTTCACACAAAATGTGTCACAATCAGTCGGAAAGGGTTCACACAAAAGTTCATCTTAATGAGTTAAAATGGCTTATAACACTCACACTAAAGTCATTTTCATGTGTTTCATTTGTCAAACTCACTTCTAACAGACTCGCACTAAAATGTTATCATGTGTTTCATTAGTCAAACTGGCTTATAACAGACTCATGCTGAAGCCTTTTTTATGTGTTTTACAAGTCAAACTGGCTTATAACAGACTCACACTAAAATGTTATCATGTGTTTGATTAGTCAAACTGGCTTATAACAGACTTGCACTAAAATGTTATCATGTGTTTGATTAGTCAAACTGGCTTATAAGAGACTCACACTAAAGCATTATCGTGTGTTTCATTTGTCAAACTGGCTTACAGCAGACTCGCACTAAAGCGTTATCATGTGCTTCATTCTCTCAGAATCGCATGGTTATATGTTTCATTCTCTCAGAATCATGTAGTTATCATGTGCTTCGTTCTCTCAGAATCTTATTGTTATCATATGCTTCATTCTCTCAGAATCTTATTGTTATCATATGCTTCATTCTCTCAGAATCTTATTGTTATCATGCTTCATTCCCTCAGAATCGCATGGTTATCATGTGTTTCATTCCCTCAGAATCTTATTATTATGTGCTTCATTCCCGCAGAATCTTACTGTTATCATGTGCTTCATTCTCTTAGAATAGTGTGGTTATAAAAGACCTCTAAAATATTTTCACGTGTTTTATTAGTCAAACTGGCTTACAGCACACTCACGCAACAGCGCTGCTGTCATGTGCTTCATTCTCTCAGAATCGCGTGGTTATCATGTGCTTCATTCTCTCAGAATCGCGTGGTGCTGGGGCTTCCTTTTTATCATGTGTTTCATCAGTCAAACTGGCTTATAGCACACTCCCACTAAAGCGCTGTTATCACCTGTTTCATCAGTCAAACTGGCTTATAGCACACTCCCACTAAAGCGCTGTTATCACCTGTTTCATCAGTCAAACTGGCTTATAGCACACTCCCACTAAAGCGCTGTTATCACCTGTTTCATCAGTCAAACTGGCTTACAGCACACTCCCACTAAAGCGTTATCACCTGCTTTATTCTCTCAGAATCGCGTGGTGCTGGGGCTTCCTTTTTATCATGTGTTTCATTAGTCAAACTGGCTTATAGCACACTCCCACTAAGGCGTTATAATAATAATAATAATAATACATGGAATTTGTATAGCGCTATATCTTGTAAAAACAAATCAAAGCGCTTGCATTCGACCTACACAACACACAACAACAATTTACAGTTTTAACAAATTCAAATATACACACACACACACATGCACGCAGCACGCGCGCATGCACACACACCTTTAAACGTTAAGCACTTTGGCAGGTGGATGTTGAAGGCAGGGACAGGTAAGAGATGGAAGCGGAAGGAGAAAAACTTAGGTTATCACCTGCTTCATTCCCGCAAGAATCTTACTGTTATCACCTGCTTCATTCCCTCAGAATGTTACTGTTATCACCTGCTTCATTCCCTCAGAATCTTACTGTTATCACCTGCTTCATTCCCTCAGAATCTTACTGTTATCACCTGCTTCATTCCCTCAGAATCTTACTGTTATCACCTGCTTTATTCCCTCAGAATCTTACTGTTATCACCTGCTTCATTCCCTCAGAATCTCACTGTTATCACCTGCTTCATTCCTCAGAATCTCACTGTTATCACCTGCTTCGTTCCCTCAGAATCTTACTGTTATCACCTGCTTTATTCCCTCAGAATCTCACTGTTATCACCTGCTTTATTCCCTCAGAATCTCACTGTTATCACCTGCTTTATTCCCTCAGAGTCGTGTGGTGCTGGGTCTGCCCCTGCGGGAGCGGAAGAACGACTCAGGCCATGAGTACGACGAGATGACGCTGGTGATGGAGGTGCACGATGCGCAGCGGTCAGACTCGGGGCAGTACAGCTGTGAGGTTCGGGGCATGGCCGCCTGCGTGCAGTGCGACAACAGCCAGCAGGCCGTCATCGATATCACCGTCTTTGGTGAGAGAGTGGGGGAGAGGGGGGAGGGGAGGGGAGTGGGGGGAGAGGGAGGGTAGGGAGAGAGAGGGAGGGGGGGAGGAGGGAGGGGGGGGAGGAGGGAGGGAAAGGAGGAAGAGACAGACAGACAGAGAATTGAATTGAATTGAATAATCCTTATTTTTCAAGGGTAACAGAGTACGCATTTACATACTTTTTTTCATCCGGCCCTTGCCCCGATTTGGGAATAGAAGAAAAAGAAAAAAGAGACCCTACCAAAACAGGAGAAAAGCCAAAAAACAGAAAGAGACACAGAGAGGAGAGGCAGAGAGAGAGTCAGGCAGACAGACAGAGAGGCAGAGAGAGAGAGAGAGAGAGAGAGATTCTTTTATATCGAGGATAATGGAATAAGCACTCATGTGCTTTTTTTTTACATGCAGTCCACATGTGTATGCAATTTTGTCAATTTTGTAATCTGTTCCAACCTGCACACAATGGCCTACTAATCTGACAAGTAGACCAGGTTTTAACCTGTGCGCAAGACATTCTGCATGTTTTCGCAATCAGGACTTGGGTTTATAGTCTCATCCAAAGGACATACTATCAAAAATTGTGTGGGTTGCAAAGGCATTAGACAAGTTCCTCTGTGAAAAAGAAGAAAAACCCTAGTGTTGTAGTTTAGATGTGTATGAAAGAAAAAGAGTGTTGTAGTTTAATGTGTGTTGCCTGTTACAGAGGAAGAGTTCGTTATGCTAGAAAAAGAAAAAGAGTGCTGTAGTTAAGTTGTGTGTTGACTGTTACAGAGGAAGAGTTCATCATGAAAGAAAAAGAAAAAGAGTGCTGTAGTTAAGTTGTGTGTTGACTGTTACAGAGGAAGAGTTCATCATGAAAGAAAAAGAAAAAGAGTGCTGTAGTTAAGTTGTGTGTTGACTGTTACAGAGGAAGAGTTCATCATGAAAGAAAAAGAAAAAGAGTGCTGTAGTTAAGTTGTGTGTTGACTGTTACAGAGGAAGAGTTCATCATGAAAGAAAAAGAAAAAGAGTGCTGTAGTTAAGTTGTGTGTTGACTGTTACAGAGGAAGAGTTCATCATCCTGAAGCCGGCACGGGATGAGTTTCGCGTGAACTCCACAGCAGAGTCTGTGTATTTCTACGTGTCCATTGAGTCTTTCCCCCAGCCCAAAGTGCAGTGGTTCCACAACGGCAACCTACTGCACAACGGCATCCTGTTCCAGATGAAGTGAGTGCTGTAGTGTGGTGTAGTGTAGTGTGGTGTGGTGTGGTGTGGTGTAGTGTGGTGTGGTGTAGTGTGGTGTGGTGTGGTGTGGTGTAGTGTACTGTGGTGTAGTGTACTGTTGCGTAGTGTGTGTCTGGTGGTTTTTTTGTTTTGTTTTGTTGTTTTTTTTAAATATTTTTTAATTTTCAAATAATGTACACAGCCCAGTATAATGTAAGCATCAATCCACAAATGATTCATATCAAAGTTTGTAAAGAAAAAAAATGAAGAAGGATAAGATTACAAACTGGTACACAACCTACTAGCATATGTTTTAGATAGTGTATGAACTTGAATAGTCATACATACATATACA
Organism: Stramonita haemastoma; assembly: GCA_030674155.1. NCBI lineage: Eukaryota > Metazoa > Mollusca > Gastropoda > Neogastropoda > Muricidae > Stramonita > Stramonita haemastoma. The sequence goes on from CM060321.1 coordinate 65,392,495, forward strand.
ATCATGTACAAGCATGCATACAAACAAAAGTACCCAAGCATATAGACATATTGAAGCATACATATGCTTACATATACCTAACCTCCAAATGCAAAACTGACAGAACATTGTTTAAAGACAAAACCAACAACAACAACAACAACAAAAACAAAAAAGAAAGAAAGAAACAAACAAAAAACACACAAGTAAACACAAAACACAAACAAAAAACAACAAACAAACAAACTGTGTGTGTCTGGTGTTTGTATGATGTGTGGTTATTAACAATAAGAAATTCTGGAAATGAGAATTTTTCATAGTTGTAGATGGTGGAACGTAGGGTTTTAAAGGAATGATTCCATATTTGGGTCAGTGTGATTATATTATATGATGATTTGAAAGTATGCACATAATTAAGAAAATGTGAAGTGTAGGATTTTAAAGGGATGATGCCATTTATTGAGTTAATGTATAGTTGATACATTTTAAAAGTATGTATGTATTTAGAAAGCTATTCCAGAGCCTTCAGTTTCATAAATATTCCTCAAAAAAGCCAGCAGTATGATTTATATTTGCATTTACTCAGTCACAGAGTTAGTTGTGTTGACCTTCTTTTCGGCATAAGGAGTCTGGGCAGGTCAGGTGGAATCAGTCTCCGGCAATGAAACAACCAGTGACGGCTCCTGTAAGATAAATGGTGTCCTTTAGCACCCACAGAAGCAAACTTTCCTGATGTGAGTGATACATATGACAAATGGTGTTTTTGTCACACAGATAAAATTTGCTGATGTGAGTGATATATATAACACATGGTGTTCTTGTCACACAGACAAAATTTGCTGATTAGAGTGATATATATGACACATGGTGTTTTTGTCACACAGACAAAATTTGCTGATGTGAGTGATAGATATGACAAATGGTGTTTTTGTCACACAGACAAAATTTGCTGATCAGAGTGATAGATATGACAAATGGTGTTTTTGTCACACAGACAAAATTTGCTGATCAGAGTGATATATATAACAAGTGGTGTTTTTGTGGCGCATACAAAATTTGCTGATCAGAGTGATATATATAACAAGTGGTGTTTTTGTGGCGCAGAAAAAAATTGCTGATCAGAGTGATATATATAACAAGTGGTGTTTTTGTAACGCATACAAAATTTGCTGATCAGAGTGATATATATAACAGATGGTGTTTTTGTCGTGCAGACAAAATTTGCTGATCAGAGTTATATATATATATGAGATTTTTCTCCTGGAGTTAACATCAGTGCTAACTCCACTCTCCCCAAAAGTCCTTCGGATAAGACTATAAACCAAGGCCCCGTGTGCGAATGCACGCAGAACATCTTGCGCACATGTTAAATCCTATTCTGCTTTTCGTAAGAGTAGGCCATCGTGTGCCAGTGGGAACAGATGACAAGATTTACAAAACTGCATACACACGGGGACTGGATGTAAAAAAGCACAAGAGTGCTTATCCCATTATCCTCGATATAGATAATAATAATAATAATATATAATTAAATTTAATAATAATATAACACATGGTGTTTTTGTGGTTCAGACAAGCTCGGCGAGCAGCCAGCCTGTACGTTGTCGGTCCTCGCTCCTCACACAGTGGTGTCTACACCATGTTGGCCTCCACGCGCCACAAAAACGCCACCGTCAACATTGTGCTGTATGTGTATGGTGAGTGATGTATGTGTGGTGAGTGCTGTGTGTATGGTGAGTGCTGTGTGTGTATCGTGAGTGCTGTGTGTGTATGATGAGTGCTGTATGTATGTGTGGTGAGTGCTGTGTGTATGGTGAGTGCTGTGTGTGTGTATGGTGAGTGCTGTGTGTGTATGGTGAGTGCTGTGTGTGTGTGGCGAGTGTTGTGTGTATGGTGAGTGCTATGTGTGTGTGGTGAGTGCTGTTGTGTATGGTGAGTGCTGTGTGTGTTGTGTGTGGTAAGTGCTGTGTGTGTGTGGTGAGTGCTGTGTGTGTGTGTGGTGAGTGCTGTGTGTGTGTGTGTGTGTGGTGAGTGCTGTGTGTGTGTGAGTGCTGTGTGTGTGTATGGTGAGTGTTGTATGTGTATGGTGAGTGCTGTGTGTATGGTGAGTGCTGTTGTGTGTATGGTGAGTGCTGTATGTGTATGCTGAGTGCTGTGTGTATGCTTAGTGCTGTGTATGTATGGTGAGTGCTGTGTGTGTATGCTGAGTGCTGTATGTGTATGCTGAGTGCTGTGTGTATGCTGAGTGCTGTGTATGTATGGTGAGTGCTGTGTATGTATGGTGAGTGCTGTGTGTGTATGGTGAGTGCTGTGTGTGTTATGCTGAGTGCTGTGTGTGTATGCTGAGTGCTCTATGTGTGTGTATGCTGAATGCTGTGTGTGTATGCTGAGTGCTGTATGTGTGATGAGGCTGTGTGTATGGTGAGTGCTCTGTGTGTGTATGTTACACAGGGAACCACTTTTCTTCACTGTACTGAAATTGTGTTTGAAAATTGCCAGATACAGGGAGGAACTGGGAAAATGTTTTATGAGCTGCTGATTTCTGTGGTAGTTAGTTGGCTTAGTTTCTTGATGTCATGGACCAGTGGGGTTGAAGTGGAACGGTTTTTACCACTCAGCTAGCTGTAGCATCCATCCTTCACAGACAGGAGGGATGTGCTTTTAACTTGTGTGTAAGATGCATGCCCTCAAACACGGGACTTCAGTTCAAGTCAAGTCAAGTGCATTTTAATCATCCCTGTAGGGCAGTTACAATACTGACAAGCATACTGATACGAATCATCATCAAAAGACACAAAATAGCTACATTAAATATTTGTTGAAACATAATATGATAGATAGCTTCAAATAAAAATATCACAAACACTCACACGTATGTGTGCACAAGCACACACACACACCAATGCGCACATATTAAATCCTGTTCCTCTTTTCGTAAGAGTAGGCCATCGTGTGCCGGTGGAAACATATGACAAGATTTACAAAACTGCATACACACAGAGACTGGATGAAAAAAAGCACATGAGCGCTTATTCCATTATCCTCGATTTCAAAGAATAAATATAAAATAATAAATAAATAAATGAAAAAATAAAAAATGTATGAATACAATGTTATTAAGACCATTGACTAGAAAAAGACATATAACCACTATTATTGACACATGTATGCACACACTCACACACGCACATATACATGCACAGTTCTGATCCCTTGC
>CM060321.1:65400690-65408190 GCA_030674155.1 Stramonita haemastoma
TGCAGCTGGCAGGTGAGTGAGTCACAGTGGCATGCAGAACACCTTGCGCACACGTTAAATCCTGTTCCGCTTTTCGTAAGAGTAGGCCATCATGTGCCGGTGGGAACAGATGACATTTACAAAAGTGCATACACACGGGGACTGGATGAAAAAAAATACAAGAGTGCCTATTCCGTTATCCTCGATATAAAAGAACAAATTAAATCCTTTTTTTTTTGTTTGTTTGTTTGGAATGGGGGTAAAACATCTGTTGCACATTTGCTTTATTTTTCAGCCATCCGTCGGCCTGAAATCCGTGAATACAGCAGTGGTGTGCGTCGTGTCAGCCTGTACTCGGCAGTGACGCTGAAGTGCATTGTGACAGGGTATCCGTCACCCAAGATCGTCTGGTACAAGGGCAATGCCACCCTGAATGTCTCCGTACCTATTGATGGAAGGTGAGTGAGTTTTGATAGAGGGGTGGGGACTGATGCTAGATTTTTTTTGTGGTTCGTTTTCTCTTCTTTGTGGAATGATACTCAGACAGCAATTGTTGTTGTCTGTCATATGAGTAAAAAAAAAGCATTGCACTGCTGTTTAAGCGCCTGACAAGTCAGGCCCAGAGCGTTCAACTTCTCCATGGGAGATAATTATCTTTTTAAATGACCATCATAATGTTTGTTGTGACCCACCACAGTTTCTCATTCTTGGGAAACTGCAGTGCATGTGTTGCTATTGGGTGTATGTGTTGCTATGTGGGTGTATGTGTTGATATGTGAGTGTATGTGTTGCTATGTGGGTGTATGTGTTGCTATGTGGGTGTATGTGTTGATAAGTGGGTGTATGTGTTGATATGTGGGTGTATGGTCATAATAAGAATAATAATAATACATGGAATTTGTATAGCGCTATATCTTGCAAAAACAAATCAAAGCGCTTGCATTTGACCTACACAACACACAATCAACAACAATTTGCAGTTTTGACAAATTCGAATGTACATGTCACGCTGTGTGTGTTTTAGTCTGACGCTGGAGAACGTGACGGAGAAAGACGCAGGGAAGTACCGCTGTGCGGCCACCAACTACGGAGGTCGCGTGGTCAGCCCCATCATGACCCTCAATGTGGGAGGTGAGGAGGGGGGGCTTCATGCAGCTGCCCTGTTTGGACATGACTTTTTCAGTGCCTTTGAACACTACGTTATGCTATATAATGCTTTGCTATACTGCACTGCACTACAATGCTTTGATGTTTTGATACTCTATGCTACACTACTCTACTACTTTATAGGGCTTTTGCCACACTACACGACACTACACTGCACTGCACTGCACTACACTACACTATGCTACACTACGCTACACTACACTACACTACACTACACTACACTACACTACACTACACTACACTACACTACACTACACTGTACAATGCTAAGCTACTCAAGACTACACTAGTTTACTGTGTACAACTCAACACTATTTTATGCTCAACACACTGTGCCCCCTAGAGTGTAAGGAAGATAAAAGGCCCAAAACACTTGTTTGAAGCGGGTTTCTCCTCTGAGGAATCTCTGCTGCCATGCTCTATGCGAGTTTCTAACCGCCACTGCTATGCTACACTATAGTACATTAATCTACACTGCACTGCACTGCACTGCACTATAATGGAATACAGTTTAATCCAGTGCATTAAATACCTAGTGACAAAATGATGTTTCAATCTATGAAGCTGAGAATTTTTCCTCTTTTTTTTTCTTTTTTTTTTTAAAGACACTGAGAAATACATACATTAGACCCAGCTGACATTGGTATGTAAGCAATGTATGTAAGCAAGTGTACGTTAAAACCATTTTAAAGGTTTTACATTGGTATGTAAGAAAGTGTGTATTAAAATCCTTCAAAAGGCTCTAGCTCCATGTTGCTGATATATGGTATGCAATCAAGTGTATATAATATATAAAAATCTTGATAAAGGTTTTAAATTGAAAACTAGACTGAATAAAATCATGTACCTTGTCATCATTTTATTGTATGCAGTTAGTGTTTATCTTTGCCGTCTCTCGAGTGCATGAAAGGAATATGTTTGACGCAGCACACGAAAAGCATAGATAAGTCGTCGGTTGTAGTGTTGTGCTGTGGGCTGGTAAAGCGACTAGCGCTAAAAATATTGATTCTGAGTTTTAAATATATTTACATTCTATAACGTTTTTTTCTGCTAAATTCCCAAGTATTATTAACAAATATGACGTGGAAGTATTTTATTTTAGTATTTTCCTGTTGGAAAAAAGTGAGAGCTTTTTGAACTTTGCCAAACTTAATCTGGCTTTTTCTCAAAACAGGGTCACCAATCACCAGGAGACCCAAACATGTGTATCTCAGAAAGTAATAAAGATGATTGATATCTGGGTTTTTTTTTGTCTTGTTCACAGTGATCTCTTCTTTAAGATTACACTTCAATCTCATTTTCTTATCCATGATTTTCGTGTGCACTGTTACACATGCTTTAACATTTTCGTTACCATTCGTTAAGTGCATGAAAGGTGTCGCTGCCTGACTGACACTCATGACTAGGGTTCTCTGCTTGCAGACGACACCACCCAGGCCAGTTTCTCCTCTGCTTATGTGGGCGTCATCGTCGGTATTGCCATCTTTCTCATCATCGTTATCGTCGTCATCATCATCTTTGCACGCAGAAAGTCTGGATTTGTAAGTGGATTGTTGACAAGGGTATTTTTCACTCCAGATCTCTTTTGTCTTGTTTTGTTTTGTTTGTGTGTAGTGGTTGAAACCGAAAGGTGGGACAGATTTTGAGTAAGGACTTGTGTGTGCATTTGTAGGGTTTTTGTAATCTTTCTGAGACAGTTTTGAGAGAAGAGAAGGGAGTCTTTGTTGCAAGGGTTTAGTATTAACATGAAAAGCGTATGATAAACAAGACGCATTTGCAGACACAAACATGCACCCTACCCACTATCCCCTTTCTCAATACTTGTTACAATGCATATGTGTAGGAGTGAATTGTGGGGATAAGTGTGCATCTCTTTATTTCAGAGCTGGGATTGAATTTTGAGGATATGTGTGCATCTCTTTATTTCAGAGCTGGGATTGAATTTTGAGGATATGTGTGCATCACTTTAACTCTTAGTCTCATGTAGTGAACTGACACTATCAACTTCCTGTTCCTGGAAGGATTAAGCCAAAAATAGCTGAAATGGGTGGGTATGTTTAAAATGTAATATCTCTCATACTATAAAACAGAACTGCATAAATTTGAGAATAGTGTTGGCAAATGATTGTTACATATGTTGCATTATTTTTTGTACATATTTGTATCATGTGTCAAAAGTTGTTTGCTCGTTTTGTCAGCAATTGTTATGTAACATAATTAAACACAATTGTGTGAGTGGTGTTTCCAGTTACTCTGATGAAAACACTGCAATACGAAAACACAAACATTCCCCTAAGTTGTCTAGTGTGCATGGACAGAGAGAAAAGGTTTCCTTTGGCCATACTCAGCTTAAAAAGTATGGTATGATGTTACTGCACTTCCGAGTGGTTCAAGACACTTCAGAGCTGGGAGTGAATTATGGGGATATGTGTGCATCTTTTTAATTCATAGCTGGGAGTGAATTGTGGGGATGGCTGTGTGTGCATCTTTTTAATTCAGAGCTGGGAGTGAATTGTTTAGGATGGCTGGCTATGTGTGCATCTTTTTAATTCAGAGCTGGGAGTGAATTGTGGGGATGGCTGGCTATGTGTGCATCTTTTTAATTCAGAGCTGGGAGTGAATTGTGGGGCGGGCTGGCTATGTGTGCATCTTTTTAATTCAGATCTGGGAGTGAATTGTGGGCATGGCTGGCTATGTGTGCATCTTTTTAACCCTTATACCCCTGGGGTCACACAGTTTATTCACTGTGAAACTTGTGTCAAAGGGAAGTAATTTATACATCTTTCAGTAGTCAATACACAAAAAACTGAGGGCGCTAATGGGCGCTACAGGGTTACGTTATAAAGGGGCGCTAATGGGCGCAGCAGGGGGATAAGGGTTTTAATTCAGAGCTGGGAGTGAATCGTGGGAATGGCTGGCTTTGTGTGCAGCACAAGGATTTGGAGAAGTACCTCATCCAGCCAGTGGGAGACTACAATCCAGAGCTGCCCATAGATGAACAGACTGGATGTTTGCCCTATGACCCCAAGTGGGAGTTCCCAAAAGAAAGACTTCGTTTGGGTAAGTTTGTTTTGTCAAAAGTTGTGTGCAGCCATTCTTTTACTTTTGTGAATTCGGGATTTGTAATAACCTTTTTTTTAAAAAAAAAAAAACAAAAAAAAAAACAGGTGTGGTATTTGATCGGTTGTTTTTCAAAGTGATTTTTTAAAATACATTTTAAATGCACATGGTTTTAAAAGATAGAATTAGAAGGAAAAAAAGAACCTACTTTTTATCGCTTGTTCACCACTTATTGAAACAAACGTTGGTTAAAAGACATGATCTCTTAATCGTAAAGTTTATGGCTTCAGAAAATACATCATGCTTGTGTGAAGAAGCAAAATTGAAGGTTAATCCAAAAACAGAGCAAGTCTTTCTGTGGTTTAACATCAAAACAAAATTGAGGACGCATTACTTACAGCAACACAAAAGTTCAACATAGAACAAGCTGCAAGAGTCAGGTTTCAGAAGAAAATTTTTCATTTTACAGTCTGTGAATTACCATAGTTTGAGAGGAAATGCAATAACACTATTAGCCAAGTCCAGTCAAGTCAAAAACACTTTAAACATTATCTGTCTTCTCTGTTTGCGGGATGGTTATGTTAGCTATGGAATCTGGTGTGTGTGGACAGGAATGATTCTGGGACAGGGAGCGTTTGGACGTGTGATGAAGGCAGAGGCGGTGGGCATCGGAGACTCGCAGAATGTGACTACTGTCGCTGTCAAAATGGTCAAAGGTCAGTGATGAGTTCCCTATTTTTCTGCTGCAGGATTTCATTTCAATACATGCAGTTATGTGGCCTAAGTGTTCACATAGTGTCGTTCTCTTTTGGGTCTCGCTTTCTTCTTGTCTTTTTGTGGTTGAACATTATTTTTGTCTTGTCCATTATTTTCAGTGTTTCAGTGCACTCATACTATTGCATATTTTTTTTAGCCTGGAGTAAGTGCCTTACTTTTTTGTTGTTGTTTGTTTATCATGAAGTCAGTGTTGTTGTGACATGGCCTTTAATGTGAAGTCAGTGTTTTGTGACTGGGCCTTTAATATGAAGTCAGTGTTAGTGTCACATGGCCTTTAATATGAAGTCAGTGTTAGTGTCACATGGCCTTTAATATGAAGTCAGTGTTAGTGTCACATGGCCTTTAACATGAAGTCAGTGTTAGTGTCACATGGCCTTTAACATGAAGTCAGTGTTAGTGTCACATGGCCTTTAACATGAAGTCAATGTGTGTATGACATGGCCTTTAATATGAAGTCAGTGTTGGTGTGACATGGCCTTTAATATGAAGTCAGCTTTGTGTGACATGGCCTTTAATATGAAGTCAGTGTTATGTGACATGGCCTTTAATATGACCTTTAATATTGGTTGTTGTGACATGGCCTTTAATATGACCTTTAATATTGGTTGTTGTGACATGGCCTTTAATATGACCTTTAATATTGGTTGTTGTGACATGGCCTTTAATATGAAGTCAATGTGGTTTGTGTGCAGACTGTACAGACAAGGAGCAGATGATGGCACTGCTCTCAGAACTGAAGATTCTCATTCACCTGGGACAACACCTCAACATTGTCAATCTTCTGGGGGCCGTCACCAAGGATATACGATTTGGTACGTCATGTCATGTCACGTCATGTCATGTCACATCACGCCATGTCATGTCACATCACGTCACGTCACGTCACGTCAATGTAATGTCACATCACGTCACCTTCTGGGTGTCAACAGTCCCTGACTTTGTTTCCTTGTATCGAGTTTAAAAAATATCCATGCCTATGTGGATGGAAATACATGATTTGGCGAAATGATGTTTTTTGTCTGAAATTATACTAAAGGGTAAAATTGTGTAAAAGAAGTGCGACTTCATTCTGATCTATCATATTTTTTGTGTGATAAGTGTAGTGGAATTTTTTCATGCTGCACATTTCAGAATGCATGTTTGAATGCTTGGAGGATTGCTACCTGTGTCATAGAACATTAAATGTGAATAATGGGGTACAGGAGAGGTGTGCTTGTGCTGAATTATTGTGAGTTTTCTGGCTGACTTAGCTCCACAGGGATTGAAGACTACAGCTTTAACTTCAGTCAGGTTAAAAAAACAACAATATTCACAGATTGTTGTTGCTGTTGTACAGCTGTGACTTTGTAGCAGTATCAACTCACTCGGGTCGACCAGTTCTCTCCCTTGCTCTTCCCCATGGACAACCCATTTGTAATGGTTTGTTAAAAATTCATAAAAAATACAAAACACATAGAAAGAAAATGGAATCTCTCACTCTGTGTCTGTCTCTCTATCAGTCTCTCTCTCTATGTGTGTGTGTGTGTCACTCTCTCTCTCTCTCTCTCTCTCTCTCTCTCTCTCTCTCTCTCTCTCTCTCTCTCTCTCTCCCTCTCTCCTCCCCCCCTCTCTCTCCCTCCCCCTCTCTCTCCCTCCCTCCCCTCTCCGCTCTCGTCCAACTCTCCAGCCAATAAGAACATGAATACTGTGTAACAGGGGAGCTGAACGTGATCGTGGAGTACTGTCACTACGGCAACCTGCGGAGCTACCTGCTGAAGCACAAGGACTCCTTCACCGACACCATGGAGGACAGCGACGTCATCAAGTCGCCAGACGACAAATCGGCCGAGGCGGCAGCGGCCGGGGAGGAGAGCGCCACCTACAGGGACCCAGCCAGCCCCACCCTGAAGGACCCCCCCAAGCCCCAGCTCCTCAATGGCAAGGATTCCGCCAGCGACAGCGCCGACAGTGTGGGGCCCCCCCTCACCACCAAGAACCTCATCTGCTGGTCCTTCCAGGTGGCACGAGGGATGGAGTACCTGGCCTCTAAAAAGGTGAGTTGGTTTTACCTTGAAGGTGTGGGTGTTTATTTATTTATTTATTTTAATCTTTTATATCGAGGATAATGGAATAAGCACTCGTGTGCTTTTTTTTTTCATGCAGTCCCTGTGTGTATGCAGTTTTGTAAATATTGTCATCTGTTCCCACCTGCACACAATGGTCTCCTCTTATGAAAAGCTACTCTGTATATCTGTGTGTGTGATTGTGTGGTGGTAAAGGCATTGGGAGAGCGAATTGTATGTTTGTGTTGGTGTGTGAATGCATCGTTGCCGTCTTTTGATTTATTGATCAGAAATCAGTTTTTCTTGTTGAAAATCTTTTTTTCTTTTTTTTTCATAAAGTGTGTGGATGTTTGGGGTTTGAGGGGCGGGGTGAAAGAGGTTTGGCATTAACTTGCTGATTGAATTTTTGTTGATCAGATATTGTATGCATCATAATCTTAACTTTGTCAAGCAAAAGCAACACACCCCCCCTCCC
>CM060321.1:65413190-65448190 GCA_030674155.1 Stramonita haemastoma
TGATGCCTTGCTCCCCCACTACCACATAGATTATGGGATACCTTTACCTGTTATGAGGAGTGTGTTGTATGCAGCGGTACTGAAGAATGAGCATGTCATGGACAGGTACAAAGTGATGCTGCAGACCTGGGACTCTGATCCAGAAAAGCGTCCGTCCTTCACTCAGCTGGTGTCCATCATGGGTGATTTCCTGGAAGCCAACGTCAAACAGGTGAGGGTGTTGTTGAGACAGGTGGGCTGTTGTGGTGTGTGTGTGTGTGTGTTTCTGTATGTGTGTGTGTTGTGTGTGTGTGTATGTGTGTATATACATGTATGTGTCTATGCTAGAAAGCTTGAGAGGTAGACTCGATTGGTTGTCAGTATTACCTGGCTGGACGGGATAGCTCAGTGGTCAGAGCACTCGCTTTCCCCAAGCAAAGGTTAAGCAGCATTGAGCATGTTACCAAGAGGTTGGGTGACTGTTTGCGCACCTAGGCTTCAGTACAGTTCGCCAGTTGTAAATGGGTACCTGCCTCTTTAGGGTCAGGGAAGGTAAAGCAGCGAGGGAGAGGAGATGGGTGCCACCCTCAAAATCCTGGCCCCTGGAGAAGCTGAGGTCATTGATGCCTCGCTCCCCTATGACCACATAGGTTATGGAATACCTTAACCTTTACCTTTTATTACCTGGCTGTGTGTTGCTTGGTTGCAGTATTACCTGGACCTGAACTCCCCGTACCTGAAGCTGGAGGATGAGGGGGAGGGGGTGGACCCCGCCCTGGACCCTGACGGCTACCTGCGCATGTCCACCTCCTCTGACCCCACCCCCAAGTCCCCCTCCCCCACCTCCCCCTCCCTGCCTGCAGTACAGGAGGGGGGGGAGGGCAAGTCTCACTACGTCAACCAGCGCAGCTTGGCACGGGGCAAGGGCTCCGACTTTGAGATGCAGCCCCTGCTCTCCAGCAGCGGGTCGGAGAGACACAGCTCCGTGCCGGACGAGGATGCTCCGGGATTCCGGCGCAGCTCCATCCCGGAGGAGGAGGCGCCCAGAGTGCGGCCCGGGTCCGGGGAGAAGGAGCCCATGCTGAGGCGGAGTTCGGTTCCGGATGAGGTGGCTCCCGGCTTTGTGAAGGCGGCGGCTGCAGACTCTCCAGTGCAGGTGCACACACGGGCGGAAGTTCACCAGCCAGACGACAGCGACAGCGGTCACTCCAGCAGCTATGCTCCGGGCACCTCCCCCACTGACCACTCCGGCTACCTCCTGCCTAAAGCCTACGAGGCAGCAGCCGGTGCCTCCAGCAGTGCCTCGCCTCAGGGGGCGGAGGGAGGGGGGGTGAGGGAGGAGGACAAAGACTTGAGGGACTCGGTCTTCAGCCCCTCAGACTCTGTGTTCAGTCCCGACTACCACTTCAACAACTACCCCCCTCCTGACTACAGTCTGGTGGTGGAGGACGGGGAACGAGAACTTCAAGTGTAGGGTAGTGAAGTGCTGATCACTGACATCGTAATTGTGGCTGTGGCCACACTACTTAGCAGCCGCACAGTTCTGTGCTGTGCTGTGTTGTGCTGTGCTTGCTCCCTGTTCCTGTGATGCTGGAGTAGTTATGGCCAGTGTGTAAACACAGCAGGGAAGGAAGGAAGGAGGGAGAGAAGGCACACAATAAAAGCACTCACACACAACACAGGGTATGGCAGCAGTCAGCTCCACTGCAGGCCTTACAGAGGGAGTTTGACAATCTTCATACAACACAGGGTATGGCAGCAGTCAGCTCCACTGCAGGCCTTACAGAGGGGAGTTTAGACAATCTTCATACAACCCATGCACACGTGCCCTTCCTGCTTTTACATCACCCGCTGATGATTCTGTCTTCAGTGGTCTGTGCTGGGTATGTTCGTGTTTCTTTTACCCCATTGTGCGCTTGTCATGAATCACAGGATCTTTAACGTGTGTGTTTCGATCTTGTGCATGCATGAACATCATAAAGAGAAGGAAGGCACAGACAGGCTGGTCTGCTTCAGAGCTGATCAAGAAGAATGCAACAAAAATATAAATGCCCCCATCTTCAATGTCAGTCCCCCAGGTGCAATCCAGATTTGGAGCCAGCATCTTCAGAGCAGCAAATCAAAATGCTGCTGTCATGTGGCTGATGCGCCTTTGTGTGAAACATGTGCCGAGAGAGGTACAGTGGAGGTGGGTGCACAGTCAGAGAAAGTGGTTTAGAGACACAGGCAGGAGTGGGCATACTGCAGTATGGGGTAGGCTTGTGGGGGAGGCTGCAGATGGAGAAGTGTCTGAAGTCACCTGTGTTCTCTGCACTGTGTGGGCCAGGTGTGAACTCTGCACACACCATCATCACTTGCAGATTTCTTCCTCCCAGTGGCTGTTGTACCTGCACAAAATGAGGCACTGCAGTCAAGTGCTTGTTAAGTGCAAAATTTGTTCAAGACGCTTGTTGGACAGATTTCTCGGCAAAAGACAGGATACTGAGTTCAGGCACCTGTGTGTGAAGACCCAGCAAAATTGAGGATTGTGTTCATGTGTCTGTTGATAGCATGAAGGTGGAACAGTCTCATGGGCCTACCTGCTGGCTGGACTCCAGAGAACAGAGGAAAATGGAACGAGGAAGAGTGGTGAGCTGAGAAGCAAGCTGTGTTAAGAGAAGACAAGTCGCTTTGTGTTCTGTGCTTGGCATTGTGTATTATGTTCATGATATGCTGCTTTGTATTCTGTAGACAGTGCAGACATTGAGTTAAGGCCACAGGGCAGACAGGCAGGCCACAGGGTGCACACAGCATCCACCGAGTTTGTCCAGGAGTCTGACTGGCTTCCTTTCTTGCCTTCAAGTTTTCATCAGAAACAAGGACCACCCACTGAACCAGCAAAGTTTCTGACCGCGTGAAAGAGATGTCAGCTCATCGTATGAAAGTCATGATTGAGCTTGTTTAGAAATAACTACATTGTAGGCTCATTTTATTTAACACATGAATGAGTTAGTTGTTTAGGAATAACTACATTCAAAGCTCATTATACTTAACTCATGAATGAGTTAGTTGTTTAGAAATAACTACATTCTAGGATTTGTTATATTTAACTTATGAATGAGCTCATTGGTTTGATGTAGTGTGACAAAACTTTTGTTTTTTTTCAGTAATTTTATCGTACCACTTTGTACTTACATGAGCGGTTGGCTTGATTTGAAAACAGAGAAGTCAATTGTTCTACACTGGTTCAGACAGAAAGGGTTTGTTGTTGTTGTTGTTTTTGGGTTGTTGTTTTTATAAAGCAGCACCTGTATCTTTGGGATGTGATATATTTCTTGGCTAGTTTTTGCTTTTGAGGTTTTTTTGGGTGGTATTTTCTAGTTATGAATCATATTTGACCACAAAAAGGGGACTGAAATATTTGGTTGTAAGAAAACAAGTCTTACCAAAGTTGGTAATGGCAGAGAGAAGGTATCATTATGTTGTACATTGTACAGTACACTGAGGGAGCAAGACTGATAAGCAGTTGGGCTTGGTTATTTGCTGTAATGAAAAAAAAATCCTGGACACTTATGAAAGCAGGACATAGGGTTGTAACAGATCAACGTTGGTTACAGGTTAATTTTGATAATGAAGCCACAAAGTGATTGTGCCATCATTTGTATTTCATCAAATTTCCCAGATTTTAAGCATCATTGCCATAAAACAAATCAGTATGGCTGCTTAGACAGATAATCTCCTTATAGCTTTTAATTAATGTGTTGTAGAGAGAAGAATTTCTCTTTTGACATAGGAATGTCACTAACTGAAGTTATTAATGCAGAGAATTCTTCACATGTGCTCATCTCTAACTTGCTTTTGGTCATTCAGCTCTAACTTTGCTTACAAAAATCTACGACAACTTGTCAAAACAAATCAAAAAATTAGTTTATTCCAGATTAAACTTAACAAAAAAATGAATGAAATTGTGATTAGAAATTTCTGTTTTTTTGGTTTTGCTTGCTGATTCAAAGTGTAGATGGTGGCTGGACAGAAGGCTCTGTGGATTGTACAGTGTGCTGCTTTTCTGGCTGTTGCTGTCACTGGTTTTCTGTCCACAGCCAAGGCTTGTAGAACTTTCTATGTGCTCATTTAGGAAGCTTCAGTATGCTATGCATTTCTTTATACCATAGTATTCTTGGATAACAAATGACAATCATAAAGAAGAGGGAAAAAATGCTTTATGACAAAGTTTAAGTCGGAGATGCTAAAATATTCCATATTTTTAAAGCACCATGGCAGGTGATTCCAGCATCGCTCACTGCATGAGGCAGTCTAGGCATAACACATACTCTGTCATCAGCCAGCATTCTGATGACTAGTAGGTGTTGAAAGATGACAAAACACACTTCTACATTTTTTTCCTCAAATGACAATCATAACTTTTTAGTAAAAATAAATCTATCATAAAACCAAAGCAAAAAACAAAAAACCTCCCAACCAAAACAAAGTAAATAACCTCTTAAAAGCAACCATAAAAACCATGTTACTGTCAGAATCAGAAGTTTTGATAGGATTGACAATTAGACTGATTTTACTTTTCAGCTTTTATATGTTGGGCAGCTGCTTTTCTGTTGGGCGAGATCTGCTGATGAATTGTGTTGTATACATGTATACATGTGCCTTTTTTCTGCTGATGAATAGTGTGTGTATACATGTATACATGTGCCTTTTTTCTGCTGATGAATTGTGTTGTATACAGTATACATGTGCCTTTTTTCTGCTGATGAATTGTGTATGTATACATGTATACATGTGCCTTTTTCTGTCTGATGAATTTTGTATGTTTAGTGTATTACAATTTTGGCCATTTTTTTGTGATTTTTGTGGATGTATACATGATACTGTGCCTTTTCTGGAGATTTGCTGATAATAGAGACATTCCTTGTGATTGAAAGGGATATTGATTGTTTATGTTTATACATTGCCTTTTTTGCTCACTGAACTTTTGTGTATCTTTATATGTCATTTTTTTTTATTGTATGTATCTTGCTTACATCTTTTTTTTGAGTTGTGTGTGTATACGTGTATACATGTGCCTTTTTTCTGCTGATGAATTGTGTATGTATACATGTATACATGTGCCTTTTTTCTGCTGATGAATTGTGTGTGTATACGTGTGTACATGTGCCTTTTTTCTGCTGATGAATTGTGTGTGTATACGTGTGTACATGTGCCTTTTTCTGTATTGGTGGAGGGGTTTCTGCAGGCTTTAGGTGTTTAGCCCAATATTCAGGACCAGTGTTTTTTGTGGAGTTTTCTGTGGAAGTCGTTCTAATGGATGACTGTGCTGACTTTACTTTTCTGAGACTCAGCTGATAGATCAAGACATTTCTGTGGAGTTTGTAAAAGAGCATATTTGGATCTTGTTTTATTTTTGTTTATAGACTTTGCTTTGCTCACTGGAACTTTTTCCTGTCACTTTTAATGTATGTACATTTTTTTATTTTAGAACTTGCTTCACATTTTTTTGTGGGAGCTTTGAGAGCAATGCAAATGTTTATGGGAAAGTTTGGGGGGGTTAACAGGGTTTTTTGGTGTTTGTTTGCTGTTACTAATAGTTTTTTTTACCAGATTTTTTTTTATCAGAGTGTATGACAGTTTTGTTTTCCTCTTGTGGCAGTATAATTCAGTTTTGTTTACTTTTTTGCAAACTGTGGATGTTTTTTTTTTAAGACATAAAGTCAAGTTGAAGGATGGAAATGAATATAAAAAAACAAGTGACATATTTAACGATTTGTTTTGACAGACTGTTTTTCATGGTTACTTTTTTTACTTCCCAAAGCTGAATAAGAATTTAATGTTACTTGTAATCAAGGTTTGTATGTATACACTTACTGTAAAGTTGTACATTTCATTGATAAGGGCTGCTTTTAGTGTGCACCAAGATGCAATGTAGATCTGAACTGCACACACGTGTGGCTGAGGACAGTGTGATAGTACAAAATGGTTGATGTGAAAAATATTTTGATGTGGATGAAGTGGAAATGAATGCTGACCGTATGACCAGGGTGTTTCGTGAGGACTGACCAGCCTCACGCGTTATTCTCAGGGCGACTGAATGTGTGGTGTGCATGGCTGTGGTGTAGACGTGACCTGTGAACTGTGGAACAGCTAGGTGCCTTCAGCTTTTGCTTTCATCCATCAGTGTTGGCTGTGGATGTTTTGACCCAATACTCCAGTCATCGGTGCTGAATAGCTTTGCAACTAAACAGTAGTCATTGTCACATGCCCTAATAGCTAGTATCTATCAAGATTACAGTTTTAATATTCTAAAACTTTGTGTTGTGCATAGTAAAGTTTTAGGGGTGGGGTGGGCATGTTTGGCTTACTTTTAAATGTGTTTTCAGTTCCTTTCTTGCTGGTAGTTCTGCCTTATCAGGATCAGTTGTGGAAAACTAAGGTGTGGGGCTTCTCTTTCTTTGCTGCTAGATAGAGCATACAGGGAGGAGAGAAAGGGAAAGGATATTATGGGGGTAAAAAAGCCCAGAGTATTCAGTTCATTTGTCCTGTCAGTTCACAGAGACAGAAGGGAAGTTTGCAGTTTATCTGCTGTCTGTCTGTTTTCTTTTCTGATCTGTCTATACCTACCTGGCAAGGGGTGGGTTCACATGGCTGCAGCCTGTCTGTTCCACTCTGACCTTTGCTCTGTGCCTCACAAGGGGTGGTTGGGTGGGATCCATCAGGTTAACCTGACTGCTGCCAGTCGCACTGCTGACAAAGAGTCAGTGCAGGGCCACACTGACTGTTCAGAGAGTCAAGAGAGAAGTCGTGTTGATCTTTGCTGCTGTTTTAACTTAACATATCCTCAGTGGTGGGACTGCTCAGGGGTCAGAGCACTCGCTTTCCCCAAGTTACAGTTAAATCAAATCAAATGAAGTCAAATCAAATTCTTTTATTTCGAGGTTAAGGAATAAGCACCCATGAGCTTTTTTACATCCAGTCCCCAGAGTATCGAGTGTAGCTACCAAGTGGATGGGTGACCGTTCATGCCTTGGCTTCAGTGCAGTCTCCCCAGTTCACCCAGCTGTAAATGGGTACCTGCCCTCTTTAGGGTCAGGGAAAGTAAAGCAGCAAGGGAGAGGAGATGGGCGCCGCCCTCCATATGCTGGCCCCTAGAGAAGCTGAGGTCTCTGATGCCTTGCTCCCCTTACGACCACACAGGTTATGGGACACCTTTACCTTTTTACCTTTATATCCTCAAAATCAGAATGCAGCTACCTTAAAGGTCAGCAAAAACGATCACATACATAAAAATCTTACCATTGGTGGACCTCAGAGCTCTTCCCTAGGAACAAGAAAAAAAAGCACACAAAAAATATTTCAGATAAAACTTTTACTGTATGGCGAAGTATTTTATATTAATACTGATTTTTTTTAAGGTCTATCAAATACTGTTGAATATTGCAACTAGCAAGGGGGCAGTGAACAAAAACACAGATTTTCCAGTCTGTAGGGTTTTTTTGTTTGTTTTCATTTGCTTTATAAGGGGAGGGGGTAATATTTTTGTTTTTGTTCGCAAACTATGTTGGTTTCACTGGAAGTTTGCTAGCAAGGCTTAGTCTTTTATTTGCTTTCATTACTGCTTGAAGTGGGCACATGAACTTCCAGTGTGTGTGTTGGCATGCACACTGCAGACAGAAAATATAACCATCATTAAAGACAGGAATCTAGTCAGTGCTCAGAGTTTAAGGACACTGTCGGTTTATATGCTCATTGTTGTGTCCAGTAGTATTAAATATTTCATGTTGCTGGTGTAAACTGTGAAGTCAGCAGGGCCAGGGGGTGTTTTGCTAACACTGAACACAGTGATGCTAACAGGTGAAATGTGAACTACCAGTATGAATCACCCTCTAGTGGTGGTGTGTTTAGCTAAAAGTGTATATTTTGTATTATTATGTCTGTGTGCATAATGTTAATGTCTGTGCATTTTATGCATAACGTAAATATGTACATGTGCATTTTATACTTGCAGAAAATAATGTTCTAAATGGTTTGACGAAACCACCTTTATGCAGAAAACAATGTTCTATATGGTTTGACGAAACCACCTTTATATTAGTGATCATGTTTTGTTGTCCTCATTGATGTGTACATACTCATTCCATCATATTTAAATGTACTTTACTCACGTTTTTACCCTGTGCGTATGCACGTTTTTACCATGTGCATATGTGTGCGTGCTCATGAATGTGTGAATTTGTGCACAGACTAAGAATTTATGTTAACAAAAGAGAATGAGTGTGTGTGCAGTTCTGTAATCACAACCAAGATTACTTTTTAAATGTTTGTCTTTTCGGCTTGTTGCAAATACTTCTTCCATTGTTCTGTAGCAAGAACTTCACCTACGAGGTTCATCGTTCATAAAACCTTCCCATGTTGAATTGTTTTCGCGCTGTTGGGGTCATTGTCATTGTCTTCCTCTTCTGTTGAGAGCTTGCCTTCACCCAGCTGACCATCATGGCACTGTAAGAGGGTTGTGAGGAAGAGGGAGAGATGGACTTCATATCTAGATAAATCAATAGAGGGCTGGTGACCACACTTCTGCCCACTGACCACACTTCTGCCCCACTGACCACACTTTTGCCCCGCCATGCTACATCATGCTACCTTCACCTCTCCTGCAGTCTGGCAGACGGTTGAGGCACCACTGAAGACAGACAGACTGTGGCACCAGCCTCCTGGCTGCAGAATCGTGCTGTGTGACGTTAAATATCCAGCCACGGTCACCAGGCTCTGTCTTCAGGCAGGATGAGGGAACATGGCATCAGTGTGCCTGTCTTTTTGTCATCCTCTTTTTCTTCCAGCACATACTAGTCAGCTCATCTTTGAAAGGTAGAATGGTCTTCTATGTACATGTATGCCACATTCTTCATGCTTATGTTCGCTCACACCCAGGACCTGACCTCAGTTTCAAGTCTCATCTGAAAGGGGATTGTTGTTGGGCTTACCACAACTCTGAGACCAAGAATATAATGTCTCACTCATCACAGCTGGGAATCATTGAGGCTGTAAGTACACACTGGAGGAGAAGTTTGCCTGCATGGCTTTTTTCAAGAACTCAACCATAACAGCAGCTGTAGGAAGGGGACTGGAGTCTGCATAGTTCATCTTTTTAGTTGTCGACTGGACAGTAAAAACTAAACTAAACCAGGTACCCATGGTTCTTTTGTCAAGTGTGCTCACTGTCCAACTGGTCCCACTTTGTCTTTGGTGCTCTGTCTATATTGCTGTCTCTGTCAGCATTTCAAAGTCACATCTGCTTTTTCATTCAGTGTGAGAAAAGAGGGGAAGGGTCCTAGTTTCCGTGCCTGTTTAGGGAAAATCATGTCGCCTGATTTAGTTAGTGCACAAGGGAGGCCGATGAGTCGGGTGCATTGAAAGGGGGATCAATTCTTAAGATTTGTTATGGTTTATTCATGTCGACAAGGAATAGATAAATCTTATTTACAAACTTACCGGGTACAATTTTCCCTAGACAACTTGTTGAGGAACATGCTGTTGCTGTCATTCATTGGATAGAATGTGTACTGAAATGAGATGATTTTTGTTATTATATACATGCTTAAGTAATGGACATTGGTCGCAGACATCATTCTGGTCGGATCATGTTAGGAAGAGTGTGAGAACAGTATTAGCTTCTCCTTCTCGTCCTGTTTGTGTTTCTGTGCTGAGCTGAGAGGTCTGTGTGCAGAGAGGCGACAACTGTGCGGTAGACTTGACAGGTGATGGGGACATGAAAGGAGAGTGCAACATTGAGCTGAACTTCATGAGAGATTATAAAATGAGTGCAACGGATTTTATGAGATTTTCCCCCTGAAAATGGTGTATTGTTTATAGAATACATACATGTATGTATATTTCTGAACTGCATTATGTCCTGTAGTCACCTACACCACTGCCATTTTGATGTTGTAGTTATGTGAGTATTGACACGTTTTTCCATATTCCGTTGTTGTGTTTTGATTTGATTTGGTCGGTTTTTTGTTTGTATTTTTTTTGTGGGGGTTGTTCTTGCAGTTAATGTGTTATGTTTTAGTTTGCCATTGTATTGAGTGTTTACCTAAAACCTTATCAGAGTCCACCTTTTGTCCTGTTGCATTTTTTGTTGTCTAATGTTTTAGTCTTTTATTTCATCTTCAGTGCTAGAGCTTTTTAAAAAATTAAACACATTAGGATTTGGTTATCTTTTAAGTTTTTTGTTTCCAGTGCAGAAAATTCTGTTGTTGTTTTTTTGATGTCCAGATTTAGATGCAGGCTAGTCAGTAGAAAAATGCTTTAAGAAGAGAGAAGAGAAATTGTGTTTGTGTGCGTGAGTGCGTGTGTGTGGTGTGTGTGCATGTTTGTGTGTGTGCATGTGTGTGTGTGTGTGTGTGTGTGTGTGAACTGGAATCCCCTGCATATTTACTTCTATGGATGGGTGTTTGACTTTGCTGTGTTATCAAAGTTTTGTTTGCTGAAAGGGATTTCATGTCTGTTAGTGAAATTAGCACTTCCTTTTTTTTTTTTGGATGAAGGTGATTACAATGGTGAAGATTTTTGTTGTTGTGGAATCATTGGACTTCAAGAAGCAACATAACAGTACCTGCACATTACACAGTGTTCAGCTAGAGGGATTTCTGAACAGGTTTGTTCAACTCTGCAACAACAAAACACACACACACACACACACACACACACACACACACACACACACACACACACACACACAACACCACACACACACAATACAAACTGAAAAGTGGTAATGGTATTGTTTGTTTTAAATCAAGATTTCTTTTTTTATGAAAGAGGGGGAGGGGTTACAAAAGGTTGAAATGGAAAAAAAGATGCGATTCTAACAAAAAAATAAGAATAAGGTGGGTTTTTTTAAGGGGGGGGGGGGGGGGGGGAGAGAATTTTGTTATAATTTTCAGGGGAATGTTTGACATGTGTTTTCCTATAATTTGTACTCATTTTGATTTATTCTTTTATTTAGGGGGGGGGGGGAGGCTGTGCTTGAATAGCAACCATAGAAACAGGATTTTATGCAATTCTTGTTCATTTGTTAATGGTCAGTGTTCTCTTATTTTCTGTCTTGCCTGCAGTGTTGTAACAAAACAAGTGGAGAAATATTTTCAGTGTTGATGACCCAATTGTACATTTAACTGTCAAGTATGTATGTACTCTGAAAATGTCGGGATTTGAATTTTTTCAATAATTTTTTTAAATAACCTGAATGCTACATGTCTTCATACAAAGTTTGCTTTGTTTGATTTGGGAGAAAAAACAAAACAAAAAAACTTTAATACGGGTTGAATATTGTATACATGTGTCAACATTTCTTTCTACCTTTTGAGGTGACCTTGGGCTTCCATATATGTGATTTTGTTAGCAAGTATACTTTTTTTTTGTTGATTTACTTTTCCCATGTGTTATTGTTCTTAACACTACAACAGCTGCCTTTTATAATGTCAGTAAGCAATCCCTAATAGTAACAGTTCTTCTTGGTGTGTAATGATTTAGAAAATGTAGGTGCTTTGAATGTGTATGGTGAATAATGTTTCATATTCTCTTTTGATATGCATGTGTGTCTCCCCATGTGTGTCTACTTCATGTCTTCAAAGAGAGGTCCTAGACTTTCCAGTGTTCTCTGTCAGCCTGGAATTGACAAGAATTGTACATTTCTTTTTTAATTTAAGTCAGCTGTCAGGCTGAACAAACATTTCTCACAGGCTCCAGAGAAAAAAGGCTTTATTTACACTGCAACCTTCTTCCTCATCCAGTAGTCAGCAGGGGACTGGTAATGGTATCATATTACACCATGAGATACAACATAATTTCCCTCATGAGGTATCATCAGTTAAGAATCAGTCATAAAACAAAGACTTCTTGAGATCAAGTCATATGGTTTATATTACTTACACCCCACCTACTCCCATTGATTTGGTCCCAGCCCTAATTTATTATTTTCAGTTGAGGTTTTTTTGTCGTCTTTTTTTTTAAACTAAGAGAGTGAGAGTATCTGTGTCTGATCTGATGTGTGTGCATGTGAATCAGAACAATCAGAACTGATCTAGTTGTCTAGGCTTCTCAGTAGATGACATGATTTAGCTCAGAGTACTTACTAGGTAGGTTAGGCATGACAATTTAGAGATCACATTTTGAGGAGCAGAAATTCTTCACTGTTTGTGCACAGAGCAGGTCACCACTGTTGTTCTGAGCATACATGGATCATGTTGGTGTATTCAGTGTGATGGTGCAATTACTGTACAGACAGACGGCTTATGATGCAAGTGGCGGCCAGACAATAATTCAGCCCATAAATCAGAAGTATACAGTTTCAGTCACATGCCCGACTCGTGCATTCGATAGTTACACAACTTTTAATATGATTAATTATATGTATTGTGTCTACTGATCTTGTCTGTTGTTGGTGATGTGTAAAGTCAGTTGTAACAGTGTTTTTACTACATTATTAATAACATGCATAACTTGGAAATCTTGTGTGATCCTTGTGGTGTGAAAGTGTGCGTATGTTATGTGAACGATGTATTGGCAATCATAGAAACTTGTGTACATCTGTGTCGGGGTGCCAGGCTGTCATTCAGTAAAAGTTCTATCTAACTTTATCAGAATGGCAGAAAAACACTCTCCTGTAGGCCTATGTTTAAACTTTCCATAAGTCAGGGAGAAATGATATCCCAGGATTGATTACCTTAGCAGTGATCACCTTTAATCATGGACTGGGATAACAATGTGTTACTGTATTATCAGTGATGTCAACAGTAGTCAACCATATGCCTTTCTGGTATTTTGACACTTCTCTCTTTCTTGCCAGCTATTTGCTCCATCTTGGTTTTTTTCAACTAGTTCAGAGTTAGGGTTGAACATCCAGAAGTCACCCACCCCAGCTGGGAATGTGAGTCAGCTGGCTTAAGACAGATTTCTGTTTGAATGAAGGAGAAAGTTTCTTCCTGTGTGAAGGCAGTCCATCTTTGCTGTGACTGGGAGGGAACAGGGTGTCTGACAAGCCTCAGTCCTACATCAAAACAGCACAAGAAGGAAGGTGGCAGGATGGTTAAGATGCCACCTGC
The DNA here is from genome assembly GCA_030674155.1 of Stramonita haemastoma. Classification (NCBI taxonomy): domain Eukaryota; kingdom Metazoa; phylum Mollusca; class Gastropoda; order Neogastropoda; family Muricidae; genus Stramonita; species Stramonita haemastoma. Next base: position 65,426,264 of record CM060321.1, read on the forward strand.
CTAACAGGTAAACCATGAGGTTCTCAATTTGAAAAGAAAATCAAACGGAATGTCAAAGTCCTTTGGATGAGACTACAAATTGAAGCCCCTTGTGTGAATGCAAGCAGAATATCTTGCGCAAACATTAAAAACCAGTTCCACATTTTGGAAGAATAGGTCATTGGGTACCTGTAGGAATGGGTGACAAACTTTCAAAAACACATGCGCACAGGTGCTGTGTTTAGACCCTAGCCCCAGTCAGAATGCAGTAACCTAACTTATGTGTGAGGGAGGCAATTGGTTGCATACACAAAAATTTACCATCAGTGAACCCGAGAGCTTTAGCTCAGGAAGGAAAGAAGAAGAAAACAGCATTGTGTTCACTTTTGGGCTTGTCCCCTCTCCCAATGTCTTCTTAAGACCTTATGGGAGACAGTGAGATGGCATATGGTTTAACTTCTTAACTTTCGTCTGAAACAAACTATGTGTAATCATCAAAATCTAGTCAATTGCTGCCATGTCTTTTATACCAACTTGATATTTTATGGAGTAAAAGCAAAAATGGCAATAGACTAGATTTTGATGGTTATATATTGTTTGTTTCAGATGAACGTTCACAATTTAAACCTGCAAAGTTATGCAGCAAAGTTTTATTGGTCAGCAGGGTGGGATAGCTCAGTGGTCAGAGCACTCGCTTTCCCAAAGCCAGTGTTAAGCAGCGTCGAGCGTGGTTACCTGGAAGGGTGACCATTTGTGCGCCTGGGCTTCAGTACAGTCCCCCAGTTCACCCAGCTGTAAATGGGTTCCTGCCCTCTTTAGGGCCAGGGAAGGTAAAGCAGCGAGGGAGAGGAGATGGGCGCTGCCCTCAACATGCTGGCCCCTAGAGAAGCCAAGGTCTCTGATGACTCGCTCTCCTATGATCACATAGGTTATGGGACACCTTTACCTTTTTTACTTTTAAGGCAACAGAATTTCACACACTCTCACACAGACAGACAACAATCTGGTCACACACACAGCTGACACTGTTCTCAGATACCTTTATTATTGTCTGTATCATGGAGTGATGAAGAAAATGAGCTGATTTTTCCTGGTCAATGACAAAAGATGTTTTCTTGGCGCCTTGTCAACTTCACTGTCTTCCAAACAGTCCAGTCCACGCTGCTTCAACATACATAGTTCTATAACATATAATAACTCATTTTATTATGTTTCATACAGACTTAAAATTGTATATTTTTATTAAAAAAGGGTTTGGGTTTTGTTTTCTTTACTCAGCTGGAAGCATTGATTCTTATTGCATAAACTTTTGGCATTTTTCATAGATTTTTCACTTCAGTTTTTAAAAATCTGTCTTAACAGGAAAGCATATTTACAACTGTATGACTTTTCATCCTGAGTTGAATAAAAGTAAACATCGAGGACCAATGCCCGTGATTTAGGCACACAGAGATTACTTTTACTTTACACCCACACCTTTCTTGTATACCCATAAAATCATGGCGGGTAAAAACTAAACAAGGCAAAAATCCTCATAGGAAACATATTAGGGTATGATCTGAACACTGCCACATATTATAACAACAAACACTATGCACAAAGTTTCCCAGGCAACTGTACTGCCAAGATGTGGCAGCCAGTTAAACTCTGAAAACTAACATCTGAACACTGTATTCTATTTCATTGTGATAATATGGATTAGTTTGATTCATTTTTTGGTGTGTAGACACACTTCATATCAACATCAGAATCAAGTGGATCTTTATAATGCTAGTGCTATCTCAACTTTTCTAACCAACATACCAGTATTACCACTGATTGTATCGAACAAGTACCTCTGGCAGTGTTTCCTAGCTGTTAGCCCATCTTTAAGTGCCATAACTTATTATTTCTTATAACTGTTCCCCCATCCCAAAATACAATTCTTGTGACTGTCATTATCCTATCCCAAAATACCTTTTCTTATAACACTGTAATTACTCCATCCCAAAATGCCACTTTTATGGTTACTGTCCCATCACCAAGAAAAAAAATTTCCAAGTCACTTTGTGGTTTATATATCCCATTCTAAAATACCATTTATTAGTTACTCTCTTATTACCCAATCCCAAAACATTTCCAATGTTATAGTTATCCCATCCCAAAATTTGCAATTCTTATAACCAGGTCACCACCCCTCCCAAAATTTCTTAAGAACTGTGTTTCCATGACAATGATATTCCAACAGCAAACTAAAGGTACCTAGCACTCACACTAAACAAGAAAGAGAGAATTCAAATTCTGGAGAAGGGGAAAAAAAAATGACCAGACATAAAATGAGCAATAAACAACAAAAGAAGAAAGAAAAATGAAGACAGAAAAAAAGTGGAAGAAACAACACACACAACTGTATTGCCAAAACATAACGGCCACACTTGGCCAGGCCTGGCCTTCATATGGCTTCACTCCCCTGACTGCCTGAGCCACTTGACATTACTAACAACACTTGTCCCTATCTGCAGCGCAACAACAGTACTTCAAAAACTTCCTCCTCCTCATTGAAAAAGAAAGGCGGTGGCGCCAAAGAATGCAGTTGGTGTTATCTTGCCACTGATGGCAAGAGGCAATACATGCTGAGTATAGTGGTGTGTACAATATCATCGTCACTTTATGTCACTTCCCACACACACCGCTGCACTTCTTGCTCTGCACAGCGCTGTTCTCTGGGTGTGGGGAAGAAGGGGGGAAGGGAGGGAGGGGTAGCTGTACAGAGGGGGAGGGAGGGAGGGGGGGGTGTGGCTGGAGTTTTGAACTGTACACCATCATTCACTGTCTGTCTGGCAGCCACAAGGCAGGGTCACTGGGAAAGGATGCAGAATGTACATACAGCAGTGCAGGGGTTGTATGTAGTATGTATACATTGTCAGCACTTTTTACATCCAGCACACACACACACACACACACAAGTCTGGTCTCTACTCCTACTGCCATCCTTTTTTTCTTCTTTTTTTTTTGAACAATCACAGACACATGTATTTGAGGGAGTACTAACAACGTGACAATAGTTAGCATCAATATACATTCCAGATTATACAGAATATTTACATCTACCTTTCCTTTGCCTGACATTAGGAGCAAGTAAGAGTCAGTGCAGTGAGGCCGGGCACTATAAGCTGTTCACCTCGTCAGTCCTGCCTGGGCAACTGGCAATACAGTACATCAATCAATGAATCAATCAATGCTCACCTATTCTTTTTTCTTTAAGTTCTCCACACTATTTCTGGTCTGGTAAAAATAATGAAATTGTCTCTGAATAATATATTATATGAAAATCACACAGTAATTCAACAGCCCAAAAGTAAGACTTTTCAAAGGGATACTGATTTTGAAATAAAGCTGGACTTAGATATTCCCTTTGACTTGATGAAAAGAGCAATTTTTTAACATCTTTTCAATCCTAAAAAGTAAAATCAGTAAAAACTTCCCCCACCTGAAGAAATTTTACTAAAACTGCTCATGTCAAAACAACAGTGCTAAAGGATTCATCTCTTTAATTGAAAATGCACAAAATGAAAAACCGTAAATCCTTACAGTAAAAAAACTTCAGCCAATGTTTTCCCTCTGTTGTGTTTTACTAGAGCCCTATCAGCAGAGCAGCTGTTATCTGAGTCATGATTCCTTAAAAAATCTGAAGACTGAAGTGTGTTCTGACCGAGATCAGGGAGAGTTACAGGTATGACTCTCACAGTGAGAGCAGAGAATGTATAAAACATTTTCAATCAAACCTACCTGTCAGCATTTGATACCATTCAGACTTTGTCATCTACATGTCGTGTTATGTGTCTAACTGAAGTAACGTCACCAATATAGTCCACTGATAAAGTTACTAAGTGTGTAACTTAACTGTTGTCATCTCGCTCTGTTCACTCTCTACACTATGCATGAGATTGGAGTGAACTTTATAAAGGAGTAACTGTAACTGTCCAAGGTTTACACTACACTACACTACACCATACTACACTACAGCCTGGCCTGTGGGCAAGGCAGGAAGAAAGGGCGGGCAGGCAGGCAGTGAGCATTCCGGGAACTGGTCATATGGCACCATGAACAAGACAACTGCCTGCACCACACTATGCTACACTACACTGCACTACACTGCTACAGAACAAAGCTAGATCTACACTTTCTGTCTTCACTGACTTTACAGCAGGCACCTGTCTCTGGGAGAAAATCTACACCCACCTGACCCCAGCCACTTCACAATATTTTACAGACTTCTGGCAACACAGTGACTTCTCTTTCAATTAAAAAAAAAGGTTAAAAAAAAAAGTTGAATTTGCCAAGTATTATAACAAGGACGGGGGAGGGGGGGGTTGGGGGGTGTTTATGTGTCTGACATGAACTCTCTAGTATCACACTTTGTGGAAAAAATGTTAAAGTTCTGCTGAATTTGTAGTGTGTGAGTGCAGAAACCCAAGTCAGATGTTACTTTACAAAATCAGAGCGCAACTCACCTGCCCTATTCTTTAAAAGATAGTGACAATAACATCGGAATCGAGTTAAGGTAGGTATGCTTACTTTTCAATATTCGCAAAACCACTGTTAAAATAGTCAAGAGGAAATCAAGCTGATTTTGTTAGCGGTCTCAGCCTGTTGGAAAGAGTGACATATTGATACAGATCTATTAGCAGTGAAAGAAAAAAAATAATCAAAGCGTTGTAGACAAGTCTGTCACGATGACTGAAGTCAGATGTGGCTGTAGGAGCCCAGTGGATGAGGGAGGTGCTCCAGGAGATGGTTTATACATGAACACAGTTGATTGCCATCTGTTCACAGGCACATCCAGGTCATCTTGAATTTATTCAAATGCTGGACAAGGATTTTTTTTTTTCAAATATAGCTTTCAAATAGTCATGACATCTAAATATTATGCACATCTACATTTTTTTTATTGGTTTATTGAAAATGTCTTCATTTTAAGTGGAATATTGTAATTAAAACTTTTGCATTACCTACAAATATTTCATAGAAAAACTAGCCAGGAACATGAAAAGTGTTCTTGTTAAAAAAAAAAAAAAAGGGTGAACATGTCATCCAGATTTCGAATAAGTGGTTCCACTATGTAACTACTGGGTATGGACTGATTCTGAAATCTGTTTTTTATTGATTTAATTCAGAGCTGACAGGCCCAAATTCACTGAAGTCTAAAAACTGCAGAAGCTGAAATATGTGTGGTAAGATGAACACTGTTCTCACCACATCCAGCCATACCCCAAAAGTTCATGTGGTGTCACCCTTGAACCTCACCCACACCACACACACACACATACATATTTCTCCCTCTTCCTTCACAGCAACCTGAACAACAAGGGGAGGGTGAGTACAGGGAAGTATTGGAGTAACCTGTTTGACACAGCCCACAACCCGTAACCAACAAAATGCTTCAGCTGAACAGTGCGTTATGCGGATGACAAGGCCCACAGCAGGTTTGAGTCTGCCCAGAAATTCCCAGACAACACGGCACCACACACACACACAGTGACACACACACACACACAGAGTCACACAAATACACACAGAGTCACACAAACACACACACACACACCAGTCAGCAGGCCCCACGAGGTAAACTGGCTTGCTGCTATCACGGCCCAGCAAGAGCAGGTTAAATGCAGTGGCGATCATTATTATGGCTACATCACTCTCGATAATCAACACTGACTGACAATGAGCACACAGACCTGTGCTTCGTCCAACTGAGGCAAGCAACCAACTTTGTCACTAGGAACTGCCAGAGTTAATGTATGTCAGCTACACACTGAACTGAACTGAACTGAACTGATCAGTGCAGTTTAACTATATACAGTTTGAGTTATTCACGGCTGGCTTAAAACGCTGAACTGATGGGTGCTATTTACATCCAGAGTTTCAGTAAATGACTTAAGCTAAGAAAGAGTTTAGCTACAAACTGAAGAAATAAATATGCTGCCGATACATACATACATGTATAGTATATAATAATAACAAGTGCAGAGTGAATGTGACCATCCTATTATTGCACATAATAAACACCACATTCACTGCTGTTAATGCCGCTACTTCTTCTTCATTTCTTCATCATTTCATTTTCAATCACTAATTAATTCGACATAAAAACTTTGGGGATTTGTTTTTGGGTTGGGGTTTTTTTGTTTTGTTTTGTTTGTTGGGAAAGTTACATCATCATACTTGAATCTTTCACCAATGATGTTTGTAAAATGTCCATATTCTGCACTTACATGTCTGTTCGCGTGAATGTTTTGTTCTTTTAAAAAAAAAAAGTCTTTGATTCCTTGAATGCAACAGCTGTAATTAAAAATAAAATCAAATGTTAAAAAAAAAAGGTAAATAAATGAAACGCTGACTTTAAAACGGTAACAGTTACTTGCAGATTAACCTGTGATAAAATATTTCATACATGACTTGTAGGCAACAGGGCTGGAGTGTCTTTAAAAAAAAATAATAAAAAAAAAACCTGATTAGTTACAGTTCAGTTGTTTATATCATATATGTATAAATGTCAGCGTGTGCTGTGGCAGGGTACATACACTGCAGCACAGCTGGTCAGCTCCACACAGCTGATTTATAACAAACACTGCACAGCCACAGTCACTGTGTCCCTCCACCCCTTCCTGCAGGGTGACTGACTCACACTCTCTCTCTCTGCTCGCTCTTTGCCTTCTGCAAGTTTTTCCCTAACAAACCGGATCAATAATTTACACCTTCATGTGCACCAATATTTTCACCTTGTCAGTGTTCACAGTCCATCCCTCCTATGGCCACATTTCTTGTTTGCTTTCCATGTCTGTTTACACAAGGTCTTCATTTTCTTTCTTTCCTTTTCTTTGCTAAAGCACACCTAGTTGTTGTTTTTCACCCTGGACCCAAGCACTCATCACTGCAGTGTCTCAGCAGCAGCAGCAGCAGCATAGTCAGTGGTCTGGCAGCAGTCATGGGATGCCGAGGACCTTCACCACAGTGTGCACATCATGTGCTGGTCAGTGTGAACTTCTCCGCTCTCTCCTTTCTCCAGCTCTCTTCACTGCAGTACACACACACACAACTTATGGACCAACACTCGTCTTGTGGCTTTTCCTGAACACACTGCAGCCTCCAACACAGCAGTCTATCTTACACCTGTATATAGCACATCAATGCAAGAATCTTCACATCCCTGATGAACAAACACTATGAGAGCCAGAGGTGAGAGCCTCAGCCTCCCTGAGAGGCCTGGTCTGCTCTGGCCACGTCTGTCTGACCAGTCTGTATCCTCTCAGCATCCCACCTGCTGCCACGTGGCACCACTGCATCTCCACACTCCGTCAGAACTAAACACTTTTTCTGCTTCAAGTTGCTTTCTTCCAGCATGATTGGTTTTTTGTTTTTGTGCCCACAAAGGGTGAAACATGACCATCTAACGTTGAGTGACTCATGCCAAGAATCTGAAGTCTGCGAGGAAGATGATGGTGATGATGGTGATGATGATGATGATGATATGAACACCTGGTGCATTCACTTCATGGTCCATGCCCCATCCGTATACTTCTGATGTTTCTGCCCCGTCAACACAAACACTAGTTTTTTTTCTGAATCATCCAAACACCGTTTTTTCTGAATCCTCAACATCCTCCCATTCTCTCCACCCCCCATGCACACTGAAGTTAGTTGATGTGGCGATGTTGGCGACCCCAATGTTTGGAAGACACTGACTGCTGTGAGAGATGAACCCCACAAGCAGGACAGTCCTGCAGCAGGAAACCTCCCTCCCCGAAACTGTCACACTTTGGTTTCTGGCCCCTCGGCCTCCTGACGAAAGGAGTCCCTCAGTCTGTCCAGGTAGTTGGCGGACAGGTGCCCGAACACTCGGTTGTACCACTCCGGGCACCGGCCTCTGCAACAACAATCAGTCACCACACTGAGCTGAGGGAACACTGGAGGAAATGTAGTGAAGAGTATATCACCACACTGCTAGACAACACTGGGGAAAACATGGTGAAGAGACAGACACTTTATCACCACACTGCTAGACAACACTGGGGAAACCATGGTGAAGAGACAGACACTTTATCACCACACTGCTATACAACACTGGGGAAAACATGAACACTTTATCACCACACTGCTAGACAACACTGGGGAAACATGGTGAAGAGACAGACACTTTATCACCACACTGCTAGACAACACTGGGGAAACATGGTGAAGAGACAGACACTTTATCACCACACTGCTAGACAACACTGGGGAAACATGGTGAAGAGACAGACACTTTATCACCACACTGCTAGACAACACTGGGGAAACATGGTGAAGAGACAGACACTTTATCACCACACTGCTAGACAACACTGGGGAAACCATGGTGAAGAGACAGACACTTTATCACCACACTGCTAGACAACACTGGGGAAACCATGGTGAAGAGACAGACACTTTATCACCACACTGCTATACTGAGGTATTTTGGTTTCTTTCACTGTGAAATCAATCCTTTCTACCTCCTTTCCTCATTCAAAGCTTGTTTCTTCTGGTGTGCCACTGTGTGTGTGCATGTGTGTCTGCGTGTGTGAGCATGCGTGCGTGCATGCATGCATGTGCATAAATGTGTGTGTGTGTGAGCGTTTGCACCTAGTCACTGAGTAAGAAAGAGACAGAGAAAAAAAGCATGTGCGGGCATGTGGTTACAGTCAGCAAACGATTGAGATAAAAAGTGTGTGAGAACAAAAGTCTGCATATCTGCATATCTGCATGCATGTATGCACGCGCACACACACACACACACACACACACACACACACACACACACAAACGCACAGAATCCTGCCTGTAGCCACAAGACAAAGGCAGGCACCAAAACCCAAAGGGTGTAACTGACCTGAGGTCAGTGCGGGCGATGTAGGTGAGGCGTGATCTTCCCGAGCCGCAGGGCTCCATCAGGTAGGAGCTGCCCAGCTCCACAGCGCGCACGCCCTGGTCGTAGTCAGCCTCTGACGCCCCCTTCCACCCCGAATGCTCCACCGACCGCGACACCATGGCACACGCCCCCTTCACCAAGTCTGGCCGCCAGTATCTGCACACACAACACACATGCACATGTTAAATCCTGTTCCGCTTTTTGTGAGAGTAGGCCATTGGGTGCTAGTGGGAAAAGATGACAAGATTTACAAAAAACTGCTTACACACGGAGACTGGATGTAAAAAAAAAAAAAGCACATGAGTGCTTATTCCGTTATCTCCAATATGAAAAAATATATGAATAAACGAATGAATGAATGAACACACACACACACTCACACACACACACGCACACACACACACACACACACAACAGAAAACAGACGTGGTAGCAGAAGACATGATAAACGGTTAAATCATTATTGAGGTAACCACTAACCCTGTATGCAATAATAAGCAAATAAAACAACAGGAAGAGCAAGCTTAGCACACGAGGACGCAAAACAAGGGAGGTAAGCGGTGCTGACCTGATGACCATGAAGTGGCGGGGAGGGTGGGGGGCCATGGAGTTGAGGGCGTAGTGGAAGACGTCACAGTGACGGTCCAGTCTCTCCACCACGTTCCAGCTCAGCATGTCGTCATCCCACTTGTGGCTGCAACACACACACACACAGCACTGGTGTCACACAAAACATGGGGTTTTCACAGTTAAACAAACATATATACAGACTGTGCCTGTTTGTGTTGGGAGAAAAAGAGACCTGTACAAAGTAACCAGCCAGCAGGTATAAGGTTTGGAAGTAACTGTTTTAGAGCTGATTAACAAAAACAAAGTCTTTTTTTTGTACTTTGTATTGCTGGTTATATTCTCTTATAAAGCATGTACATCTTCATCAATCAAAAAAGTAAATATATTTTATGTTGTACTACAAAACAAGTCAAAGCAGATAACTGTGAGAAGATATGGAATTTTTAAAAAGGGGAGGTAGGGAAAAAGAAAGAAAGCTACAGATTAAAACAATAGATACACATCTCTAAATTTACATAAATCTTGACGACAAACGCTATCTACAAATGATTATAGCTAAAATATCGGGTACCTATATATGTATTTCTAACACCTACAGCATCCACACCAGACACAGAAGTAACGTAACAATTCCCAGAGAAAGCCTGACCCATCAGACGACTCACCGTTCATGCAGGATGCGGTTGAGCACTTCAATGGGCGGGGCTTCAATCTCCACGCTGCACTTCCACTGCCGCATGGGGTGTCCGTCCTGAGGCTTGCGCTGCAGCACTTCAATGCCCGTCACGCTGACTGACACTGGCGCCCAGCCCCGGTTCTTGTCGATGAGCCTCCTGTAGAAAACAGTGCAGCCAGACATACTTGTGTGTCACAGCAATGTTTACATTTGTACAAAACTACATCAGTTGACAAAACTTCTCTTTTCGTAATGGCTTTAGATGATATGTATTGTGTTCTCTTTAAAATGGCTTTACACAAACACACACAACACACACACACACAGAAATCCTATAAACATCGACTCCACCCCAAAAGTCTTTGATCATCCGATCTTAACGAGGCCCCAACGCACCAAACACTCACACACACTTAACACTCCATTACGAAGATAGCCTCCACAGATCCAACAAAACGCATACACACAACAGTAAAAACACAGCTATTCCTTCCCATACAAAAGAATAAATAAAAACACCTAAAGAACAAATCAATCAAAACCACCCCCTACAACCCCCCCCCCCACACACAAACACACACCCAACACTCAACCCACATACACTACCCATCAACCACCCCCCTCCCCCACCCCCCCCCACCACCCCCCCCACACAGAGACCAGGCAGGACTGACCTTGAGCAGGATCTGGATGTGCTCCTCCCCAAAAGCCTTGTAGTCAGGGCCAGGCTGTTTTCCCTTAGCGATAGAACTCGTCCAGGTGCACAGGCTCCATGTTGCTCAGAGTGGACAGGTGCAGGCGGCTGTACATGGAGGGGGGGACCTGCCCACAGTCAGCCACAACCCATGTCACCTGACACCTGGCCTCCTGACATGCCTCAACCACCAGCCAACGTTTACCTACACGTCAGCAACTAAACCACGTCTTGTTGCAGGATTATAACGACATATCAGGTACTTTTCTTTCTCTGTGTTAAGCCTTGCAACTCACAGTCATTACAATGTTTGAGGTACGTTTTTTTGTGGGGGTTTTGGCCATGTTTAAGCCTGTCCACTGCTGGGAACAAAAAACATGCATCGGGGTCTAAGGAAATGACGACAGACAGGCACAGGTTTTACCAAAACAGGGAACAACTAACAGGGTAAAGGTAGAGAGAGAAGTAGAACACACAGGAATGGTATGTCTTACAAAAAGAGACCTTATCTGAAGTGACAAAACCAAAGGACAAGGACTGATACAACAAATACTGACCTGCTTGCTAATGTAAAACACAAGAAAAACACTTTCTGGCAGTCTTCCAGTCATCCTAAAAAAACGACCCAAAAGACTTTACTATAAAGAACTTTAAACTTTTTCTTTTAACAAACTATTATAAAAAAAATTCTGAAAATGGCCACAACTCAAATGACGACAACAAACAGACAGGTATTGTAACTGCCCTTCTAGGATGATTAAAGTGACTTTGACTTTGACATTGACAGAGACAGACAGCAGACAGCAGAAGAGACAGACAGAGCAAGACGACCAATGAATGAAGAGCTTCTTGCACTCGATGATCATGTAGGTGAAGCACTCGTGGACAGCCTTCTGCTCCAGCAACTCTCGCTGTTCAGGCACCCCCAGACCTTTGCGCTGCCGCTTGGGGCTGTTGGAGCCGTGACTGCCCATGAAGTTGAACAGGGAGGGGGCGAAACACACCGCCAGGTTGCTGGCGTTCATCTGGTGCACACACACACACTCGCACACATTAAATCCTGTTCCGCTTTTCGTAAGAGTAGGCCATCGTGTGCCGGTGGGAACAGATGACATTTACAAAACTGCATACACACAGGGACTGGATGTAAAAAAGCACAAGTGTGCTTATTCCATTATCCTCGATATAAAAGAATAAATCAAATCAAATCAAATCAAATCAAATCAAACACACACACACACACACACACACACACCACACACACACAAACACACACACAGAGCCACTCTGATAACATGGAATAAACTGGCCTGACTTCACCTCTTCTTGAATCCATTCGTGGAGGAATCATTAGGGAATCATGCTTAAGTTTTCAGGTAGTGTGTTGTAGACATGTGGAGCCTGGAGGAGCATATTTTGTCTCCAGGTAACAGGATGCATGCTGGGTATCTTTGTGTCATCCATACTAATGGCTATATCTGGGCTACTCTTCTACAAAAGGTAGATGAGATTTTACCATGTCCACAAGATCTTCTGCCTGCATCTGTACATGGTACTTGGACAATACTTTCACCTGAAGGACACTCAGAAGAGTAAAGCCAGTACCAAAGTTAACTCCAGAAGGAAAATCAGCTCAGAGTTCTCTGCAGACTCCAAGCCAAGCTTTCAGTTAACGACAGATCATTTCTTTGATGTTATAACCAACAGGCTGTATCACCATCCTGTGTGGAATGAACCATCAGAAGATTCAATGAAAACCCCCCTACCCCCACACTTTTAATCAATGAGAAGACAAACAAGACATGTGAAATGACCAAATCTGCCAGAAAGTCCTGAAAAGCTCAACCCCTGACTCAGCAACAAACACCCCTTAAAACCAGAGGGGATCTCTATCTTGAGACTGATGATCCAACATTCCAACCACAGCCATAAATAATATCAAATCAACGCTGATTACTCCTCACATCGTTACGCAACAATGATATCAGTATCATCATTTGTCAGATATGCCATTTCATGACGGTATCTCCTGTGACATTAAAAGTTTCATAACGACCCCCACCCTGATTAATCACCATCATAAACACTGTTCTGTCAAGGGTGACCACATCAAACTGTTCAGCCACTTCAGCCAGTGGAGGAGCCCTGTGATTTATAGCACCAACATCAACCGACTTTTATCTCCTGCAATATACCCGCTCAGCACACTCAGAGAGGTCCTCACGAACAAGACCATGAGGGAACCTCCCCCACCCCTCTCCCCAACTGTACACAAAAGTCCTCCAGATAAGACTAAGTGTGAACGCACGCAAAACACCTTGAGCACATGTTAAATCCTGTTCCACTTTTTGAAAGAGTAGGCCATTGTGTGCCGTTGGGAACAAATGACAAAATTTACAAAACTGCATACACACGTTTATCAGCATGTTCATACCTGATGTTTATCAGCATGTTCATACCTGATGTTTATCAGCATGTCCATACCTGATGTTTATCAGCATGTTCATACCTGATGTTTATCAGCATGTTCACACCTGATGTTTATCAACATGTTCATACCTGATGTTTATCAGCATGTTCATACCTGATGTTTATCAGTATGTTCATACCTGATGTTTATCAGCATGTTCATACCTGATGCTTATCAGCATGTTCATACCTGACGTTTATCAGCATGTTCATACCTGCTGTTTATCAGCATGTTCATACCTGACGTTTATCATATGTTCATACCTGATGTTTATCATATGTTCATACCTGATGTTTATCAGCATGTTCGTACCTGATGTTTATCAGCATGTTCATACCTAATGTTTATCAGCATGTTCATACCTGATGTTTATCAGCTTGTTCATACCTGATGTTTATCATATGTTCATACCTGATGTTTATCATATGTTCATACTGATGTTTATCATATGTTCATACCTGATGTTTATCACATGTTCATACCTGATGTTTATCAGCATGTTCGGCAATGTCCCCCAGGAAGAGGAGAAGACAGTGCAGCACTTCCCGGTTCTCCTCTGGCAGTAACACCACTGCCGTCTGTAGAGCCTCCAGCCGCTGGGTCAATGGCACATCTGCATACAGGCATACACAGACATGCATTATACATATATACAACATACATGTATACATGTATACATTCACAGGCACTTCTGTACACAGGCATATACATACATACATACATGTACTATATAGGCACACCTGTACATCAGCACATACATACACATATTCATATATTATATAGGCACATATGTACACAGGGATATACAGACATACATACATGTACTATATAGTGCAGTGTGATGTGGTGTGGTGTGATGGTGGTGCAGTGCAGAGCAGTGTAGTACAGTACAGTACAGAGTACAACTTTCACTCATGTTCATTTCTCTGCTTGAAACATGGCCTGCTCTCCAAGAGAAGAGTCTGTTACCACAAGACCAGTGCCACCTACCTCTCCCCTCGCCCTCTCCCTTCTGTGAGTATTTTCATTTTCCTATGAGAGTAGCTATTTCCCACAAACATTTGCCAGGAAAACCTCTTTAGTTGCCATTGGTTCCTTCACATGAACTAAATGAACACTGCAAACTGACCATGGTTTTTTGTCTCATCTGAGAGACTAGCACCCAGGACCACAAACTCAAAGTCTAGTGGATGGGAGAAATAGTTGTTATCTGTGCATACATAAAAGGGGAAGATGAACTGGACTGACAAGAGAATGTCCACTGGGGTTGTCCCTGTTCCTGGACCAGCACTCTGAAAACAGCCATCAAGTCCTACAGCAAAAGCAAGACAGCAGTGCACTGATCCGCTGTGCAATGAATAGGATCACCAGGTCGGCGGGTGACTTACGAGAAAAGATGCTTCGAAAGGTGTCGGAGAGTTTGTTGGTCAGCAGACATTCGGGCAGTTCTCTGAAGTACTGCTTCAACAGGTCTGCAACGTCGTATGGCTGGAGTTCATCAAAGTTGACCGTGTCTGAAACAACCACAAGCCATCATTAACACAATCAGGATCCATTATTGGCACAACCAAGATCCATTATTGGCACAACCAGGATCCATTACTGGCACAACCAGGATCCATTATTGGCACAATCAGGATCCATTATTGGCACAATCAGGAGCAATCATTGGCACAATCAGGAGTCATCATGGAGACATCATTCGTGATCTACCATGGAGCAAGCATCAATAACTGTCTACCATCATTGCTAAATCAACCAAATAAGAAAAAAAATGTTACGAAAATTACTGAAATCATGAATATTACAAAATTTCATCTGAGTTCAATTTGAATTTTTTACCATCAGTAACTGCAAACAAAAATTTTTTAAAAAAACTTTCAAGCTTTTTCTATGTAACACAAATAACATAGCTGGATCCTGTGATTATTCTGACCTGAAAAATTATGCCTGTGTGAAACTGATTGCATGATTCCTTGTTTGTTTGGGTTGTGTGTGTTTTTTTTAATACAATATACATCAGTGAAGTCATTAAACTTTTTCTACTCGCAATTCTTTAATTTAAAAAAAAATTGTCTTCATTGTTTCTTCTCTCTTTTACATTTTTTTTTACATGTGATGAATTCACTATCTAAATACTTTAAAATTATGTTTCCTTATCTTCTATGTTTTATTAGTTTTTATCACATTTAACTTTTATTTGAGATAGTTACACTTCTGTCAGTTCTAACACAATGATACATAGCAAATACCCAACTGGCATCTGCACACACAAGCAACACATTCAAGCAAGTGCATGTGCTCATACACTCAAAAACATAAGCATACATACACATGCACACGCACACATACCTGCAAACATTATATTCATGCACACATCTAATTTTTGGCAGAAAGAAGGTGATCTGTATTGTACAATATATTATGCACTGGTTTAGTCTGCTAACAAAGATTTCAGGGGCTAATTTACTAGTTATTCCTCTCTCTCTCTCTCTCTCTCTCTCTCTCTCTCTCTCTCTCTCTCTCTCTCTCTCTCTCCTCTCTCTCTCTCATTCTGATGACAACACATGCAGTGCTTACAGCCAATACGCAATATTTCACAACAGCCATACCCTGAGAAAGTGACATTTAGGAAAGTGCAAGAATCCACTAACAATTGTCAGATGGTTTAGGGGTTAAAAACAGTGCTCAAGTGAACACACTTTATCACACCAGGACTAAAGACAAATTGTACTATATTAACACCACACAAATTTCAATTACTGGACTGTGGCATTTCCAGTTATAGTTGTATGTTTAAAAAAGATTTTTCTGCTTTTTAAGTCATACACACACACCTACACGAGCACACACACACACACACCTTCACCTACACACACCTCACACACACACCCTACACCCCACCACACACCCCACCCCACCCCCACACACTACACACACACACACACACACACACACACTACACACACACACACACACACACACACACACACACACACACACACACACACACACACACACACACACACACACACACACACTCCACACACACACACACACTCACACACACACCCCTACAAACCTACACAGAACACAACACATATTCACACTCATTATCAGTGACAAAACACAAACTTTCAGTCACATACAAGCATCTGCTTTTCTTCTTTCTCCTGTCTGTCTCCCTGCGTCTAATATCACTAACAGTGAAAAAGACGTAAAATCTAAAGAACAAATGAACACACACACACACACACACACACACACTCACACTCACCCCTACACACACACACACATACACACACACACACACACACACACACACACACCACACACACACCACACACACACCACACAAACCTCACCTGGACACGCTTCCACCATGTCCCTCAACTTCTGGATGCGAGACCTGACCCCAGACTTGCGGAAGATGCCGATGGCATCTGGGAGGTTTTGCGCAGGT
The DNA here is from genome assembly GCA_030674155.1 of Stramonita haemastoma. Taxonomy (NCBI): domain Eukaryota; kingdom Metazoa; phylum Mollusca; class Gastropoda; order Neogastropoda; family Muricidae; genus Stramonita; species Stramonita haemastoma. The sequence goes on from CM060321.1 coordinate 65,443,048, forward strand.
AGCGCATGGCGTAGAGCACGCACTGGGGCAGGGGCTGGCCTGAGCGCTGCAGCATGACCGTGAAGGGCACACCAAAGACGTTCTTCTCACTGAACTGTGGCGCCTTGTGCCGCTTCATGAAGCGCGGCACGCTCCACGACCACTGCGAGCGGTTGGTGGGCGAGCACTTCTCCATGATGGAGGTCAGCTTCAGCAAGGACAGCTGCCTCAGGGGCAGCAGCTGGCACACAGACAGGCCCCCGATCTGCAGCTCACGACTGGCTCTGCTGGGACGATGGCACTTTTGGAAACTCTCCCACCGCATTTTCTTCCGTGGTGCGTTCCCTGCACATGCAACGACGTGGTTTTATTGTTTGTTTTTTGTTGTTGAAATTTTAACAGTTTTAGATTAGTTTTGTCTGTTGTTTTGATCTTCAGTTGGTCTATTCCTTGCTTGATTTTGGTGGAGGAGGAGGGAGGGGTGGGGTGGGAGAGAGAGGAAGAGAGAGACGAGAGAAGAGAGAGAGAGAGAGAGAAAGAGAGTGAGAGAGAGAGAAGAGAGTGAGAGAGAGGAGAGAGAGATGAGTGAGAGAGTGAGTGAGTGAGTGAGTGAGTGGTGAGTGAGTGAGTGGGTGTGGGGGGGGGTCAACTTCCCTCATCTACTCTTGATAAAGACACCTGCAATAGAAATGGATGGGTTGAGTTTCCCTACTCTGACCTTGATGCGCGGGTCAGCGAGGATCCCACACCAGAGTCCCGCCTTTCGTGAGCCTCCATGATGATGCGCTCCAAGGTTTCGTCGGCTGAGCAATCCACCTCCTCACTGGAATCCTGGGAAGACATGTCCCCCTCCTCGGCCTCCATGGAATCATCCACAGCCGAGGTGAAGGACTGGCTGGGCACCAGGCTTCCCTCCTCCAGTGTGGAGGTCTGCGACAGCTGACCATCTTCCTTGATGGAGGCTGCACACAGCGAGGGACAATGACTTATTTATTTATTAATTCTTTTTGTATCTAGGATAATGGAATAAAGCACTCATGTGCTTTTTTACATCCAGTCCAATATGTATGCAGTTTTGTAAATCTTTCTGTTCCCACAGGCACACAATGGCTTACTCTTAAAGAAAAGCGAACAGGATTTAACGTATGCACAAGATGTTCTGCGTGACTGACTGACCAACAGTTCTCTACACGTCTCTAGAAAAATTTGAAAGGTAACAGCCATTAGTCTTTCAGTGAACACTTACAAATATTTTACTTTCAGTCTCAGAGAACATGTGATGTCAAAAGGGTTTTCATGATTTTCGTTGCTTGTGTTTCACCTTAGATGTTTAGACTAACTGTCCATTTCAGTTGTTTTGCTTTTTTTGTAAGCCTTACCGAACTAACCCAGGCATATGAGTTATTTGTACCTGTCAGCCTTAAAAACTAAAACCTCATAGCACATCTTTTCAGAGCATCTCCCTTAGTCTCAAGCAAGTAAAAATATCAGACTCCAAAATGTGATATTAAGAAAAGCAAACATTGTATTCAGTCTCAAACAAATTGTTAGGGTTAAACACTAGTCACTCCTTATTCACTATATTTAGTTTCAAGCAAGTGAAAATGACTAGAATAGAAGATTCTGTTGGAGGCTCTTCCCACTTAGATACCTCACAAAGTAACAGACTATTTTTTTACATGGTACTTTATGGCAATCCAGCCATGTATAAAACAATGATAACATTGCTATTTATAAAATTAAGGAACTCTTGATCTTACACTTTATACCCTTCACTACTGTACCATCTGCCATCAGTTTGGGATAATCAAAAGTTCTCCTTTTCTCGGTTAGTGTGCTAATCACACACACAAATTCTGCTAACAAATCTTTCTCTTTGATTCTTTTTCCCTGCCATACAACAAATCCTTTGCTTGTGAATCTATATCATGTATGAACAAGAAGAAAAAAATAGTCTTGAACATATGCAAATTCACTCGTGGAAGAACACACATTCCGTCACAAGCCTTTGTTAAATAAAAATGGATTAATCATCAAAAACGAAGCCTTGTTGGTTATAGGAAGTAAATGCCAAGTAAAATCAACTTCCTATCCAGGCAAAAAATGTGGCAAAACTTTGCGAATTTCTATTTCTAAAAAAACACAACTTTTGAGCCACTTTGTCAAAGAATGCTCCCAGTCTATTTATTCACTGTTTTATCAACTGAATACACATTTAAAAATATTTTTTCAATTTGTTTGATTGAACTCACAGTCTCGTGATCAAACACACGCAGACACACAGGTGCCAGCTTAAACTTATTCTCACACACACACACACACACACACACACCACACCCACCCACACACACACACACACACACACACACACACACACACACACTTTGTCCACAAATCAATCAAAGTGTAGATAAACTTTCCCCACTCAGTGGATGCAAACAGATGTTCTTTTCATAACAGACACTGGTTGTGAGCACGCACCTTTTGGCCCCCTTTCTTCCCCAATTATACAATCAGCATGGCATTCACTGCTGCATCAGTGGGATCCCACATTGCCCTCACCCTTTCTCTTTCCCCTCCTTTCCCTATTGACCTAGTCAGCACCTCTTTAGATGCCTTGGGGCCTTTACACTCAAGACACTCTTTCCACACCTGCACAGTGCATAAACGCACATTGCATGCGCTGCAGTAATGACTGTGAATGTTACTATACATCAAATGCACACACACACAACACACACACACACACCCACACACACACACACACACACACACACAACACAAAGCACAAGACTATACTATCCATGGCTAACTTATTAGGTTGCCCTCTCCTTTCATAGTCACCCAGTTTCTCCCCTTCCCATTCTCCCTACCACCATATATTACTCCCCTCTCCTCTCCACATCCTCCATATTTGACAGCTGTGAACTTGTCAAATTTACCAGAGCAGATAACAGGATGATTTTTAAAAACCACACTAGTGCAAAGTGTCATTTTACCCCATTAAATGAGCCATTAAACTTCTCTCTGATGGGTCAACCGTCGAACAGTTCAGGGCCCATTACCACTATTGCTTCCACAAATGGGTGTTGTTTTATTGCCATTCATGCAGCCCACTTCACTAACCAGTCTTGCTATACATGTGCAAAACAGACCCGCCCTATTTTAGGAGGTGGCGCACAGAGCAGAGGCTGTTCTGAGAAATGTGCTCTTCCTACTGAGCACTGTGGTATTGCCCTCACTGTACTGACCTTAGTGTTACCATTGTACAGTGCCCAAAACAACTTCTCACTCTATGCACTGAAAACAAAGGAGGTTTGGTGACTCATTTTCACATGTAAATTTGTTGTCAATTCACAATGCCTTCACTCTGAGATTTGCCAACTAAAGAACTTTACGACTGAACTGACTAAGACTTCACAGAGATTTTCTTTCTTTTTCTTTTAAAATCTTGATTTATTTGACTTATGTCCATGAATTTCCTAGGGAACAAAGGGCCGCAAAAAACAAACAAAAAAATCTATGACTCAGTATTTGCTTTAAGAATGTTGTTGTTGTGGAGCTTTTCTTGCTGCTGTTATATTGTTGATTTTGCTGTGGTGGTGGTGGTGTAGTTTGTGTGTGTGTGTGTGTGTGTGTGTGTGTGTGTGTGTGTGTGTGTGTGTGTGTGTGTGTGTGTGTGTGTGTTGTGTGTGTGTGAGCATTCAATGGAGGAGATTCAGCCAGTTGAGTTTACATGTGTGAGTTGGTTGACATGTAAATTATTTAAATGTTTCAACTGCATAATGTTATGATTTGTCTCAAATACAACAACAATTTGATTTTAAATTTTTTTTCCTGTTTTAGATTTAATAAATGAAAGTATTTCAACTAGCACTATCTAGTAAATAAAAAAAACAACTTATAAGTTCATGAAACAAAATACACAGAAAAAATACATTTAGGTATCACTTAATCATTTACAAAAGAACTAAAAAATCTAATTAAAAAATCACTTCACTCATGTATGCAGAGGATTATACACACAAAACTTTTGGTTTCACTTCCTCACTCGAACTGGTAAAGGGACTCTCAGAGAGTAGGTAGACTAGTAGAAATAATCTGGAGACTCTAATAGTACTAAAGATACAGTTATCTTCATTTGGTTATTCTAGCAGTACAACTCAGCAAACTAATTCATTTGACTTTCTAAAACTGGTAGAGAATGAAGGAAGTCAGTGAAACCAAAATAAGCACTTTTTCGTTGTTGTTTGTTTTTTTAATTTGGTAACAATGCCATTTTTGGTTGTTTTTTTTTGGTTTGTTTTTTACTATTTATATTAGTGTATTGTTATTCCCAAGTCCTGTCATAACTTAAATTCTGTATCAAGCCACGACTGTGAAGAGCACCCACCTGTGTTGGAGTGTGTGGACAAGTTTCCGTCGTGGTCAGCGATGCTGAAGCTGACCTCTCGAGGCCGGCACTGGCAGCACTGCTGGCCACAGGCAGATCAGCACTGTCCTCCCCTCACCCCTCCTCCTCCTCCTCCACACTGCAGCCTGACGACAGACTGCTGATGTCCTTCAGCAGAATCTGCAGCATGGCGTCCAACTCCTCTATGCCGCAGACAACTTCCGATCCCCGCCCACCTCCCCCCCCACCACCCCTTCCCGCGCCACACCGTCACTGCCGCGACGCCGGCTGGCCACTTCGCGCTCCAGGCTGGTGGCGGCACTGGCACTCTGACTGCGCACCATGCCTGCAAAGCTGGCCATGTCCAGCTCCATTGACCCGTCCTGGTGGCCTGAGCTGACACTGAAGCTCGCACCACCTGCGACTGCCGGTTTGCCGCGGAAAGGGCTTCAGCTAGGTCTTCCGGTTTCCTGAAGCCCGAGGCTGAAAAAGTGTGTTGGGGAGATCCGGGGCTGAGGTTGTCGTACACACTGACTCTACTGCGCAGAGTGGGGGGGGCCATAGCCGGCCCTCTGGCTCCGTGGGGAAGGGGAGGTGGGGGGAGGCTGACTGGGAGGCGCCTGGAAAGGGGCGGTGGTGTCGATGTAACCGTTCTTCAGGAGGCGGGGGAAGCTACCAGGTTTGTGGTCCTGGGGCAAGAGGAAGATCTCCACCAAGCTGGAGTCACTGTTTTTGCGGGCTGCTGGTGGCATCTGACGTCTGTCGCTGCAG
>CM060321.1:65453190-65455447 GCA_030674155.1 Stramonita haemastoma
ATTACCGATGTCTATGAAAATTAATTCAAAGACAGTCCATGTATTCCATCTTCAGTTATGCGGCACCAATACTTGAAATCTGTGACAGCAGACATAGGCCTACAGCACTCCGTTTTGCCGCTTAACTAAGGCCTAGGCTATTGCAACCATCCTAGGGAGACAGACCGGTACAGCAAGTGACAACTCTCCATCTGTCGAAAACAAGACTACAAAAGCCGTTTTCCCAGAATGTGGTAAGGACAACCAGCCAAGTACGTAAAACACATTTGTACACTGCGCGTAGGTCCCTTGTCCTGCCTTGTTCATTCAGGATTTACAACCATGTAACTTGTAAGTTGTTCTTTTTTCCCCGACTATCAGTCACGACGCCGGATAGGAGTAGGGTTGCTGTACCCAAACTGTATGGTGCAAGATCCACGCAGGGTCCATTTGTTAGGAACCGGACACGTCTGCTTAAATTAATGACTGCTGTGGGTGGGGGAACAATCCAGCTTAGCTGCCTAATCTTTCTCTACAGCTCAAAGAGTTAATGGGAATAAGCTATTGTCACTTGTAAATTGAAAGTCTGCATGGGGTTTACACTTACGTACGTCCACTTGTGGTCAGTTCTTAAACACACAGAACAACATAAAAGTACGTCCACTTTGTATCCAAGTCACAAACGAGATCACACAACTACACCACAAAAACTTTAACTTTCATCCCGGTATTTTTCCTAACTGGAAAATGCAGAGAAGAGTCATTGTGCTTAAACTTCATACGAGAATTCTCCTTTGATGCACCCCCAAACTGCACACTCCTGAAAGATGTGAAAGCCGAGCAGTATCGTTCATAAGTAATGCTTCAAAGCGGCAATCCCTTCAACCGTTTTATCTCCATTCTCATCCACTTTGCAGACATACACGCAAGTCCGGGACACATGCTTCACAGCACTTGAGACAAAACGTCTTTTGCAGGCACAGCACGTAGCCTAAGGTCAGGGTGAGTGTCACAGGGAGCACTGCCTTGTCTGGCATTTCCTCTGGTAGGCCCAACAACACACAGCCAGTAGGCTACAGCCAGCCCTCCACACACTTATGTAGCCTACAGCCTATACTGCCTCCGTCGCAGTACTGAGACACTGGTGGTGTTTTGGTTCACACTGATGGCCAGCCCACCCAAAGTTGTACATGTGTACATGTGTACACAGCACGTGTCAGGCCAGGCAAGCTGTGAATTGCATCAGAGACGCTTGCCCTGTCTCTGACATCAGGGTCTGCTTCATCTTCACTTCGTTACAAGGAGCACGCAGCCCCGCAACATCAGGCAACAGGAACCTGCACTTGAGGAAGGAGAAAGGGTGAGAAGGAGGGGGGGGGGGGGGGGGGGGGACTCTGACTGGTGGGCGTAGTCGGCGACAGAATTTCCACGGTGGCAGAAAAGCTTTTCGAGATGGTTAGACCACACCTTCGGCTAGACTCCCCGTGTTCCTTCTTCGTAAAGTCTGGGCATACTAAAGGCAGAGGCAGAGTCAAGAGTGTGACTGCTCAGCTAACGAAGAATGTTAATATTATGTACAGAGAAATGGGGGCCGGATCGTCAACAGAAACGAAATAACATCCGGTCCCTTTCCCTTTTTTTAATGTCCTCAAGAGGCCGCAATAGACGGAATATTCCATCGAAAGCTAACGTAGTCTCTGTGATAAGGGAAAAACGAAACCAGCAACAAAAACAGACAGGAGAGGGAGGGTCCCCCCTTGATCCTGGTTTAAACTCATTATGAGGCTAAATTGACAATAACGGAAAATCTTCAGAGTCCTCTTTCATAAAACTGGGGACAAGAAGAAAAAAAACAACACAACACCCACAACACACACACACACACATGCTTCAGTCTTACCATGCCTAAAGATCGGTCCCCAGAACGAACAAGGAAAGGCAAATAACTCTTGGGCTCTGGGTTGGAAGGGAAGCACTGGGTGGTGGGGTGTTGCTGGCAGAGGACGGAGAAAGGGGGGGGGGGGGGGTAAGGAAGTAGGTTAGGAAGGTGTGTAGTGGCTGTCGCGAGAACTAAGGCGCTTCCCCCCCCCCCACCCCCCCCCCCCCCCCCCCTTTCCTGCTGCTTTAGCCGACCTGATATGCCGCCTTCCAAAAGATTATGTTTCATAGGGACATTTTTTTTCTCACACGTTTCTCGACACCAGTTCCTCCAGACAAGATAAACTAGAGCAGCTGTGCAAAATGGATTTGAAGCTTACCGTAAAATGCCGAAACAAAG
>CM060321.1:65455547-65465547 GCA_030674155.1 Stramonita haemastoma
CCGACCTGATATGCCGCCTTCCAAAAGATTATGTTTCATAGGGACATTTTTTTCTCACACGTTTCTCGACACCAGTTCCTCCAGACAAGATAAACTAGAGCAGCTGTGCAAAATGGATTTGAAGCTTACCGTAAAATGCCGAAACAAAGAAGTGTTTGCATGTCGCCTACTGAATTATACAACAATGCGACACCTATTTATGAGACTTGGATTCTTTTCAGCAAGTTCTGCAAGACTAATGTGGTAATTATCAATGATACAACTTCATTATGGTTTTTAATAACTTAGGAAGTGGTGGGGGGGGGGGGGGGGGGTATACACTCACAAAATTGAATCAGACTAAAAGTCACAACTACATATGCAGCACTATCCCATTCATAACCGCTAACATCTTCGTGACTACACATTCGTACATGACTAGAGGTCTATAAAACTATGCACATGAGTTTGCAAATGTATAGAACACGCATGCGTGCGTACAAATGTGTGTGTGTGTGTGTTGTGTGTGTCTGTCTGTCTGTCTGTGCATCGTACATGCTTGCTTGTTTGCTTCCGTGTGTATTTAGATGTGTGTATAATGGACGCAATGCATGCTAGTTAGTACGCAAGTCCGCAATCACGTGCGTCTACCTGTGAGCATGGTATATGTCCGTATGTAAGCTCAAGCCCACGTATAATACATACACGCCTACCCGACCCCCCCCCCCCCCCCCCCCCCCCTGTTTCCATTAAGCTAAAAGACTGCGGCAGGCCGAGCTGACACTAATTATTTCAGTAATTATCTCTGCAGTACTATAGTCAGAGTAGTAGGACAGCGACAGAGAAGAAGGAACAGAGGCAACACAAAGAGACACACACACACACACACACACACACACACACACACACACACACACACACACACACACACACACACACACACACACAGAGTTACCCGCCATATCCTGTCATCTGCTAAAAGCCACAGCCGTGATCAAGACCTGAAGATATGACGGGCCGGATAATAGAATAGAAACTAAAAGAAAGAAAGAAAGAAAGGAGGGAAGGAAGAAAGGAAGAACAGATGGAAAGAAAGAAAAGGGATCCAAAGAAAAATAATAAAATGATTGAACGACTGACAAAGAAAGAGAGAAACAAAGAAAACGTAAAAGATATGACAGAGAGACAGACAGAGAAAAAAAGAAAAGAATGAAAGAATGAAAAAAGGGGAGTAAGAAAGAAAGAAAATGTGCGACAGAATAAGCGAAAAAGGAAACAAAACGAAAAAAAACAACCCAAAACGAAAAGGAAAAAAAAAGACCGCCCCCCCCCCCCCCCCACACACACACACACATTCCCCCACCCCCAAAGAAAACAGAAAAAGAAAAAAAAATAAAAGAGAGAAAAAAAAGGTGAATGTCAAAAGACTAGATCTATGCACAAGCAGTCCGGTCCCTGACCGTGACTTCACTCCACTAATGCCTCTCTCCGCATTATATTGAATACAGTCTATGCATATCAGGGATCCTGGACTGCAATACAGCGGGCGGATGCCATTCGACACGGCAGGAGATAAAAGCACTAGCGGGGACCGTCATTTCCTCTCCCTACACACCAACAAAGCTCCCGTCTGCATGCATTCACCCACTATAGAGCTACTAGGCCCTAGGCCCTACAGGCTGTAAGCTCCTTCCTCTGTTCGGCAGGCAGGCAGGCAGACTTGCAGGCAGGAAGGATTAGGCCTAGGTGGTGGGGTGGGTCGATGGAGATGAAGCGAAAAGCGAACAGAGAAACGATGGGACACAGTCCACTAAAACACACACACACACATACACACACACACACACACACACACACACACACACACACAGACAGACAGACAGACAGACAGACAACACACACACACACACACACACACACACACACACACACACACACACACACACACACATACACACACACACACACACACACACACAAAACACACACACACACACACTTCACATGTGTTAAAGCATACTGATAACGAAAGAAAAAAAGTGGCTGTTACTATCACATAATTTACCACACACGCACGCAAGCTCGCACGCGCACGCACACCACACACAACACACACACACACACTCACACACACAGCACAACACACAGCGATTCACAAGTGTGTAAAGCATACCAAATAAGAAAGAAAAAAAGTGGCTCTGTTATCTATCATCATAATTCACACACACACACACACACACACACACACACACACACACACACACACACACACACACACACAGACACACAGACACACAGACACAGACACACAGACACACACACACACACACACACACACACACACACACACAACCGCATAACAAGCGAGCAAACATACTTAATAGAGAAAGTTGCTGTTATCGTTTATCATTATGATACACAGTCGGCTGTAACAGGGTATGTGACGTAAATACTCCGCAGCTAGCTACCGTTTACATCATGTTCCAAAACAACAGTTCTGTTCAGAAATAAGCACCTTTCACTGAGATTGAGGCCTAATAATTCCGCTGTCTTATCTTCTCGCTGCCTACTCATATTATTGTGGCACATCTCTCTCTCTCTCTCTCTCTCTCTCTCTCTCTCTCTCTCTCTCTCTCTCTCTCTCTCTCTCTTCTCTCTCTCTCTCTCTCTCCCTGGGAAGTCAGTCGTTGGGAGACAGTATTGAAATTTTTAAGCTCTCTCTTAAGTTAGTTTCAGCCTATTTCTTTTCAAGTACATGGTGCATGCTGGGTACGCTCGCATTCCTTAACCCACTCAACAATGTCATACATATGGGATCTTTAACGTGCATTCTGATCTTCTGCATAGACACGAAGGGAATTCAGTCACTGGTAGTTTTGCACTTTTAAGTTGACCCGGGAAATTGCCAAAGTCCCCAACCTTGATTCACCTGACAGTGCTGCCGAGATTCGAACCCATGACTTTATAGGCCCCTGGGATTGAAGTCGAACCCTCTTGTGCACTCAGCAAAAGCATCCCTAAACAATCTTCAGTCAGACATAATTTGATGAACTTCAGCAGGTGGCTTCTACACATGACCAGGTCAGACTCATCTTGTGTCTATGTAGAAAAAAAAATATTCACAATATTTTCTAGTTCCTTCCAGAAAGAATCTCAATGCGTTGCGTTTTCAATCCCACAAATGATGATCGATTAGATCAGCTTATCTTCTTCCATCCCGACACAAAAGGACACCTGTTGGTATTTATTTTCTGTCATAACAACAAAAACCAAATTGATGCAAGAGACACAAACAGCGCACAAGATCAACCACCTGATGTAATCTTTCTCTCCTGGAATAGGGGTGAACTGGGGTTATCCGCTGCCTTTAATTAAGTTGCCCCCTGGCAAGTGGCAGTCGCCCCTTATTAGCACCCATAAGTCATCCTATTATCTGTGGGCCCTATCTTTCTGGGGCAGGGGCCAGTCAGGCAGAGTTATATGAGCATCACTGCCACCCACCCCTCCTTCTCTACCTTCTCCCCCTACGGCAATATGAGTTCAGTGTGTTGTGTGTGTGTGGTGTGTGTGTGTGTGTGTTTTAGTTGGGGCTTGCTTTGTTTGTGTTGTGGTGGTATTTTGGGGGCTGTTGGGTTGGTTGGTTTGAGGTTGTTTTCTGGTGTGTGTGTGTGGGGGGGGGGGGGGGGGCTTTGTTCGAGGGGATTGAAGGGGGGGGGGGGGGGGGGGGGGTAAGCCTTCGGCTGTTGTGGTGATGAGTGATCAAAACTGTTAACGTTCAAAGACTTGGGGCAACTTGAATCCATGGTAGCGTTCAGGATTTGAGGATGACACCGTTTTAGCTGTTTACCATGATGGTGTAGATAGGCAGGTCTGTGTGCTCGAGATCACAGCAAATGTTTCCTTCATCAAGCTGGTCTGTCTGTCTGTCTGTCTGTCTCTGTCTTCCTTCTTGTGTGTACGCGTGCACGATTCCAAGTAGAAAACAACATCAACACAATTCACAAAACCCAAGATAGGAAATAATCCTGACAAACCAACACCACTCCACTTGATTATACATAGACTATTTGTACACATAACATTAACAACAAGCATCAGATTCACTTCTTGTAGCATGAAACGTAGAACACTTATAAACTTTTTACGAGCGCATCACGTACATACAAGGCTGCTTTATACTGAAAGTTGATAATGTCATCTGACACTGAACAGCATGGGTCAGACGATTATGTTTCAATTACAAGACCAACAGAACTGTTGGTTATGTTATCCCACCTAACCTTATGTTTCTATAATCATACTCTCTCTCTCTCTCTCTCTCTCTCTCTCTCTCTCTCTCTCTCTCTCTCTCTCTCTCTCCATCCCTTCTTCTGTGACCTGTCTGTCTGTGTCTGTCTCTCTCCTTATGTTTCTATACCCCCCCCCCCCCCGTCCTCTCTCTCTCTCCCTGTTTCTGTAGGCCTAACACCTCTCTCTCTTTTTCTGTCTCTGTCTCTCCTCCCTCCCTCCCACACACAGCAACAAACAGTCGTAGAGAGGCCAGCCCTACAGCCACTGGTTGCTAAGTACTCACATTTTTGGGTCGCCTCTTAGCTCCGCACAGCCAAAACATCTTGTTGCCATCACTGGGCACAAAGGACTACCAGCTACTGAGGCCCGGCGTTTCATTTAAACACACACAATACACACACACACTGGGGTGTGTGACGGTCCCAATGTTTCTTTCCCTGAAACCTACTACACCCACCTACACACTTGTAAACTATATGATGAAAGTGCACACCCTATGGTCGTCAGGCTGAGCTAGGCGCATGCCAACTCATTGTCCCCATCACCACCTCCTCTCCTCTCCTCTCCTGGACACGTCATGGCATGTCGCCGTTGTCTTCCGTTAGGATTCCCGCGGCGTGCCATCCTTCCGGAAATCTGTACTAAGTCACTGAGAGGTCGTCTGCTCGGTCTGCCATGCCCGGATCCGTCACTGGTGGAGAAGTACATACATACATACATACTGCACTGCACTGCCGCCTGCTCTGCTCGTACCTACGTAGCTGTTTTGGAAGAGTGTTTTCCGAAATGGAATATTGTTTTTCCGAAATGTTATCCATTTCCGTTCGACGAATCCAGCTATTTGCAGAGTCGTATTGTATGTTGTCTTTTAAATGTTTTGGTTCCCCCCCCTCCCCCCCACTACTGCCCAGATGTTTGCAATACAATACTGAGGTCCAGGTCAACTTGCACTAGCTAACAGCCTGAAATAAACTTAACTCCGTGACCGGGATCATCGTGCTGGGGAGGGGGGGGGGGGATTAAAAGGCAGGCAAAATATAAAAAACAGAATGACCTCATAAAGAGTTGTCAACAAAATCATAAGATTTGTTTGATAAAATGAGATCCATACACATCTGTATTTTTCTAGTAATTGCTTCCTAAATGCATGCGAGTTCAACACTAACAGCCAGGTTAGGCTGTCTGCCATGTGACATGCACTCTAACAGCCAGCTAGCTGTCTGCCATGTGACATGCACTCTAACAGCCAGGCTAGGCTGTCTGCCATGTGACATGCACTCTAACAGCCAGGCTAGGCTGTCTGCCATGTGACATGCACTCTAACAGCCAGGCTGTCTGCCATGTGACATGCACTCTAACCGCTAGGCCAATTGCTGCCTTATATGACATGCATCTAACCGCTAGTGACATGCAGAGTCACCGAAACACGTGAGGGAGGCGGAACCTAGGGATCCTCGATTTACTGCGCAAGACTGATAATTAATTTGTGGTCCTACGACATCATCTCTCGATCTTGTTTACTTGTTCACAGGATCCTGCTGGGGGAGGATTGCCTGACTCCTGATGAATGAATGAATACACGAATCGATTAAAATAAACATATGACGTACGATTTACGATCATTTTTAGCCACTCCATAAATAACTTAGCTTTGTCTCCGTCCGTTTGAGAGAGAGAGAGAGAGAGAGAGAGAGAGAGAGGAGAGAGAGAGAGAGAGAGGGAGAGAGAGAGGAGAGAGGAGAGAGAGAGAGAGAGAGAGGAGGGAGAGAGAGAGAGAGGATGGGGTCAAAGTTGCGAGCTGCACCGGCTAAACCCGCATCGGATTTCAATCTCACTATGTTACCGCCTTTGCGAAATATGGGTAAAAAGGTACGGGAAGATAGGAGGTTTGAGAGGGAAGGGGAGTCCCCTTAGGTTTTGAAGGGGGGGGGGGGGGAGGGGGGGGGTCCCCTTAGGTTTTGAAATATGTTGAATGTTCCCCTACCTAGTAACTTTACGCAGAGGTCACTCAGATTGATTGTGCATACTGCTCCACTCATCACGCCGAGATGTGATTGAATGGAACAGAAGGTTTGGTTTTGTTTTACGTTCCTCCGCTATAGGCCCTATCTCAGAGGTTTACCAGTGGTAAGTATGCGACCGTATTTCCCCAGCATTGAGGTAGCCGCATTCCGACTTCGGGAATACAATAGGGATGTACCAAATTTGCCACAACAGTCAGGAGGTGCCCTCCCTCCCCCATTGCTCTGTCCGATTTTCAACCGTCGACGGTTCTTTTGACGTCCACAAGTCCGAAAGCACACGGGTCTGATTGGTTCAGAGTCTGCTCCGAAAGACTTGATATTTACTTCGATTTTCCTGTCAAACTGGGGTAAAGTAAAAGGGAATGGCTGGAAAATTAACTCAGAGCCTCGCGGTTTAAATTGTTAGGCAGGTGAACGTCTACTGTCCTGCCACCTTCCTTCTTGAAACAGAGCGTTATGTGCTTCGAGGTAAAGAGTGCTGCGCTTATCAATTTTTAACAGTGAAAAGGAGTGTGTTAGGGTGTGATAGACAGCTGTTCACACAGTAACTGTCTTTGAAATAAACTAAAACAATAACTAAAGAGACAGGCCTGCTCCCGGCTCAATAAGCAACAGTGAACATGATAGCTCTGTACACTTACAATACAAATGGAATAAATTAGGAAAGTGTAACTCGTTTATTTGTACTCCTAAAGACATTTAACACTGAAAAGATTGGTCTCTGGAAGCATAATCAAACTGTGTCATTTACCAGCCGACAATTGATCGACCTGAGAATCCCTAATAATCGATGCTGGTTATTCAAATAAGAAGAAACCCACACCAAAACTATATCCTAAACCTAGCCGTGGTGTTAAAGTGTGCTATGGTCAATAATTTTTTTTTTTTAATCAGTTCTGAATTCTGGTACTGCAACTTCTGGCTTGTAACCTAATTAATGTTAAAAATGAATGAAAGAGTGAAGGAAAGAGGAAATGTTTAGTAAAGTAAACCGCAGTTAACTCTCTACACTATTACATGCATGGTTTTTCCGCGTTGCAATCCATTTTGACAAAATTTCTGGGATTTTTTTCCTCATATTTAACAACAAACAAAACTTTACAAATGGTTCTTAAACAAGGGTAAACCTGTTGTCCTTTTCGGGTTCTTTTTCTTTTTCTTTTTAAAGCTCCCCCTCAGCTAAACAAAACAACAACAACAAAAAAGACGCCATCACAAACAGGAACCAGAAACCAGCAGAATTCTACTCCAGCATAGCAGCACAGTGCGCCACAAAAATACTCCGATTCCCTCCTCCCACCCCAAAACCACCGCATCCAAACAACAACAGCAGCTGAGACCAAGGAACACAAATCGGGCAAACTCCGTTTAACACAAAATACACTTGTATCGTATACACATTTCAGTGCACACCCCTGCAGCGTCGCCCATAATGATGTACATACTGTGTGTACCTTCTCACGCCAGCTCTAGGTTTTAAGGCTGTGGAGACGAGAAGTGGGGATGACTGAAGTAGGAGGAGGAGGAGGAGGCTTCAGCGAGAAGTGTGACCGATTGCAGTGACAGCGGCTGCCTTCAGCGTGTCCAATGGGCTGGTGGATGTCTGTCCACACCACTGTGACCAATCTGCCTAGCTCTAGGCTAGGCTACAAAACAGCACAGAGATAGCTGTCTGTCTGTCTGTCTGCCTGTCTTTTCTCACGGATGCCAGCAAGGTCAGCTTCCATGGCAACCTCAAGGTCACCCCGCCATCCTTTCCAAACAGATTCTTTGGGCGAAAATCTACTTGTTCTTGGTCCTTAACTCAAGGGTACTTTGTTTTTTGTTGTTGTTGCTGTTATTGTTTGAAACACACGCACGCACGCACACAAACGCACACGCACACGCACACACACACACACACACACACACATACACATACACACACGTCACCAGAGCAAACGAACAGCAGAACACTAGAACTTCGAAAACCAGAAATAAGTCAATAAACTATATAAAAAAAATTTTTATTAAATCATGCCTTCGGGTGTCTTATTTGTGGGTTTGTATTTTGTACCACTTTCTGTCACAGCAGATTTCTCTGCGTGAAATTCGGGCTGCTCTCCCCGGGGAGAGCGCGTCGCCACAAGTGCAGCGCCTACCCATTATTTTTTTTCTTTTTCCTGCATGCAACTGTATTTGTTTTCCTATCAAAGTGGCTTTTTTCTATAGAATTTTGCCAGGGTCAACCCCCTTGTTGCCGTTGGTTCTTTTACGTGCGCTAGATAGTGATGTGTAACACGGGACCTCGGTTTATCGTCTTATCCGAAAGACAGCGCCCAGACCACCACTCAGGGTCTAATGGATGGAGAAAAGGTTTTGACCCAAACGGGGTACGAACCACGGCACACTCCGACCCAGACTTTTTGCTTTCTAGGTAAGGCGTGTTACCACCTAGACCACTGATCTAACGGGTTCAGCCATAGGTTTATTTTGATGACTTAATAAATGGTTCATAGATCATCAAGACTAGGATACCTAAATAATGATAATCATCATCATCATCATCATCATCATCAAGGCAAAGTTTGAAGGAACAATAGTGGTAACAATAATAAAAGCAAATCGTCACTCACACAGCAGCACACTGCAATGCCAGGTTTGGTTGTGTCAATCTACTGCCGGGTTGAAGAGTGTTTAAACCTCGTTAATATTGCATGCAGCTACACGGAAGACCGCTCACTGAAGTTCTATCCGGATTCTTTTCTTTAGGTCCTGTGGTAGATATTCGCCTGTTCTGCGTGTTTTGACCCTATCATTTTCTGATCACAGCTAAGTGATTTTACACTTCTCATGTTCAAAATGAAGTTATAAAACAACAGTCAATCGATACTGTGACACCCCACTTCAAAATGATACTACAAAGGTACACATGTATAATACAAACGCTGTGGGCTCTGCGGAAAGCGGAAGTGGAAAGGGACCCCACTTGCGACGCCAATGAAACCGGATAACATGGCAGTACATTAAGTGGCCACTCCAAATATTGCTTTCGATTATTAATCAAGGCTGTTTGTTCCGCAGAATAGCTTCAGGTTTTCCTTTTAAAAGTGCTTATAACGATAATCATACTGATCATTATAATGATATTAATGATAATTATCTAGAATTTCATCTGGCGTTTGAGTCTCCTTCCATGTTCAAGTTTAATAGAATC
The DNA here is from genome assembly GCA_030674155.1 of Stramonita haemastoma. NCBI lineage: Eukaryota > Metazoa > Mollusca > Gastropoda > Neogastropoda > Muricidae > Stramonita > Stramonita haemastoma. Next base: position 65,465,037 of record CM060321.1, read on the forward strand.
ATCTAGATGCTTATGAATTGCAAAGTCAGCGCTGTGTGTGTGTGTGTGTGTGTGTGTGTGTGTGTGTGTGTGTGTGTGTGTGTGTGTGTGTGTGTGTGTGTGTGTGTGCAGGGTGCACATGATAGCGCGCTAGCGCACGTTTATTATAAGTATCGCACATGTAACACACACACACACACACACACTACACACACACACACACACACACACACACACACACACACACACACACACACACACACACACGAAGAGCTTTTAATCTCTAAGTGGCGGGCTAAGGAGATAGAGATAGGTGTTTCACTAAACTTGTTTTCCCACCTGAGTAATGAAGTCAGTGTCATCCTTGGCAAACGCTAAGTGAGCCCTGTCTGTGATGATCTCAGCCCGCCTGTGAAGCTCCTTTCATCATGATATTTATCTATAGATCTCAACATGCAGAAGCCTCCCTTCAGTTTCCTCATGACGTGTGCACACCATCACTCGCAAGACGTCGGCTACGTTTTCCTTCGAT
>CM060321.1:65470547-65478047 GCA_030674155.1 Stramonita haemastoma
AAACATGAATAGCTTTAACTGTGCATCAACACACACAGATTCAGATTCACGAAAAAAAAAGTTGCTTTTGAATGTGGCATCACAACGACGATATCAATAACGGTAGTAGTGTCCACCATGCTCATCTCCAGGGTTTCACGGCACAAAACTATTAATCAAACAACCATGGAGAAATATTTAAAATATCTAGCATACAGACGTTATGTCATTGTAGTGTACAAACTGTTAAAAACAATGATCCGTATTTCTCTTTTAAAAAGTTGGTACCTACTACCGGCTTCTCTCTCTCTCTCTCTCTCTCTCTCTCTCTCTCTCTCTCTCTCTCTCTCTCTCTCTCTCTCTCTCTCTCTCTCTCTCTCTCTCTCTCTCTACGTGCACTTGCATGTGCACACGTATGCATATTTTAGTGAAGGAGGGGGCCTCTGTGCACGTGCCTATTTTTGTAAGCACACAGGTACACATACATACACACACACCTGCGAAGGGGCAACGTGCCATGAGCGTACTGTGGCTTGGTGTGTGGCCGTACGTGGGAATCAGTTTTCGTAACTCAAGTACACCATCTAACCTACGGAAGCAATAAGAACGACACTGTGCTATCTATACCACACATCCATAGTGTGCTTTTCTCAAGATTACTTATGATGTAGAGCGACAGGGGGTACAGTCTTATCCACAGAAATGGGCAAACAGCCTAGATTAGCCAGGGTACTATCTATCTCCCACCATCATTATCTATAACTGCATACATCCTGTTCTCACAAAAAAAAACCACACATCAACTGTACTACATCATAATTACGTTGAAGACCAAATTTCTGACGTTTGAATAGATCTCTAATCCTTCATTCAAGTCCAAACGAAAAGGCCTCGACAACGTGCAGACTAGAAAAAGAATAAACATGTCATCAAGTTGGAAAACACATCTCCATTATGGATGAAAATGAAATACTTTCGATGTTTGGTCATTTGTTTTCGTTTGTTTTTTGTGTGTGTTTTTTGTTTTGTTTTGTTTGGTTTGGTTTGGTTTTTTTTTTTTTTTTTTTTAGGGGGGGGGGGGGGGGGGAGAAACGCGTGGTCCAACTGTTTCCCCAAAAGAAGGTTAAAAAAATAAATGCAAACTCTTTCAGTCCAAAGATAGGCATAAAACCTGGCAAGTGTGCAGCAAATAGAATCCTTAGCCGTGAAACACTTGACTGTTTCCAAAGATAGACCGAAATGTTTTATCTGTAAGTGGGCAAAACATCGGGCCTCCAAAGCCAGGGGCAAGCAGTCTTCTTTCACACACAGTAAAGTAGCCTCTTGAAACATCAAAGTTGGTTTTTTTCAGCTGGTAGGCGGAGGATCGCTGTAAAGTGGCTTTTCAAGTGGTGGATAGGTTCTCCCAAGAATCGCAAGACCTTTTTTCAGAATCATGACGTAAATTTGTTTCTTAAACTGCTAAACACAAATACACTATGTGACGTATGTTTGTCTCAAGGCTATTTCAGATGACTTGAGTCGAATGTAAAATCAATCCCCTTTCCCCCATCCCCTTTTACCAACGCCAAATTCATAATTTTTAGCAGAATATCCTACAATTTTTTTTTTCAAAAAAAGAAGTTTTAATTACGGACTGATTTGGGTTTAGTCTGGTCTTTTGTTCAGTTAATTGGTAAGAAGTGTTGTTTTGTTTGGGATTGTGTGTGTGTGTGTGTGTGTGTTGTGTGTGTGTGTGTGGTGTGTGTGTGTGTGTGCGTGTTGTCGTGCGTGCGTGCGTGCGTGCGTGCGTGTGTGCGTGCGTGCGCAGAGTGATAAAGCAGAAATACACCATGAAAGACAGAGAAAGTGTGTGTGTGTGTGTGTGTGTGTGTTGTGTGTGTGTGTGTGTGTGTGTGTGTGTGTGTGTGTGTGTGTGTGTGTGTGTTTTATAGTTGGCCAAACAAGCGTCCATCTCAAATAGGTGTGCACATTTTTGTAGACAGGGGCATTAAAGTGGTGAAGAGAGAAGGTCAGGGTGATAGGGAACTCCCTGTGTCAACACCACATGCGCTACGTAATGCTCTCCGTCCCTCCTCGCTTCTCTATTGCATGCATGTATGCATGCACACACGCACGCATACACGCCCCCCCCCCCCCCAACACACACACGGGGACGGGACATCCTGGTGGTTATAGTGATGTGCCAGTGATCTACTGACCCGGGTTCGAATCTTGTTCAAGAGATTTTTCCTCTGGAGTTACACATCAGTGCCGATTCAACTCCCCCCCCCCCCCTCCCCCCGAAAAGTCCTTCGGAATAGACGATGAGCATGATCTATTATTTAGCCTATAATAAAGATCATACAAACCTCCACATCCACAAGCGTTATAAGTAGTATGAATAGCCTTCCTGTATTTCTATCAGAATGAACAATAATTCATGTGGCGAGATACATAATGCTGGCACCCCCCCCCCCCCCTTTCAAAAACAAAATGTAAAAATATACAAACTACACACACACACACACACACACACACACACACACACACACACACACACACACACACACACAAGCTACCAATTCAACACGTTAGTGTGATTTTTTTTTTTTTTGCCAAGGAACCGACCGTTAAACGACATCGTCTATCGTGTGCCACCAAGCATAAAATCAGAGAGACATAAACTTATCTCTCCACAGATACCAATGGGACCGAGCTTGGGACTTTGGAAAAGCTAGAAAATGGGGTGGGAGGGGTGGGAGGGGTGGGAGGAGGAGGAAGCGGGATTAAGGAGAGAGACATGTAATGGGAGGGGGGGGGAAAGGGGTGGGGGGCAGCTGGAAACAATCTTTTTTGCTGTTGAGACAAAAAGGTAGCAAGAAAAACTGAACACGCACACGCAGCACGCACGCACGCAACGCACACACAAGCACACACACACACAGTCACACACACACACACACACACTTAACATACATAATATAATACATATATATATATATATATATATATACCTTATATATATATATACGTATATTATATATATATACATATATTATATATATATAATATATATATATATAATATATATATATATATATATATATATATATATATATATATATATATATTACGCTGCAGCATTTATCTCGTTATGCTTTATACCTGTTATATGTTTTCAAGCAGTTTCTGATGGTTAGACCTGTTTTGTTGTTGTTTTTTCTATTATCCTCCATTCACCTGTCCACACAAACACACCGACTTTTTTTCCTTCTTTTTTTTAAATCTCTTTTCCTTCCCAATCATTTGTCTAAAATCACTTTTTAGTGGATAGACGTTAAATTGAAGACAACACACACACACACGCAAACACACACACACACACACACCAACACACACACACACACACACACACACACACACACACACACACACACACACACACAAAGAGTTCTATTTCTCTGGTTACAATTCTTTCTTCAATGCGTGTCAAAAAAAGGGGGGGGGGGGGGGGGGGAGAAGGGGGATTCGAAAGTGGGGGGAGGAGGGAGGTAGTATCATGAGTGAAGATCTAGAACTGGATGGAATCAGTGACAAAATGGTGACAGAAGGGGGAAAGGGATGAACAGGTCAGCAACGTGTCAAGTGAAGGCTAGAATATAAAAAATCAAAACAAAACGAAATTTCCAATAAACTACTAAAGTTTATAAATTCTACTACATGTTTTTGTCTGTTGCATTGGTACGCTCATAATCTGGGGATTTCCATCACAATAATGTGTACTGTACATTGAAATCAGATTTTATATCACTGTTATCAGATTTCTTGTGTAATGATTCCATATTTTCAAACAAATTTCTATGTAAATCACTAGCTTCATCACCACCAGTAACTTTATAAATTTATACTGATTAGCATGAGCTTTGTTTCCATAGGAACAATGGCAGAAACGCTGGCAACAACAGCACTAGAAACAAAAACTGACTGATGCCATTATCGCTGTGGTTTGTTACTATTTCAACCACGCGGCCTTTTCAAAGGGACCAAACGGCAAAATGAAACCAAAGCAAATCGAAGTCCGACGAACTTTCACGAAACTCCTTTCATGTAATAGGATCAATGCTGACCGAATTCAACACACACACACACACACACACACACACACACACACACACACACACACACACACACACACACACACACACACACACACTCAATCAATCAAATCAATCAATCAATCAATCAAATTCTTTTATTTCAAGAATAATGAATAAGCACTCGTGTGCTTTTTCACACCCAGTCCCTACACACAACGGAGAGAGAATGGGAGGAGGGGGTGGGGGGTAAAACAGCTTAATGTTGCTGGTTACCGTATCGTTTCACCTTCTCAGTTCATGACTGTAAACTAGCAAACCTCTCCCCAACATGGTTTATCTACTATACATACTTACGACAGTAGCCACACAAAAGCAGTTCTGCTCCAGATCACACGAATCAATGACAATGATGATGAAACACACCAAACATCTGTTCCTTCCTATCCTTCACAGCAAAATCTCGGGAGGAAAAAAAACAACGGTGGTTTCCCTCACCACACACTGATCGAATGTAAGTCCACTCTCAGACATGACCCCCGACACAAAACCAGGGAGGAAAAGAGCAACAAGTGAACATGTGTCTATGAAGTACACACACCACCACCCATTAGAATTTACCTTACACGCGATCCGTCTCCATTCCCCTAACGTACGACACACTGACCCCCGCCTACCTCCGCTCAGCCTACAAACTGACGTCTGCTACCGTGTCACATTCCTTCCGAGTTCTCGCCCTTTGCATCACAGTCGGAGGGGACCTCCGGAGGAGGAGGGGGGAAGTTTGCGGGAGACGGGGGGGGGGGGGGGGGGGGGGGATGGAAACGAATAGTACCGGGATAAAGCGGACATTTCTCCCAGTACAGTACAGGTAGGTCCTGGTAGGATAGCTATCGCACGAGACAAACCCATTACCGATTGTTGATGACTTTAATTTGTTTGCCCATTCCCCGGGTGGTTATTTGACCTGTACTTGCCTAACCCTGTCAAGATCGCCTAGGTGTAGTCACTAGCCAGGCCCGGGCTATACTAGCTCCTTTCTGAACGAGACAAGTCCACGGATCGTCTGTCTACTCTACGGTTATCTGGGACTCCGCTGAGTGCGCTGTTGTGGGCCGATAACAGATCTAAGAATAACTGACTGACTGCCAGCTGCCCAAAGTGGAAAGAGACCACAGGGGACTTTGAAGGCTGTCTGCCGCCCGCTGAGTAAAGAGAGAGAGATCGAAGGACAGAGAGAGAGAGAGAGAGAGAGAGAGACAGAGACAGAGACAGAGACAGACAGACAGACAGACAGACAGACACAGACAGACAGACAGACAGACAGACAGACAGACAGATGAATCAGCAGCACTGTACTGACAGAATAAGCAGACTGAAAAATGGAGCACTACAAAGGGGGATTTAATATAGATCTATAACGTTACACTCGTTATCACTTTTATCGCACTGTATTTTGGACTCATCAATGTAAACAATTCGGAATATGAGATTGACCGAGATATATTTTAATCAGTTTTTAACACCCCCCCCCCCCTCTCTCTCTCTCTCTCTCTCTCTCTCTCTCTCACACACACACACACACACACACACGCACACGCACACACACTACACACCACTGATCATAATAGTAATTCAGAATATGGGATAAAGCTTAAGGGCGTTAAAGAACGATGATTTTGCTGGTGTCTCTATGTTTAAAGGTTATTACTACTATTATCATTATAAACTCCGATAGGCCCAATTGTTATTACTAGCTGTTCTGCCACCTATAACAGATAAAGACTGAGAATGAGTGAGAGAGAGAGAGAGAGAGTGTGTGTGTGTGTGTGTGTGTGTGTGTGTGTGTGTGTCTGTGTGTGCGTGGGTGAGTGCGTGCGTGCGTGCATGCGTGTGTGTGTGTGTGTGTGTGTGTGGTGTGTGTGTGGTGCGTGCGTGCGTGCGTGCGTGCGTTGTGCGTGCGTGCGTGCGTGCGTGCGTGCGTGCGTGTGTGTGTGTGTGTGTGTAAACAAAAGTACGCTCATGCATTAATCTCGATTCTCTTTGTACGTCCGTGTGTCTGTCTCTAGGGCTGCACTAAACGTTAACACTGCAAATTTCTTCAAAACTACAACACTCCACTACAGAAACTTAACTTGACAAACGTAATATGGACAATTTATCCACGATTTCTACACTGATTTGTAAACAGTTATATACTACTTATCCATAACTGATAGCCCCATACCAACTTCGTGTGGGAATAAAGTCCCCCATCACTTCCCAGCAGCTTCAAAGCAGTGCACGTGCGTGTTCAAATCACGTGCGTGAAGTGATTGAAATCCTGTCTAAATGACTCCCCACTACAACGCAGCGTGGATTAACCACCATTGTGGCAGCATGAATCACATCCGCCGGACTAGGCCTAGCTCCAGGTTCCCCACCCAAACCAAACCAGTACAGGGCAAAGTCGACTTTGGTGGCTCGGTGACTGAGTGTAAGTTGATCAATAACCTCGGTCACATCAACACGACAGCGTTGGTATAATACAACCTAGCCTAGCTGCCTGTGCATTCAGCGTGGTTACCAAGTGGATGGGTGACCGTTTGCGCGTCTTGGCTTCAGTACAGTCCCCTAGTTCACCCAGCTTTAAAATGGGTACCTGCCCTCTTCAGGGTCAGGGAAGGTAGAGCAGCGAGGGAGAGGAGATGGGCGCTGCCCTCAATATGCTGGTACCCTGGAAAAGCTGTGGTCTTCGACACCTCGGTTCCCCAACGACCACATAGGTTATGGGAAATCCTTTACCTCCTATACCTTTGTTTCCTTAACTGCCTGTGCAACTCTCTTGTACGCCAGACCCTGGACTGTGGGTCAGCCGGAAGCTTTGTCTGTCATTTGATGCAAACAGTGCTAATCTTTAAAATGTCCCTGAAGTCGGAGTATGGCTGACTACATGGCGAAATACTATAAAAGAACCCAAAACGCAAACCTCGTCCACCATATTGTGCTGATTATTTGACTTCACTGATGGCACAGTTTCTATAATACAGGAACATTTTCAATAACAACAACATTCCTGAGGTGATAAACATGGTGGTAGATGTGAGACAGGGGAGGGGGGGGTGAGGGAGAAGATCAAACAAGCTTTAGTAAATCGAAAAAAAATAGTGAGGCGATCACGAAAAGCGGTATGCGATATAAGGGGGTCGGAAAAAGAAGATGAAAGCAGTGAACGTTCACCAGGCAAAAAAACCCAACACACACACACACACAAACTTGGAACACACACGCACGCACGCACGCACGCACGCACGCACGCACGCACCACGCAACACACACACACACACACACCAACACACACACACACACACACACATGTCCATGATATCCTACACCATCAAATATTTGACTCAGGACGACCCCCACTCTCCTTTCTCCTCGTCGCTGACAGCTACGGCCATAAAAT
>CM060321.1:65488047-65490547 GCA_030674155.1 Stramonita haemastoma
ATACTTACACGAACAGGCTGTGTACAGTTGCAGTTTTCTAGTAAATCTTTATAGATCTATGGTAACTTTACCCCGTCCAAATTTCCCCCCAAAATACGGTAACTCACAATAATATAAAGCCCAACGGGAAAAACGTCTGTTTATAATTTGGCACTGCAGTACTAATACTTCATACTCCCCACACACACACAAAAATCTGCCTGCTGTTATATGCCAGTTCCTGACTTCCAACAACCAAGTCTTTACATCTCTAGCATACCCCAGAACTGCGGGCAGGCGACAGAATACCCCAAACGTTTCCAGACACCCAAACACTTCAAGATTGACGAGAAAGTCATCTCACGATATGCACAGAAACAACAAAGCTCAGCACATATGCCTGGCCCAAACCCTCAATACTCTACGCCAAGAAAAGTCCGGTGCTTCTTGTCAGTCACAAGGTTAATGACGAAACAACGCTCCTTGGCGGCGGCAGGGGCTAGTTAATGACGAAATAATCACGCCCTGCCCGGTAAAGCCGGCCAAGGCAACATGTGGCTGATCGTTGGGCGCTAAACAGCGCTGACCAACATTCCTAGCCCAGCTTATCTGCTTAAGCTCTTAACACTTTTCCCCTCCCGCGCGCACCAAAAACACAGTATTAATTCCTTCTCCTCCTACCCGCCCACCCGTATGTAGTAGAGAAGAAGAAGAAGGGCGCGCTGGTGTGCGAGCAGGTCTAACCCTGGGGTGCACGTTCTATCCGTCAACTGTGACCCGCTTTAACCCGATTAGCCGATAATCAAGGCGAACGATCTGACAGCAGACCCGCTCCGCTCTGTGATCAGTGCAGTCAGCCATTCCGGTGATTCTGGCTTTGGGGACCTCAGTGTGTGGCCGCAGTATAGAACTAGAAGGGCAAAATGATATTGTGTGTGTGTGGGGGGGGGGGGGGGAATTTGTTTGTTTTGTAGTTTGAGACAGAGACAGAGAAACGGACAGCAGAGACAGAGAGAGAGAGTCACAGACATACATACTGAGAGACAGAGACAAGGGCAGAGACAGATAGACAGAGACAGTCGAAGACATACATAGAGAAAGGGAGACAGAGAGAGAGAGCGAGAGAGCAAAAGAGAGAGAGAGAGAGAGAGAGAGAGAGGAGAAGAGAGAGAGAGAGAGAGAGAAAAGACAGACAGACAGAGAGAAACACACAGACAGACAGACAGACAGACAGACAGACAGACAGACAGACAGACAGAGACAGAGACAGATTTGATTTGATTTATTCTTTCATATCGAGGATAATGGAATAAGCACTCTTGTGTTTTACATCCAGTCCCCGTGTGCATGCAGTTTTGTAAATGTCATCTGTTCCCAGATAGAGAGAGACAGAGACAGACAGACGACAGGCAGACAGACAGAGACAGAGAGAGACAGTAACACAGACAGACAGATAGACAGAAACAGAAAAAGACAGGGAAAGAAAGACAAAACAGAACAGAAAAGAAACCAAACAACCAATAAAGATGGTGCCCCGGGACGACTATTCCTAGCTGATGAATCAATCAATACGTGAGGCCGAGTCATTAACAAAGCCAAAGCACAGGTCTGAACCAGGGCCGAGGTCACGCTCGTTCATTCACTCAACCCTCTCTCTGCTGTGTATTTAATGTACAGCTTGCCGACTACAAGGGCCATGTGAGGACAGAGGTCACGTACTACGTAACGTAGCCACAGTCAATAACGAAGGGAGGGAGGGAGGGGGGAGGGAGGGAGGAGAGAGAGAGAGAGAGAGAGAGAGAGAGAGAGAGGAGAGAGAGAGAGAGAGAGAGAGAGAGAGAGAGAGAGAGAGAGAGAGAGGGGGAGGGGGGGAGTTAAGCCAGGTATGGACTATCGAACCAAATACTGTAATCGGTTTAGTATCAACTTCATCCAAAACAAACTGCCGGTTTTTCACACACACACACACACACACACACACACACACACACACACACACCACACCACACACACACACACACACAGGTTCATGATGAAAGTCTCTCTTGAAATGTTCTTAGTCACACACCACTGGCCATGGAAATCGATGGACTCCATTGGTAAAATTGATGCAAAAGAATGAATGGAACCAGTTTTGATTTCAGACCGCCGCACGCTTGTGTGTGTGTGTGTGTGTGTGTGTGTGTGTGTGTGTGTGTGTGTGTGTGTGTGTGTGTGTGTGTGTGTGTGTGTGTGTGTGTGTGTGTGTGCTGTGTGTGTGTGTTCAAACAAGTCAGGTTTTGGTGTCTGGTTTTTTGGTTTTTTTATTTTCATTTTTGCTTTAATGGGTTTTTTTTGTTTTGTTAGTTTATTGCTTTATTCTATAGTTTTTGACAGACTGTGCTCCTATTGGATTGTAATGTGTACAACTTTCAGTCATAGAAGCTTTCTCTGCATGAAATTTAGACTGCTCTACCCAAATACAGCACGTAGCCACGAAGTCGTCGCTCTTTTTTCTGCCGGTCTGTGGATTTATTCGTTT
>CM060321.1:65495547-65500547 GCA_030674155.1 Stramonita haemastoma
AATGCGCCAGTATAGCAGACCTTTCAACTTACCTGAAGCAACAGGACTGAAGTTTGAAGCAGCACGTGCGGCGCAGATTCTTGTCGGAACCTTTGAGCCGTTCCGCCTTCATTGGAAACTAGCCTTGCTCTTGTGACATGTGTCTTCTGGAGTTCTGACTATCCCTTACACACACTTTCCAGAAAGTACTTCTTGCATCACATGCGTTTACTTGGCATCACGGTCAGCACAGCCCCTAGTGACTGTCCCTATCGACCTGACTTCTGGTCATGTAGGCCGCAACAGAAGGATGGATCAGTCTTCTTCCTTTAGGTAATTTTCCTTACTGGATGATTTTGTAGGCCTTCCCCCATAAGACTGCAAAGTACTGAGAGCCCTTTCCGCTCATAATGTTTGCACGGGGGCGGAGGGGGAGGGGGAGAGATTCCCGCAAAATGATCAGCTTCTTTAGTCCTTGACAGAGGTCACTGCCCTCCTTTGGTGTCACTAGCCTCAGTTGATCTTGGCTGGAGTTCATTCAGTCCTCTTCTAAAGACTCTCAATACATCAATCATAATGACTTCAGCCCCAGCGACAACATAGGTCACGACATCTTTTCGTCTGCTCAGGTAATGAGAATTTACATCTATTTCTTCTTCCGCAAGGACTTCAGACTCTGTACAGACCTTAAGAAAAGAACTGACCAGCATCATTTGATTTTTTTAAATCTCAGTATAACTCAGTGATAAAAATTCTTCAGTTCCTGTCTCTCTTGCTGCTCATTAGACAGGCAGCCATGTAGGAAGTTGTCACAGAAAATCTTATGGTGGAAAGTATAATTCAATAACCCCCTTATGAAGCCCTACAAAATGTCGAGCTTTTCAACAAACTTCTATAGTAAAGAAGATCTCGTTTCCGATAATTTTGTTGTCCTGTCAACTGCTAAGCACTACTGACATCGCCAGAAAGTGTTTGTATACAGGGTGAAGTGGCTCCTGGCACAATGATTCAACCAACAGTAAGGCTAGGCTACACACTGTTCGGAAGAAACACATCCATCCATCTAACTCTAGGGCTCAGGTGAAGAGAAAACAGTCACTGTACCTGAAGAAGATGCCATCGATCGAAACATCGATATGCTGTGGGGCTGTAAGCTTTTTCCGGTGTTTTGCGGAGATCTGCTTCAGAAATGGTAATAATGCCCCAGCAGTTACTTCTGCATTTTCATCAAAATGGGTTTGTCCTCGTGAGAATCTCTGGTCCCATAGTGGATGGAATTAGCGAGGTTAAACCCAAACTGAAAGCGAAGGTCCCAATTCGAACGCCATCCCCTTCCCCACGACATTCAACACATCTCGTCACGTGACGTGACAATCTTGAGATGTCACCGTAACCCCTCCCCCATCCCCTCTCTCTCTCTCTCTCTCTCTCTCTCTCTCTCTCTCTCTCTCTCTCTCTCTCCTCTCTCTCTCTCTCTCTCTCTTTCACCCCCCCCCCCCTTTCATGGCCAAACTTTTCTTCAGCAGTCATGCACGCGTGCAGTTATTGTATACCATCTGTCTCCAACAAAAGGGATGAATGGTGTAGGGAAGTATACTTGCCTACCTATTACCGGTACAGCTCTACGCTTATCATCAGTTTCCTTTCTGAGTCTTCAAAATTCACGTCTTTCAAATGGCATCTTATTTTATTCTATTTTTTTCAGAAAAAAATCCTTTGTTCCAATCAACAGCTCTGCTTTCGTCAGCCCTAAAAGCTGCACTCACACAACATTGACACACTCTATGGCTGGGTTTCAACGTTGTCCTACCCACAACCTTTTTTTCTCGTTCTTTCTTTGTCTCAGAGGCAGCTCAGTTTTCATCAGCCATAAGCGCTACACCTAGGCTAGCCTAGTCCAACTCATCCCGCTCAGAATGGCAGATCGATGGACAAATTCTTGCTCAGTGCGTCACACCTCTTTGAGACCACCAGCCATCTATTAGGAGGGCAACTCATCGCAGAAATATTAGTTCTGCTCAGGCCGTCTTGATGAAGTGGTGGAACCAGCTGCAGAAAGGGGAAAAAAGTGACTAACAGCACACACAGCGCATTGTGTGTATAGTCGACTGCCTGTGTGTGGCTTTTCCCACCCCTAGCAACACATGGCCGACAGGCACGTGACACTCATTCTGGAATCAACCAGTGTGCACGCGCAGCCCTGTGCTGGGGTTTGGCAAAGGGGGAAACATGTGGCCAGGCCGTGGTGTATTATCTCTGATATTGAATGAATGAAGCAGGCAACAAGTGGCCCATGTGAAGAGGAGCTGACAAGCGTTAAGACAGGGAAATGAGGACGCTACAGTCACAGCATCAGACACAGCCTTGGAAAGGGTATCTCCCCACAGCTATGCACTGTGCAGTGCCAAGAAAAATATCAGAAGGGGTCGAACAGAAATGGAGATAATAACAAAGAATGGACAGCTTGACCACTGCCGATGACCAGAGAGCAGAAAGATATATAGGGGTAGTATATGACTGTCAGGCAACGAACCATCAAGGGACGAGGCTTTACTTGCAAAGCAGGCCTCCAGTGCGTATTGCCTCATTATCCTCTCTCTCTCTCTCTCTCCCTCTCTCTCTCTTCATTTATATATATATATTATATATATATATAAATAATACAACAAACAAATATAATATATATATAATATTTTGTATGTATGTATATGTATTATATTATAAATATTATATATACAAATTGTATGTGTTTTATATTGACACCGAACACAAAGCAAAAACAAATACGTACCCGCACGCAGCCCCGCACGCACACACCACACCGCCACACACACACACACACACAAACACCACGCGCACACACACACACACACACACACACACACACACACACACACACGCACCACGCACACACACACACAAACCACGCCGAATTCGCCTAATATCTGTGAAAGTGAAAAGACGTTTAAGTGAGGAATACAGAAGGAAAAGTGGTGAGGAAAACAGACAGGCAGGCCAGTAACACGAGAGAAGAGAGGAGAGGAGAGAGAGAGGAGAGAGAGAGAGAGAGAGAGAGAAGAGAAGAGAGAGAGAGAGAGGGAGAGAGAGAGAAGAGAGAGAGAGAGAGAGGAGAGAGAGGGGGAGGAGAGAGAGAGAGAGAGAGAGAGAGAAAGAGGAGAGAGAGAGAGAGAGAGAGAGAGAGAGAGAGAACCAAAAAGAAAGGAGTAAAACGCAGAAGGAGAAAAGTGAAAAACAGAGGCAGGCAGACAGAGAAGATGCAAAGATGTAAGCTAACGACAGCTGTGGGGCATAAATGAGATGTAAAGAAAGAGGACGGGAGTGGGCGGGGAAGAAAGGGGGGGGGGGGGGGGTTATAGAGTAATAGAGCGATGATGGTGGTCTGATGTCGACGACAACATTGCGCATACACTTTCCCCTTCTGCGCAACTCGCGTAACCACAATGCTTTCCATCCCAAAGATGAAAAGAGTTTTGGGGACGACAAGGGGGAAGGGGGAATAAGAGGTGGGGCGGGGGGGGGGGGGCTCGATCGATAATTCGTGAGCCAACTGGCGACGTAGGCAGAATCGTAAATTAACAAAATAAAAGAGAACCAGCCTCTAGGCCAAAATGATGTTTGTACATAAAAAATTGAACTGCAGTGTCATCCTTTCAACTGCTTTGAAGCTGAACCGGGTCGCTTCTTTTTCCCTATGGGCTTAAAATTCTCTCTCTCTCTCTCTCTCTCTCTCTCTCTCTCTCTCCTCTCTCTTCTCTCTCTCTCTCTCTCTCTCTCTCTCTTAATGAGGACTTCATATAACTCAGTGTGAGGGGAAAACAAAGGAGCATGTTGAAAAAACATTACTGCCGCCATGACACAATACATTAATGTATACACCAACACATGCATATGTCTTTCAGTTTCTCTCTTTCTACAGATACTCTTCTATGGTTTTTTTGTTTGTTTTTTGTTTTTGCTATGTTTTGTTTTTTTGCTCAGCGCAAGATCTGCATTCTAAAGGCTGCTGGCTCGGTTCTCGGTCACACAACATAAAAAAGATGCGATGTTCTTTGCGCATATTGATATGTCGTAGTTCTAGTGTGTCGTGTTGTTGTCAGGTGTTTTCCTACTTAACACCCCGAGGTGACTCAAAATAATGACTTTTTCTCATACATCACATTATAATTATCAGAGACAATGGCACACACTGGGTGAAAGGTTTGTGTGCATGGCTGTTTTCTAGTACTTCGGCATATATGCAGCCCAACTTCCGATTATTTTTTTTCTCGCTATAAAGGCAAAGAAGTGCGCACACAAACACACACATACACACGCACGCACGCGCACACACGCACGACGCGCGCGCGCACACACACACACACACACGTGCGCGTGTACACGCACACACACACATACAAAACTTACAACACACACACACACACACACACACACACACACACACACACACACACACACACACACCACGAGTATCTAAAACTGTGACCACAGATAACGTACGGCACATTAAAAGGTCATCACGGGTCAGGACTTTCCAATCTCTATATCCTACAACTCCTGCTACTCCGCACGTAAAATGAAAAAAATATTGCACACTCGAGTGTGTGTGCACGCGCGTGCACCCCCCCCCCCCCCCACCACCACCACCACCACCACCACCACCACCACCACAACAACAACAACAACAACAACAACAACAACAACAACAACAACAACAACAACAACAACAACAATGCAATAGTGAAAACACCTCAAAACATAGTACAATGCTCTATAGACAGAATCTGAAATCTGATCCACACAAAGTTTGAAAAATGTGCAAAACAAAACAATACAACACAACTCAAATACACGCGCGCACGCGCGCACGCGCGCACGCGCCACACACACACACACACACACACACACACCACACACACACACACACACACACACACACACACACGCCACACCAAACTCACCGTATGACGGACTGAATGGAGTCACTATCCAGAAAGTCGTGG
>CM060321.1:65505547-65510547 GCA_030674155.1 Stramonita haemastoma
GAATGTGTGTGTGTGTGTGTGTGTGTGTGTGTGTGTGTGTGTGTGTGTGTGTGTGTGTGTGTGTGTGTGTGTGTGTGTGTGTGTGTGTGTGTGGTGTTGATTTGGGCTTTTTTCTCATACATATTTCTCTACAAGTAGTTGGGGTTTTTTCAAGCCCTAATTCCATGAAGAATGGACTGCAAAACTACCTCCATTCAGCTCTATTCGTTTTTATTTGCAGTAAACAAGCAGGTCTGTACATTTACAATCAGTTCTATGACTTTCCCGAAGACATGCCGTTTACACCACACACAATCAGACAGGTAACTTCTGCGCCTGAATGTCAGAAGACACTGAATTCTGTGTTTGTAACAAAGGACGAAGACCACAAAGTTTATACCAATGACGCTTACGGTTTGTCGATCGCTTTGTGGTTAGAGGTTTATACTCTGTACAGAACGGATATGGAGGGAGCTTGTTCAAATCCCAACTTATCGCAGCTCCCCTCATGGTGGGCAAAAACGGTCGCATGCGCAAAACATCACCATTCATGAACTCAGAGCTCTCGCTAAAAAACGAAAAAAACAAACAAACAAACAAACAAACAAACAAACAAAAACCCAACACCTACTACAGAGTTGTCAGTTTGAGGGAATTTTTTTCTCCGTGAACATCGGTACTGATTCCACAGCCCCGGAAGTTATTCAGGTGAGACTATAAGTCGAGGGGCTTTGTGCGAACGCGCTCAGAACATTTCGCGCACATGTTAAAACGCGACCTGCCTTTCATACAAGAGCCAGCCAGTTATAGCCCGTGCCACGGACGACACTAATACACCGAGCATGCAATCTACGGTCTGGACAGGGATGGGCTCCACCAGGTTTTACTTGCCCATAGTATACCGCCCACACGACTCCTCAGAGAGTTAAAGGTGTATATGCTCAATCCTCCTGAAGTCAGGAAAGGTATGACATCATCGCCAACAATCTTTTTGTACTAAACAATATGTAAAACCCGTTTCTCTTCCGTTTAAAAAAAAATACAACATACAAAAACCAAGCTTATAAACATGAATCCTACGTTTCAATCTATACTGTGGAAGAAGAGGGGCGGAGGTGGATGGATGTTGCCGGTGACGTCAAAGTGAACCCCACTTGAAGAGGACTGAACATATAATACAGGCCCATACAGTCCAGTCCAGGCCAGTGGTCTCTCTCTCTCTCAATCAGTTTCAGGTTTCTCTTCCTGTCCACTATGTCCGTAACCAGAACTTGACGGATGGTGCCTGTAACTTCCTCTCCTGTTTCTGTCTCTGACAGGCGGGGACAGTGTGATATACGGAGCCCGGGGAGGGGGGGGGAGGTAAGGGGAGAGGAGAGAGAGAGAGAGGAGAGAGAGAGAGAGAGAGAGAGAGAGAGAGAGAGAGAGAGGAGAGAAGAGAGGAGAGAGAAGAGGAGAGGAGAGAGACAAGGACAGAGACAGAGACAAGGACAGAGAGAGACAGGACAGACAGACAGACAGAGACAGAGACAGAGACAGAGTGGGAGGAAGGAAAGAGGAAGAATGGGAAGAGAGAGAAAGAGAGAAGGGAAGGGAGAGGGAGAGGGAAAGAGTGAATGAAGAGAGAGAGGGGGGGGGGGGGAGGAAGGAGAGTAAGAGCGAAAGATGGGGTGAGAGAGAGGCAGAGAGTTTGTGTGTGTTGTGTGTGTGGTGTGTGTGTGTGTGTGTGTGTGTGTGTGTTTGTGTGTGTGTGTGTGTGTGTGTGTGTGTGTGTGTATGTGTGAGTGAGAGAGACAGACAGACAGACAGAGACAGGACAGAGGGGGAGGGAAGGATATTGAGAGAGAGAGACGCAAACGCAAACGCAATTTATTTTACGAGGGTTATAGATTAAGTAACAGACTTTTTTTCATCCAGCCCTCAAAAGAAAGAAAGATAAAAGTAAAAGATGACAGCAAGAGAAGAGAAAGAAAGATAGAGAGAGAGAGAGAGAGAGAGAGAGAGAGAGAGAGAGAGAGAGAGAGAGGAGAGAGAGAGAGAGAGAGAGAGAGAGAGAGATTTAAAACCAGATGAAAGAAAAGCAATTTACCTACAAATAGCCTAAAGGTACAACACTGTTATGGGTGGGAGGAAAGAAAAGTATAAAAAATAAATAAATAAAAGAAAGGAAGAAAGAAATTAATAAATAAATAACACAACCAAACCTATCCGAGAGGAACAATAAAAATGACAATCATAACAACCATACCAAAGGTTAGAAAGAAAAAGACATTCAGAGTGTATGGCAAAAGTCAAAGTAAACAGGTAAACCAACTAGGACCATGTCACATATCCATGTGTGTGTATATAACATAATATAATTTATATAATTTAATATATGATAATATGATATAGTTAATATATGATTTAATATATAAAAGAGACAGAGACACAGAGAGAGAAGACACAGTGACAGAGACAGCAAGTGAGTGAGAGAGACGGGGATGAGGCGAGAAAGTTAAAGAGACACATACACACAGACAAGACACAAACACAGAGACCGAAACGGAAAGACAGACAGACAGACAAAAACAAAGAAGGACGAAACAAAAAAGGCAGACACTTGGAGTGGAACAAACTACTAGTCTACATACAAAGAGCTGAAATGAAAGAGGAAGATGCCAAAGGAAAATCAAAATTCAACGTCAACTGTGAGCCATTCAGCCCCCAGACAGACAACAATCATGATATTCAGACCCCCCATCAGATGACACTGACAGCACCCTGACAACCACGAGTGCTGATAGGACTACAACACATTCGTTGCATTTTTTCCCTTCCACAACCTGTGTGTGCGGTAAATCTTTTTTATCCTCTTTTGATTTTTTTCTCGTTTATTTATTTGTTTGGTTTTGGTTTGGTTTGTGGGGTTTTTTTGTGTTTTTTTTCTTTTGTATCGTGTCTTAGTGTATATCTCCTGTGCCAATTCTGTCCCTTTCTGTCTCCCTTCCTTCCTCCCTCTCTCTATTCATTTCTTTCTCTACTTTATTCCATTCCTTTTTTTCTCTCCCCCCCCCCCCCCCACTTTGTTAGTGTGTGTGTGTGTGTGTGTGTGTGTGTGTGTGTGTGTGTGTGTGTGTGTGTGTGTGTGTGTGTGTGTGTTTATTTATTTTTTTTTTAACGTCTCTTCTCTTGACTTTCAAATCTCTCAATCTAAGGACCCAATGGCATCTGTGAATAAAAGGCTCTAACTAAGTAATTATCGTGAAGACTGCCTTGGTCTTTCCCTTTATCAGTGACTTGATCGTCCCTCCCTTTTCTCCAAAAGATCCTGGGATAACGATCCCCGAAGAAAAACAAACAATACAAATAAAGAGAAAGTGAAGAAATAAATATCCAAAGTAAGAGTCATGTTCTCGACTAACAGCCAAATGATGCTGAGAAAAATTAAAGTGCGCAGATAAACAATGACAACAGCAACATTAACATCAATAACCACAGTATATGTCCTTGAGAACAATAACAGCGTGCAAATGACAACATAGACAACAACAACAACAACTAGATGTTCCAGAGAATCAGAAGCATACAGATAACAAAAACAACACTGACAAAAATAAGACAAACAAAAACCAGCCTAGCGGTCACAAGAAACACACACACACACACACACACACACACAACACACACACACACACACACACACACACACAACAACAACAACAACAAAACAAACAAAAGAAGCGAAAGGAGTTAGTATAGTTGTGTGGAAAAAAAAAGGCTATCTCAGTTAGCCTGTTTTCTTCACTGCACATTTTCCCACCATACAGCAGGACACACCGACAGTCTCTCCTCACCTTCAAACATCTGAGCGTACTGGGGAAAGCCGGCTGCCCGTAGCCATTGGCAGGCCTCCACTGCTTCGATTTCTGTAACACACACACATACAGTGCCTTTGTTATATCACCGATTGATGCATTATCAAATATCATAGCGTGGTGGGTGAGAGGGGGGGGGGGGGGGGGGGGGGGGAGAGAGGAGAGGATCGAGATGCAGAAAAGAATTGGTGAGAAAGATCTAGAGTCTATATATATATATTTCAAGTGCAGCATGCAATCTTACATTAAAACTATAGATCTAGATTGATACGAATACCAAATGATTAGATGAATAAATAAATAAAAACCAAGCACTGCATAAAACAACAACAAAAATACAAATCATTTCCAGTTGTTTTTTTAAAAGCAAATACGTTGAAATCAAACACAATCATATACCTTCAGTCAATACAAACATGCCGGCCCCAAAACGATCACCACTCTACTACACACGACGACATACACTCACACTCACACACCACTCTACAATCCATACAGATCTAAGACTGTCGCCGAAGCCATCTTTACGAGGTGGCGCCACGCGAGCCCCTCGTTTATCTCTCTCTGTTCCCTGGGAAGCCCTAATGAACACGGCTCAGGTGCATGCTTCCAGTCCACCGCCCCTTCTCGTGTCCTCTGTCACCCCAAAATACCCTCAGACACTTGAGAATGGAGATATTGTTGACATGGAAATTCCCAGATAAAAAAAAATGTCACCCCAAACAAGAAAGCAGAAATGGGAGACAAAATAAACCCAAGAGCGCGACAAACGAAGAAAAAGAAGAACAGGAAATGAATCAGATGTATGTTAATTAAAACGGAGTGTTGTTTTAGGTTTTACCTCTCCTCCTCCTCCTCAGAAATGGTGATCAGCCAAGCCCAAGGCCGAAACGATTTTGTTTTTCACAGAAAGAAATATGTTGGTGAATAGATAGATCTAGATCTACAAGTGCGCAGACGATCACTGATAAGGGAGAGAACTGTCAAACCACATCCGAGAAAGCGAACCTTTAGGCCTTGTTCCAGGCAAAATGGAAAACAGTAACGATAACTGCATCTAATTACCCTGCACTGGGGGTGGTTAAATCTCTCTCTTTGATACTGAAGGGCATTTTTCCTACAGAAAGCTATCGTGAGTCAGAATGTCATTCAAGCTGATGTCTT
>CM060321.1:65515547-65538047 GCA_030674155.1 Stramonita haemastoma
ATCAGCAAGTCTCGAGTGAATTATAGCTTTTTATTCTTTAGACAAAAACAGTTTATAATGATATAAATTTTATAAAACAAACAAAACAAATCAAAGACAAAAAATTTGAATGCAAAGAAAAACAAAAAACAAAAAAACACAACACACCAAACAAACAGCAACGAAAAATTAAATTTTGGAAATACAGTTTTAACAGCAAAACAAATATAACAAACATCCTAGAAGCAAATTCAGTGTGTCTATGATTTTTAGAGAAGCTCAACTGTCTTATTTTAATAAAAAAATCTGCCAGCAAAGTCAATAACAGACTCAAAGAAACCTACAACAGAAATTTGAAAATATATATGTAGGGCAGTTTTTTTTTTTTTAGGAAAATGACTTTGTCATGGGTACACGTAAAGTTCAGTCTTTAGACTCAACGAAACTTCTATACAAAAACTGGAAATCTGTCAGCTGGGTGCTACTTGGCTCTGGATTGGCTGGGACAAACCAGACGCCATTACTTCAGGCCCCACATTCTGACAGGAAAATCCAGTCACACAATAAGACGTTAGACCCTTGTCACATGAACACGAAATGTTTCAGGATTTTACATCTTTTTCTCTCAGAGTTGTGGTATTTTGAAAAACAAATACAAAACCCTTACACACACACACACACACACACACACACACACACACACACACACACACACACACACACACACACAAGTGAAATCTAACAAGTTAGATTTGGCACAAAATTGCAAACATTTGAATAGGGGGGGGGGGGGGGGCAATAAAAAATAGAAAACCCCACCAAAACAAAACACTCGAAACCTATCAAGCTCAGCGAAGTGCAAAGTATGCAGACGATAACAGACAAGTAAAAACCATGTCAATGGAATACTACAGACACAGTTTATTCTGAATCTCAAACTACTCCATCATTTTTCTTTTTTACTTTTCATTCCACAACAAGAGTTAGAGGGTTTACCAATGGTGAGATTTTCTTGTATGCAACCGTTTTTAATCCATCATTAAAGTACCAGCACTCGGCCTCAGGGAGCTGCATCCTTAAAATGTTTTCATTGCTTTAAACCTGGGGGGGTTTGTTTCGTTTTTTTGCCTTCTGTAACATCGAAACAAAAAAGTCCTTTCTTGATTATATTTAGATATTTCTGGAGAGAAAAATGTGTTGAGGAGAAAAATGTAGATTTGTGTGACAACAGCTTTAGGCAGCAGACAGGGATGCAGGTGGTTAGCAGATGAGAGGAGGAAATGTGTGTGTGCACAGAGTTAGTGGGGAGCAAACAATGCCTGCAGTTTTACTCCAATTTGCTGCAGTATAGTAGGGTGTGGTGGCAAAATAATGAGACCTTACGGAAACGTGGGTGGGTGTACTTTGGGGATTTTTTTCTTGTTTTGTTTATTTGTTGGGTTTTTTTGTTTTTGTTTTGTGAACCCCCACTTACAACCTTTTACCGCTGGAAATTCGGGTTGTTGTTTTCCTATGGGTAGCCTAGCCCACAGTGGCCAAGATAGACTCCTGGGGGGGGAGGGGGGGGGATAGGGCCAAAGGAGTGGTGTTAACCTCAAAATTGTAGATAGACATAAATGTGATGTAATCACAAGAGTGCCATTAACTTCAAAATTGTAGATACCCCATAAGACTTTGATGTGGTGGGTTCTTTTTAAATTGCGCAATCAAATGGAATTCTAACTTTTTGGACATATTTCACTTAATGACAGGGAATAGCCTACTTGTGCGCTTGCTTGTACATTTGTATAAACACACAAACATACGTACGTACGTATGTGGCGCGCGCGCGCGGCGAGTGAATATCTATAAGGAAGAGTAGAACGAGAGAGGAGAGAGAGAGAGAGAGAGAGAGAGAGAGAGAGAGAGAGAGAGAGAGAGGAGAGAGAGAGAGAGAGAGAGAGAGAGAGAGTCAACTGTAATATTTTAAAGACGGTAAATCGAAGAAGAACGAACACGCGTGCGTGCGACCCACAGACATACACATACGCACGCGCAGTTGCAAATTTGTCCATGGATATATATAAAATTATGTTGATATAACAGCTATTAATATATATATATATAGATATAAAAGATATATATAATATATATATATATATATATATATATATATATATATATATATATATATATATATATATATACAAACAACAGGACTAGCATCAGCACTAGTCACAAGGGCGTTTCTTTTGCGCCCATGTGAGATGTTTTACATGCCTAACACACGTCGCTACAGTCCGCACAAATCTATCCATTCTTTTGTATCCCTCCCCCACCCCCTTCTCTCTCCATCCTCCTTTCCAACATGCTCATTTCTTTGAAAGAAAAATGCTTGTTTATTTTCTGTAGTTTGGTTGAGAGGGTTTTTGTTGGTTTTTTGTGTGTTCTTGTCGCCCAGAGAGCAGGCTGTAAAAAAGCATGTGTTAATGCCAAACCCTCTTTAAATGAAATTCATTCATTTCATCCCTCATTTACATCACACCCCACACATTCAACACACATGCACTACACCACCACCACACACTGCACACACTCACACACACTACACTACACTACACTACACTACACTACACTACACACACTACACACACACACACACACACACACACACACACACACACACACACCACAACACACACACACACACACACACCTACTCTCACCACCTACACCACACCACAACACACACAACCTCACCACAACAACCACACCACAACCCACACCACACACCTACACTACAGAGCACCACACAACGCGTGCAAGAACTGAACCCTCGGAACCTTTCGCCTTCAAAACGAGTGACTGTGGTGTCACCACCAGTACCACCACCAACGGGACACGAGTGGTTTTGATGTCACAATTCTTCTCTGCCCTTTGAAGGAAGAAATGCCACGCATTCCTGTGTAAATGCTGCATAGCCTACCTACCACCTTTCTTCCTTTCTTTTTTTTTTCTTTCTGCAGTGTGGTTGGGTTGTGGGTTGGGTTTTTTTTTCAACAAAAAGACTCTTGTGCTAGTTAAGTATGAGGGGTGATGTGATAGTATGCCAAACAGTCGAGAGTGAAGCAACGTGACGTCTTTATACAGGGTTTTGAATGTAATGTCAGAAACGGGTTTTTTTGGCTTTTTCTTTTTGGGGGGTTGGGGGGGTCAAAGAAGGGCAGAAGAAGGGGAGATGCACTTTTGTTACATCTCTTCGTGTTATGGTTTGTGTTTTAATAAATTGAATTGTATTCTATTGTGCAGTGCAGTACTGTTTTTGTACTTTTAGGAGGACGACGACGACGAGGAGGAGAGGAGGAGGAGGAAGAAGAAGAAGAAGAAGAAGAAGAAGAAGAAGAAGAGGAGGAGGAGGAGGAGGAGAAGAAGAAGAAGAAGAAGAAGAAGAAGAAGAAGAAGAAGAAGAAGAAGAAGAAGAGAAAGAAAAAAAAAAAGAAAAAAAAAGAGAAGAAGAAGTAGAAGAAAAGAAGAAGAAGAAGAAGAAGAAGAAGAAGAAGAAGAAGAAGAAGAAGAAGAAGATGGTGGGTCATTGGTTAGAATGTGTGTGTGTGTGTGTGTGTGTGTGTGTGTGTGTGTGTGTGTGTGTGTGTGTGTGTGTGTGTGTGTGTGTGTGTGTGTGTGTGTGTGTGTGGATATCACCAAACGAAAATAGTCCTTGAATTGAACACAAAAACTTAGTACTATTGCACAATTATGCAGAAGTATTGACTATGTGTGTGTGTGTCTCGCGCGCGCGCGGCGTGCGTGCGTGCGTGCGTGCGTGCGTGCGTGAGTGCGTGCGTGCGTGCGTGTGTGTGTAGGCGCGTATCTAACTGTCAAAGTCTCCCTTAATCTCATAATTCTTATTGTCCTAGCAATTCCAGATAACCTCAATTCAGACAAAATTTCTTATTAAACTGTCACCCCAACACCCGTTCTTATTGCTTATCTACCGTGGTTAAGTCTTCATTATTTTTACTCCCTACTCTGGCCTTGTATACTATTAATACGTGAAAACAAACAAATCACCAAAATAATTGCAGGGCCCTCTGGCTGGTGGCCGCACGGCGGCCTTAAGGACCACTTCCATCCAAGACATTGTCTGAAATTC
The DNA here is from genome assembly GCA_030674155.1 of Stramonita haemastoma. NCBI lineage: Eukaryota > Metazoa > Mollusca > Gastropoda > Neogastropoda > Muricidae > Stramonita > Stramonita haemastoma. Next base: position 65,519,659 of record CM060321.1, read on the forward strand.
AGTTCATATCTAATCCATGCGTTAATATTGATGGGCTCCCTGTGCTCTCCCGACCCTGAGGATGAAACATAACGAATCAGGGTATAGCTATGGTGGGGATTGAAATGAGCGGCATGGAACAGCAAGACAGGGACGTTTGCAGAAGATGAAGTAGCAAAAACCCAAAAATATCCATCAAATCAGCAATTTAATTTTTCTCCGCCGAATGCATGATCATGTACAGTTCAGCGTCAGAGGACTGTAGTTAGCAGGTCAGTCAACACTGAATGCCTGCCTGTCTTATCGGCAGACCCTGTCTCCGCAGAATCAAACTTGGGCCAGTTTTCCCCATACAGCCCGCCATTGGCAAGTTGTTGGCTTTGACTTCAGTGACAACACCTCCACTGGCATTCCTGGGTAGCCCGGCGTCGACATCCAAAACTTCCAAATATCTCACTGAGTCACCAAAATAGCCGTGTTAAGGTCAGCCCTGCCCTTGACATCATTTCTTTCAGATCCTAAAAGAGAGAAAAAAAAACAAAAAAGGAAAGAAAAAAACCCAGAGTCCATTTCTGACGATGTTCAGAGCTCATGATGACTTCAGCAGAATGGGAGAAATGTGCACAGAGGCTGTGAGGGGCTGTGGTAGTGGTCCTGTCTTATCTCCCTCACTCACGCAGTGTCTCTGTGCGGACTCTGTGCTCTGGGGGATGACAATGAGTAATAATTCTCTCTCGTGCTTAAAAGTCGGATGCTCTGGGCCTGACTTGTCAGGCGCTGAACGGCAGCGCAACGCATTTTCTCTCATATGACAGACAACAAGAGTTACTGTCTGACTGTTCAATGACGAAGAAGGAATAACGATCTCCCGCATCATCACTAGAGATAGGTGTCACAGTGTATAAAACAAACTACCCTACGTGCACGCCTTTCTCCAGAGGAAACATTCACACTTCACTCTCCTTCACATGATCTCGGCACTCCACCCTCTTCACTTTACTTCACCAAAGCAAGCCTGGACGCCCTCACTGCACAGGGTACAGCACTATAATTAGAGGGTCAATATTTGCACACCTGTCTGTGTTTCTTATCATCAGCTGGGCCTGCCTGTGTTCCCTGCACTATCAAACCTTGCTTAGTTGTCCTCCATCTGGGCCGATCACAGGCCAGTTGTTGGACCACACTAATCCCTCCCCTCTCAGACACATTCCTGGGGAGACCGGTAAGAAACAACATGCAATGCCAATCATTCTCGTGACATCATGAAAATAACTGTTAAAAAAAACCTCAGCATGGCCTTGACACCATTCTTCCTGCATTCCCTAAGGTAAAAAGGTAAAGGTGTTCCATAACATACGTGGATGTTGGGGAGTGAGATGTCAGAGACCTTAGCTTCTCTAGGGGCCAGCATACTGAGGGTGCACCCATCTCTCCCTCTCTTGCTGCTTTACCTTCCCTGTCCCTAAAGAGGGCGGTACCCGTTTGCAATTGGGCGAACTGGGGGACTTACTGAAGCCAGGGTGTGCAAACGGTCACCCATCCACTTGATAACCACGCTCAATGCTGCTTAACCTTGGCTTGGGGAAAGCCAGTGCTCTGACCACTGAGCTAACCCGTCCCCTAAGGAGATGAAAAAACATTTGTACATGCCATTTATGTTTTTCATAAATCAAAACTGCATGGTTATTTCATCCCAGATACTGCTACTGATGGGGAGAGAGGAGAGAGAGAGAGAGAGGGGGGGGGGGAGGGAGGGAGGGAGGAGGAAGGAGGGATAGGAGGCTTTTGAAGGTTTTCATTTCTTTGATGAATTCTACTTGAGAATATTGTTTTTAAAAAAACAACAAATTAGCCGTCAAAGTTAAAACATTACATCATGCAAATGTTGAACATCAGCTTGAAAAGTCGTCACTTTTTCCCAAAAGAAATACTACCAAAAGCAAAAAAAAACAACCAAACTCAAGCAACACCTTCACGTTATTGAATACCCTTCTGATAATTTACACACTCCAAAATCTCATAATGAAATCCCTCTACACCTGACGATTGGAATCAACGTTGCCTGTACACAAAGCAAGGGGGCCGTATGCATGCTACTTCTGACCCCCAAGCGTAGGCAGCCAGCATATTATATATCAGGGAAAAGGCAAGCTGTCAATAGGAGATAGGCCGCCCTCTATTCAGTCGTGGGGACTTTTCGACAAAGTTCAAAAGACATGGTTGAGGTGAGGCAAGTTGAATGTAAAGGTGTAGATCTATGTCATTCACCCCTGTAGCTAGGGGCACTCCTTGCTTGCTCCTAACTTTATGAGGTGAGATGTGTGTGTGTGTGTGTGTGTGTGTGTGTGTGTGTGTGTGTGTGTGTGTGTGTGTTGTGTGTGTGTGTGTGTGTGTGTGTGTGTGTGTGTGTGTGTGGTGTGTGTGTGTGTGTGAAAGTAGTGAATGAAGGTAGGGTTAGAATGAAGAATACTTTACTATGCTTTTTGCACACCTACGTTAGAGCTATGTCGTCTATCCGTGGATTGCGTCATATTGATCTTACACGCTCACGCACGCAGCGCAGAAACACACACATACAGACGTGCCTGCACGCGCATATGTACTACGCAAACACATACAAATACAAACACATATATGTTTGTGTGTACATAATTATAAATGCGCGCGCACGCACGCGCACACACACACACACACACACACACACACACACACACACACACACACACACACACACACACACACACACACACACACGGTGGTTCGAATCTCGTTTGGGCCGAAAATTTTTCCCTCAACCATTAGACCATGAGTTGTGGTCTGATAGTCTTTCGAATGAGACTAAAATCTGATGTCCCGTGTGTTACACAACATTATTTAGCGCTCGTAAAAGGACCCACGGCAACAAAGAGTTGTCCCTGGCAAAATTATGTAGAAAAATGCCACTCTGATAGGGATACAAATACAGTTGCAGACCGGAAAAGAAAAATACTGAGTTGCACTGCACTTGTGGCTACGTGCTCTCCCCGGGAAGAGCAGCCCGAATTTCAGGCAGAGAAATCTGCTGTGACTAAAAGTGGAATAAATAAATAATAAATAAACATAACTTGCCCAAAAGACACCATATAAGACAATCACTGCAGTGTCCTAGTGACTCCTCAGGGAGTTACAAGAGAAGTCACATCAAGTCTGAAGTCAGCACTGCTGAAAGAACACCCCTTCAGACAAAAGACAGCTTTGGGTGGAAACTTGAACTGGAGAAAAAATGCCCCTTTATTCTGCTCCATCTCCCAAGGTATCTCCCTCCATTCAATTTGCTTACACAGAAACGCGAGGCTGAGCGTCACAACCGTTCCGCCCACAGCCATTTCCCCCTGTCCTGTTTCTCAGTTTACATCTCACAGGAATCAGGATAAAGACACAGGTGAAAAGGGAGGACACGGTAAAGCAAGCCACACACCAACCTTTTCCACCTGGTGACTCAGAAGGTTCGCTCAAACTTGTTCGTTCGGACATGTGAGTAAGAAATGGACAAACTGCCCTAGACCACGTTAGAAAGACGTATGGTATGGAAGCTTGGTGCTAGTCCTGAGGCTTCAATCACATATTGCATTGCACACACACTTGTGCACGATAAAAAGGCATGGGGTTCAAAATGAATCAAGACTGACTAAAGATGCTAGCCAGCTATTTTGAAAAAGATCACGGTCTATTCCAAAAAAGTTGGGTTCAGCCCGATTCCCTGGACTGTTCGAGACGTACGTCTCTAACAGACAATCTGATTCGAATCTGTTCCGATCTGTTCTACCCACCCATTCTGGTCAGGGAAGGGGGGGGGGGTGAGGTGGCCTATTTTGTGGAAGATGAAAGTTTTGATGGTTTTTAAAAGCTTCACATTCACCAACAACAATTTCCATGTCAAGTGCAGGTACGTTGTCACCATGTGATGAATGACAGAGGCATCTCCAACAGAACGATGTCTGAGTAAAGCTATAGAATAATATTCCCAGACAAATTTAACAAGTATGGTTTTCATCAAATATTCACCATTTCTTTGCACGCTCTTCTTTACTCTAGAAAGCCATTAAATCAAGGAAGGAGAAGAATACCAATTGATGAATGAGACACCAAGAATGAAAAAGCATGAAATGAAACAATCAAGAAAACCAATAAAACTGCTTATCATCTAAAAACGAAAATGGTCACTTGTGCTCTCTCTCTCTCTCTCTCTCTCTCTCTCTCTCTCTCTCTCTCTCTCTCTCTCTCTCTCTCTCAGCAAAAAAAGAGGGGGGGGGGGGGGGGGGGGGTGCTATTCCCTAACTAGGGCAAGGGCCGGATGAAAAAAAAGTTATGTGAATGCTTACTCTGTTACCCTTGGAAAATAAACATTATTGATTCATTCATTCTCTCTCTTATCACAGAGACACAGACAGAGACAGACTGAGACAGAGACAGAGAAAACAGACAGACAGACAGACCACGCACACACACACACACACACACACACACACACACCACACACACTCTCCTCTCTCTCTCTCTCTCTCTCTCTCTCCTCTCTCTCTAAAGCCCCCACTCCGGCAAGTTACATTTCTGTCACACAACTGGAAGTAAAGGGAACATCAACAGAACAAGGAACCTGAACCTATCGGTGTGAACAGTCCGCCTCCCACCCCCTCCCGCCCTTTATCTTTTTTTTTTGCTTGTTCAAGCACGTGATGACTGTCCTCAGGGTCCATCTGTCACCACAGGTAAGGAAGGCAGGGGGTCGGGGTCAGAGGTCACGACCTGATGAGCAGGACTGTGGCCTAGAATATGTGTCAGGGTCCCTTTTCATCCCCCATCCCCCCCCCCCGTCCCCCCCCCCCATCTTTCTCCAGCCTCCCCTCTTCCTGGTATCTGGATCACCAGTGGAGACAGGTTAGGACCAGGGTAAAGGGACCCCTCTGTGATAACCATGATACGGGGAAACACAAGTGGGCACACCCTGTGAGATCCTTGTGATAACTATAGATGAGGGTGAAGGCACACCAGGGATTCACCCTGTGTGTGTGTGTGTGTGTGTTGTGTGTGTGTGTTGTGTGTGTGTGTGTGTGTGTGTGTGTGTGTGTGTGTTGTGTGGTTGTTGGGTTTGTTCTTCTCAGGTTTATGGGTTATGGTGGATATGCCTTTCTTTTGTTCACTGTTTGCATCCCATGTGTTCTTGAACAGTGCTCTTTACTGGTCTTGGTGAAGCTGGCTTGGTGGTTTCTTTCTGTAGTATGTTTTTTTTATATTCACTTTATAAAATACAATCAACATACATACATACATACATACATACATACATACAATAGCATACTACATACATACATACATACTCATACATACATAATAATACATTATATATACATTAAAATATTCATATATGTGTCCACATATTTGCTGATGTTTGTTGTGAGAGCTGGTTACATTCGTGTACAACACACACACACCACACACACACACACACACACACACACACACACACACACACACACACACACACACACAACACACAGAGAGAGAGAGATGAGAGAGAGAGAGAGAGAGAGAGAGAGAGAGAAGAGAGAGAGAGAGAGAGAGAGAGAGAGAGAGAGAGAGAGATCAGATATGGCAACAACAACCGCAAAAAGATACACAAGCCTTACAGACAGGACTACAAACGCATACAGACAGTAAAGAGGCATGGGCAACATGAATATACCAGCCACAGGCAGACACTGAAACTGCAGGCCACTCCAGTGACATAACAAAGAGTTCCAGCTTATGTGGGCCTACACCCCCACGCCCCCTCTTCCTGATCTTCTCCCCCCCCCCCCCATTTTGCATCCCGGCACTCCCTGACCCTGACCCATCTTGACCTTGATCCACTCCACACATCTTCACACACACAGACAAAAATGAAAACAGGTGTGTGTGTGTGTGTGTGTGTGTGTGTGTGTGTGTGTGTGTGTGTGTGTGTGTGTGTGTGTGGTGGTGCGTGGTGTGTGTGCGTGTGCGTGCGTGCGTGCGTGTCGTGTGTGTGTGTGTGGTGAGAGAGAGAGAGAGAGAGAGAGAGACAGAGAGACAGACAGAGATAGAGAGTGAGAGAGAGAGAGAGTACGAGAGAGATAAAGAGACAGAGACACAGAGAGACAGAGACAGACAGAGGAGGGTGGGGGGGGACAAAAGCGACAGGAACCCGAGAGACACTAAAAATGATAATAATCAAATCTTCCTCCCCAACGAAAAGGTTACTAAATACAATATAACAAAAAGTAAAGACCATGAAAATACCATTTCTACCCCTCCCTTCCTCCCCCCTTTTTTTTATAGCTTTAAATGCTAACTGCCAATTTTAAAGCCTTTATCCCTCTCTTCTTCCTCATTCATCCCTCTTCTCTTTATCTCCTAAACCACACCCTCCAACCACCATCATCTTTTCGGATCGTCACGCCGTGTGCCTATGACAGGGGGGAGGAGAGGGACGCGTGTGCTGTGGTTTAATTGCTTTTTGTTGTTGTTGGGGTTTTTTGGTGGCAAAACTTGGCCCAAACGTACTTGAAAACGGTCTGTAAACTGCTTAGTGCATCGTTTTCTATCAACACACATGAAAAACAAACACGACCAAATATGGTGGTTATTCTTGGGGGTCGTGCCTTCATAAGTGTTGATCGAATATGATTAAGAAATTAATGCCTTTTTTTTAAAGGCATAAACAAACTTTGTCGAGACTGTGACGTAAAACGGGTATTTGCTAACATAACATTCTAGGAAAAAAACCTGTTGTTTTCTCTCATTCACACGCCCACAAAGACATTCACAGCAACACTGTCAGGTTAAAAAATAACCGTTTATATCGGCACTGGCCATCTGCAACTTTGGCAGTCCCACACCTGGTGAAAGACAGGAGAAGTAAAGTATAACCATCAGATAACCATCTGTGTCCACTTTAGGACAGTCACCACTTAACGACATCACAGACATGCCGACCCATGGCAGTGAAATGTGACCACACACAGAACAGAAATCCCATCCTCCATAGGGGCTGGCTAGCTGGGCTAGCTGGCAGATCGGGGAGGGAGGGAGGGATGTCATGGACAGAGTTGTAGGGGGCTAATCCCAGGTGTCACATGTCCGCTGTCCTTGTTCTTGATCTACTTTTTCATCACCTTTGGGTGAGGGAGGAAAGGGGCCGGGGTGAGGGTGGGGGGGAATACTGTTGTTTTTTTTTTACAGGTAGCGTGCGCGTGTACACACGCTAACACACGTGTACATACACACACAGATATTACCCTCCTCAATCCAACCAACACACAACATAAAACACACAATCCTCCCCCCCCCCCCCTTCTCTCTCTCACATACACACACACATTACCACCACCACCACCCCCTCTTACAAAATGAAGAACTCACCATGTTTCATACCAGACGTGGATGCTAACACAAGCCCCGCTTTCACCATGGAAGCATCAACATGGCTAGCAGCCACAGTAGTAGTGCTAACAGTAACACCAGCAGCAGAAGTACTGACACCAGTATTGCCAACTGTACTGGTAGTAGTATTCACAGGAGTATTGCCAGTAGCACTAGTAGTATTCACAGCTGTACTCCAATAGCAGTAGTACTTGTATTCATTGCAGTATTGCCAACTGTAGTAGAAGCAGTAGTATTCACAGTAGTATTACCAACAGCAGTGGTAGTATTCACAGTAGTATTAACAACAGTAGCAGTATTCACAGCAGTATTACCAACAGAATCAGTAGTAATCACAGTAGTATTACCAACAGCAGAAGTAGTATTCACATCAGTATTACCAAAAGCAGTAGAACTTGTATTCACAATAGTATTGCCAACGCGCAGTAGGTACTCACAGTAATAGCAACAGCATCAACTGTTGCAGTAGAAGCAGTACCAACAGCAGTAGTCCCACCACTGCTACTCGCCATCTTTCCAACACTCTCTATTAATTATCTTCTCACAGCTCCTCTGTCTCTTCCCACATCCCTCCTTACTTTCCAAATTTTCGGAATAAATAAGAGGCAGCAAAAATCCTACTGATCTCAGCGTAAAAACATCACCACAGAGCTACGCTTAAAAGAACGATTTCGCTATGCATCCACTGTATTTACTATGTCAGTCCTATTTCCGTTCACGCCAGCTTGTTTATACTTTTAAAATATATGCATAAAAGGCTAAAAGCAAGCGAAACTTCACCTAAAAATAATTGCACAGGTTTCAGTAGTTTCGGAGGTGGGGTTCTGTATTGTTTTTACTCCAACTAACAGATTTTCAAGTCCACAATTTATTTTTAAAAGGAAATAAAGCCAGACTGCTAGTTTTTTGCCAGCATTTCAACTTTCATTGGGATGACTGTGGTCACCACACCAGACGGTCAAACACAGCGATCCTAATTTTCATCCAGTGACCAACGAGGTCAAGGGACTGATGACCATGATACAGTTATACACAACGTTTTTCTTCCACAGCGTGTTCAATTATACATGTAGCAAATCTACGTTCAGAAGCGTAGCAAAGCTAAGAACAACAATCTTCTTTCGATCCAAATTCCCCTTCACACACACAGAGTTGGAGTTGTCGATCAGATTTTAGTTAAAAACGAAATGTGTTGATCTTCTGGTCAGCGACACAATGGCAGTAGTAAGATTGGCGAATACCGCTATCACTGTGTTCGTCCTTCGTCTCTCTGATGCTCAGGTGATCTCCGATTCACACACACAACCTAAGGAATGTTTCGGAAAAAAGACATAGCCCACGGATTTAAATAAAAAGATCAAAGAATTATAACACTACTTAGCTAACCAGCAACCTAACTAACAAACTAACTAAATACTGTACGCCTACAGAAATAAGTTCGGCCCATTTCTAAACAGAAAATGATAACGATGCATGAAAATATAACAATATTGAAATTCCAAAACAAAGTTTTTAAAAATACCAAAATGCTAAATATCATAATACAAAGATAAAACAGTGCCCCCCCCCCCCCCCCCCCGAAAAACAAACAAACAAACAACAACAAACAAAAACAACAAAACAACGAACAAACAAAACAATAACAAAAAACTAACCCAACAACAAACAAACAAAAAACAAAAACAAACACACAAAAGAAAAAACAAACAAAACCGAAATAAAAAACAAACAAACATAAAGCTGTCAAGGCAAATCTTGAAAAGCTGTCACCACTTCACTAAACATTGGAATACAAACTAAGCAGCCAGCACCAAAACAAATGGTGGAAACACCAACATACCCTCCCTTTTTTAAAGTCCACACCATTCTGTTCACGTCTACTAAGCCGACAGTCAGATTGTCGTCACGTCAACGAAGGAGGCCAACAACAAAACACACACACACACACACACACACACACACCACACACATACACATACACACACGCGCGCGCGCGCGCGCGCACACACACACACACACACACACACACAACACACACACACACACACACACACACACACACACCATCACCACCACCTTCAAACAGCAGTTTCCGTCACTATTTTCACTGCTGACTGATGACGTTGCCTTCAGGCTTTGAAACGTAATGGATGCAGCAGCCACCTAGCACAGGTCTACGTCATACTTTCGCCTCATTTGTCATGTTGAAATTTGAGGGCGGGAGGGGAGAGAGAGAGAGAGAGAGAGAGAGAGGAGAGAGAGAGAGAAGAGAGAGAGAGAGAGAGAGAAGAGATGAAAGTCATCCCTACTGTGTAGACAATAAAATGCAAGGCCTTCTGCCGTCACTGCCTTTGTTTCCCTGACACTTGAGCATCTAGCAAGGTGTCATGCCTTTGTCCCTGTTTTCTCCAAGTACGTTGTTAGATGCATACATACAGTTGCATGCAGGAAAAAGGGAAAAAAATGGATTGGCGCTGCACTCGGGCGACGCGCTCTCCCCTGGGAGAGCAGCCCGAATTTCACACAGAGAAATCTGCTGTGACATATAGTGGTAACAAAATATAAATACATGTATATTAGCTTCGGGTTGCTATGTTATCCAAACTCAATGCTTTTTTGTGTGTTGCATTTCATGAATCAAAACAGTCTAAACCACTAGAAGTAGAATAAACAGAATGATAATTAAACCGGAACAAACACGAGAACAAAAATAAACCAACAAATTATGGAGATGAACAAAGAATCCCCCCCCTCTTACCACAAAAAAATTAAAATAAAAAGAGAAGAAATGAATAACCAGCAGAAAGCAGTAAGAAAGGAACACCCACGAAAAGCCCCACACTTCATCAGATATGCTTTGAGGAAAAAAAGGAGTTTATATGTATAATATATATATATATATATATATATATATATAAATATATATATATATATAATATATATATATGTATGTATGTATGTATGTATGTATGTATGTATGTGTGTATATATATATATATATATATAATATATATATATATATATATATATTCTTTCTTCAGTGACTAAACGTTTGTTCAAAACCAACCAAAATGAACAGGAACCTCGATCTGAATCCGTTTTCTGATCATTTTCCCTTTTCCTTGAACTCTTCTATTCTGCACACAATGGCGTGCACTGTTCCGTTTTGTTTTCACTGGTACCATTCACACACACACACACACACACACACACACACACACACGCGCGCGCACACACATACACACACGAGTATACGAGCTGAGTGGATGAGCGCAAACCGTGTGTGTGTGTGTGTGTGTGTGTGTGTGTGTGTGTGTGTGTGGTGTGTGTGTGTGTGTGTGTGTGGTAGGTGCACGGGTGTGTGTGTGTGTGTGTGTGTGTGTGTGTGTGTGTGTGTGTGTGTGTGTGTGTGTGTAATGGGTGTGGGTGTATGTGCATATGTGTGTATGGCTTTTGAGTAGATTTTTAAAATATTTTTTTTATTTTTATTTATTTATTTTATTTATTTTATTTTCTCTTTTGGTTGTTGTTATAGTTGTTGCTTGTATTATTTATAGGCATAGTTTATTTTAAAGTTGTTGAAATCATGTTAGCAAATTAATGTTGGTGAAATGTTTGTTGTTGTTGTTTTAATTGTTTGTTTGCTTTTTCCCCTTTTCTTTCTTTCGTTGGCTTTTTTGTTTGCTAGGGATTTTCTGCTTTGTTTTTTGTTGGTTTTTTGTTTGTTTTGGATTTGATTTTTGCTATTGTTTTAATTTTTTCTTTTCTTTTCTTAGATAGATGGCTTGATGGAAAAAAGCAGATCGCTGCTTACTCAGTGTACCATCTGGAAATAAAAATTTGATTGATTGATTGATTGATTGATTGACGCACGCGCGCGCACACACATACACACACACGCACGCGCGCGCGCCACACACACACACACACACACACACAACGGATGAAAAAAAAAATGCATATACAAGGGAACTGGATGCAAAAAAGCACATGAGTGCTTATTTCATTATCCTCGAGATAATAATTTTTTTAAAAAATAATAAAGGGCCTCCCCAACACATTTGAATATGTTCAGTCGTGGCACGTCCCAAACGGTGACAGTTTGAAATCAGCACTCCTGACTGCTATGATCTAGGGGGGGGGGGGGGGGGGGGGCTGGGACATAAACGCACACACCCAAACAGCGGGGGATGATGGTGGTGGTTGGTTGATGGTACACCCCCTAGCTCCGCTGGGACTTTAATATAATCATTCCAGATCAAAATCAGGAGGATTGGAGTTCGATTCTGGTCTGTTAGATTTATTTTTCTCCCCCCTCCCCCCTTCCAAACTCCACTAAAACCTTGGTCTGAGTAAATGCCTGTCAAACCGTTCTATTACAGTATTTTTTGTTGTTGTATTTTGTACCACTTTATGTCACAGCAGATTTCTCTGCGTGAAATTCGGGCTGCTCCTCTCCGGGGAGAGTGCGTCGCCACAAGTGCAGCGCCTACCCGTTTTTTTTTTCCTGCATGCAACTGTATTTGTTTCCCTATCAGAGTGGCTTTTTTCTACAGAATTTTGCCAGGGTAAACCCCCTTGTTGCCGGGGGTTCTTTTACGTGCGCTAAATAGTGATGTGTAACACACGGGACCTCGGTTTATCGTCTCATCCGAAAGACTAGCGCCCAGACCACCACTCAGGGTCTAATGGATGGGGAAAAAGTTTTGGGCCCAATCGGGGTACGAACCACCGCACACTCCGACCCAGACTTTTTGCTTTCTAGGCAAGGCGCGTTACCACCTAGACCATAGACCCACCCCTCTCCTCCCACCCCACTAACCCTTCACCCTGATGCTTGTCTGTGGAGCCGAGGTCTTCCTCACATCTCACATTTTTTTTAAGGTAATTGCTGGTGGTGAAAAACCTTCATGGGGAAAAGAGAACAAGAGAATTGTTTCTTGCAAAATTCCATTCTTAAAAAAAAACTAAACCCACACCCCAAAAAACAAAACCACTGTCATTATCTATGCACGCAGACGGGGAGTGTCAGGTGGCGCCGCATTGTGGCTATACGCCCTCTTACTACACTCCAACAGGGTTTGGTTGTGGTGGTTTTTCTACAGTTTCAAATCACCAGTGAAAAAGAAATCCGTGAAGCAAGAAAAGACAACTCATCCTGTTACACGAAAAATGAAGTAGCGAATTCATCTATCACGGATTTCAACTTTTCTTTTCTCGAGAAGGAAAGGCCATAGAGTCATTGCACATGACTTTGTTACGTCATTCATTCACACCAACAATAAATCAGATGAAAAATTCAGGACTGTCAGACAAGAAAAGATAACTCTTGGCAAATTGTCTCCCATCGTTCTTACCACCCCCCCCACCCCACCCCCTCTTCTAATCGAAACTGTCAAGGTTCTACTCCATTTTTCACACAAGAATGTGTGGAGAGAAATGATATATGATGTAATAATGACACCAAGTTCTGACGTGTAACCAACGTCTGCCGTTTCCTGACGGTTGTGTGAGTTTTCAGACCGTGTCGTGGTTACATGACAAACGAAGCTTGCTTTTTTAAAAAATTTTTTTTCTCTAGTCGTGATTCTTGCTGTTGAGGAAGTTAATAAACTACACTGAGCCACGAACAGGGACATAAAGAACACGCATGCTTTTTATCCCTCCCCAACTCGCAGTTTATACGATTTCAAATTGTATAAGGAAGTCGCTTTTTTGGGGGGAATTGAATTGATTGGGATTTCCATTTCTTTGGCGTGACTGTCAGATGTCTTTTTCCTCTAGGAAAAAACCCTGAGACCTAACCATGCAGGCGTATGCTCGTCATTTTTTTTTTCGTTTCTCGGCCGGCAGAGCTGTGAGGTTTATAAACGGTAAGATTTTTACGTATGCGATCCGTTTTCTTTCTGCCCACATTGGGAATGATTGTTACATGCGGTTTTTTTTTTTTTATTATTGATATTGTCATCCTTTCCTACCAGCACGCAATGACTAACTTTTCAAAAAAACAGGATTTGATATATGCGCAAGATGTTCTATGTGTGTTCGTACACAGGACCTCTCGGTTTATAGTCTCATAGTATCATCCTTAGGACTTTAGGGGAAGTCAAGTCGGTACTCATGTTAATTCCAGGGGGGGGGGGGGGAAATCTCAAACGGGTACATGGAGGTGGCTTGAACCTGGGCCATCAGAATCTAGCTCAACGCTTAACCACTAGGCTGTCCCAACCCCCGCTAGACATTGTGACTGACACCAAAACCAATGTTAAAATAAAAAGCCCATTCCCCTTACAACTTTGCTCACTTTTACTACTAGGGCCCCTCTGGCGACAGAGTTCTTGTCTTTCTCCTGTCTTTCCTGATCTTACATACTTTATATACACACGACAAGTCTTAAAACACGAGGGGGCAATTCTACCTAGTGCCAGCAGTATCAAACCAATTTCAAGCAACACGGCGTACAGTGGACTGGTGGCCCAGTGGTAACGCGCCTACCATGAAAACATGTTGCCGGTTTGATTCCATCTGAACCCAGGCTTTTTTCCCCTTCAACCAGTACACTTTGAGTAATGGGATCCTTTGGAGGAGATGATTAACCGAAATCACTGTGCGCGGGCTATTTACATTTTGGCATTCGTTAGGAGAACCCACGGCAAGAATGTGACTGTCCCTGAATGCAGGTATGTAGGGGGGAAAGCCACACCAAAGGGCAGTAAAGAACGTCGACAAACACACACTGACACCCGTCCTCAAGAAATATCCCGAAAGATCAGCTTTAAAACATGGGTTTCCTATAGCTAACCAAAAGCACACGCGTGTGGTACAGTCTCCGTCTCTCTCTACTCTCTGTTCCGTCTCTCATCCCTCTGAACTCACTTCTCTTCTCTCTCTCTCACTCTCACTCTCTGAGTCTTCTCTTGGAGGAGAATACCTATCCAAATACTTCCAATGATATGAACATTGGCTCCAACTATTTGAATAGCGAAGATGTTTACAGTTGAGACATTTGGGATGTAATATTTATGCTCTGAAAGCAGAGAACTCAGAGTAAGCACAATTGGTGTACAAAAGTTTATGTGTTTATGTCTCTTTGAAATTAACTCAGATGACAATGCCAAAATTCTTTGTTGGGTTATTACTTGCTTTTGTTTCTCTCTGTAAAATGTGTACCCCTCTTATACAGCCGGTGCCTCTACAATTAAAATCGAGTTTCAGTTTCTCTCTCTCTCTCTCTCAAGCTTCAACTTCTAAAAAAAAAGTATTAAAATAATAAACGTGAGAACAATTTCTGGAAAGAATTTGTTTACCCTAATATGGATAAAAGTTGTCTGCCTATCTGACCTCATGGAAAAATTCTTTTCTCACGACACCAGGAGATATCCAGCCTAGCGGCCATAATTACACGTGTGTGTGTGTGTGTGTGTGTGTGTGTGTGTGTGTGTGTGTGACTCCAAACACAGTGTGAAAAACCACCTCTACTCACAGCTACACACTACACAGGCAGTGCCACATTAATGCCACATGTTATGTCTTGTCTCACAATCCATAAGAAACACACACACACACACAGAAACACACAACTCGTGATCAAAACTCCACAGGAACACCCCCCAATCTACACCAACATTTTTCGCGAAACTCAAAAGTCTATCTAGTTCATAATCCAGCGTTTTCCACCACACAAGATTGCACACCGCTCTACTACTGACTGTTGTAATCAGCAAACCCTCGCACACTCGCATACACATTCACATACATTCATACACTCTCACACACACACCCACGTTGGGGGTCACGCTTCGTTGAAACTTCCTTTACCCCCCTCCCGCTTTTTTTTTTTTTTCTTTTTTAATAAAGCTCGACAATCTGGCGTGTTGCCTCTAAATCTACCAGCTGAGCACGACTGAATGTCAACTATTCTTTCCCCTCCTCCCCTCTTTATCCCCTTCTCCTCCTCCTCCCCCCTCCCCCTCCAGCTTGCTTCCATTCCCCCCCCGAACTTTTTTCACCTTTGACATACCGCCGCATACCCCCACTCCACTTTTGTCTCTTTTTCTTTTTGTAAATTTTTTTCTTTTTTTTAAGGGGGGGAGGGGGGGATTATTAAACCGCCAAATGGTACCGCCCTACTTTTGGCCTACCTTACCAGAGAGAGAGCGAGAGCGTTTTATTTTTCAAGGGTTACATAATTATAAGCATTCACATACTTCGTTTCATTTCGGAGAGAGAGAGAGAGTATTGAAGTTATGTCTACCTAATCATTTTAAACAGATTAATCGTCCTCCCCCCACTCCAACCCCCAAATTGCTATTAAAAGTGAAGCATAAATTTAAGAACCTTTTAGAATCAGTTTTGTGTAGAATGGCTCTAAGCAAAGAGTGTGAAAATAACTGACTACAGGACTGCAGTGTGTGTGTGTGTGTGTGCGGCGCGCGCGGCGCGCGCGCGCGTGGTGTGTGTGTGTGTGTGTGTGTGTGTGTGTGTTGTGTGTGTGTGTGCGCGCGTGCGAGTGTATTTTGGAACGAAATATCCAACTAGCTACGCCGCTCCTCTGTGTGTGTGTGTGTGTGTGTGTGTGTGTGTGTGTGTTGTGTGTGTGTGTGTGTGTGTGTTGTGTGTGTGTGTGTGTGTGTGTGTCTGTCTGTCTGTCTGTCTGTCTGTCTGTCTCAGTCTGTCTGTCTGTGTGTCTGTCTGTCTGTCTGTCTGTCCGTGTACACATGTATCCGGTAAGTATCGTGGTGAGTCTTGTCTACTTTTTGACGTGGACAATCCTGATGGGGACAACGTTTGCTTAATTGGTCTATTGTCTGTCCTTGTGTAGACCTAGATCCTTCTTTGGGGGGCAGGGGGTGGATGGGAGGGGGTAGGGGGAGGGTTGGTTGGGAGGGGACGGTAGGCAACGGAGGGGCAGGGGGAAGGGAGGGAAGGAGGGGAAGAGAGGAGTGATATATCTATTATATAGGTAGTGGTTGACGTTTGGAACTGTAGGGGACCTTTTTTGTTTACTGCTGTGTTGTGTGTGTTTGTGTTTGTGTGTGGTGCGCGTGCACACTGAGTGTGTGTGTGCGCGCGCGTGTGTATGAGAGCGAGTGTAAAGCGTGCGCGTGCACGTGCGCGTACGCGCACGTATGTACACGCACACGCGTACGTGTATGTGTGTGTATGCGTTCGTGTATAATACATGCGTGCCACAGAGAGAGAGAGAGAGAGAGAGAAGAGAGAGAGAGAGAGAGAGAGAGAGAGGAGAGAGAGAGAGTAGAGAGAATCAGGAGGCATGTCGGGTTCAGCTATGAGAGAGAGAGAGAGAGAGAGAGGAGAGAGAGAGATGAGTGAGAGAGAGAGAGAGAGAGGAGAGAGAGAGAGAGAGAGAGAGAGAGAGAGAGAGGCCCTTCAATAGCCAAATAATTTAGCATATAATCGAATACAGGGCAGAGAGCGAGACGAGACAAGGAGAGAGGGAAAGAAGATCGTGTACACTGGCTAAACATGGAATAGGAGCATTATCATGAACCTCAGGGGTCACATAATGGTCACCGATCATAGCAGAAAAACACGCATCAATATTATTCGACACATATGAATATAAGGCATAATATCAAAATGAATAAGGTACGTCTAATTTTTTTGTTAAGTTGGCGGTTTTGGGGGGTGTTTAGTTAGTTGTTCTTTGGCTAGAGCTCCAAGGTTTACCAAAGGTAGGATTTTGTGTATGCGACCGTTTTTGCGCACCATTAATTAGGTAGCTGCATTCCGACTTCGGGGATGATGTATACACATGACACCAGTGTGCATGCGTTTTATTTGTTTCGTTAAAAGTTTGTTATTTGTTCCAACAGGCACACAATGGCCTACTCTTCCAAACAGGCGGGCCGAGTTTTAACATTTGCGCAAGATGCTCTGCGTGCGTTCGCATATGGCATATGGGACCTCGGTTTACACTCTCATCACAAGAACTTTCGAGGGAAGTGGAGTCGGTACTGATGTGGTTAACTCCAGGGGGAAATCCCCTTGAAATGGGTGCCTCCATGGTGGGTCGCACCTGGTGGTCAGATCACCAGCCTAATGCTCAACCACTAGGCTATCCCCCCCTTCTATGGGTCAATGACTGTAGTATGACCCCCACATCCAAAAGATGCATGGTGATGTCCAACAAGGAACACCAAATCAAAAGGAAGCACATCAAAACAAGATAACACACATTGTCGGGCGTTCCCCCAGTTTAAGCACTCACGGGCTCATTCAGAATATAAGCACTCTGTCTCACTGCCCACACCTAGGAATCACCGTGAATGCACATGCCACATGACGAGCTTGCTGTACCACACTTTTGCACGCCATACAGGCAGCCATAACCTCACTTGAGAAGAAAACAAGCACATCAAAACAATACAGTCTGGTAAATTTACAGAGGTCCAGCAAAAAATCCAACATGGTTCCTCAAAATCCCAACGTTATGGATCAAATTAAAATGGTACTTCAAATCTCAACATAATGAATCAAATCCAACATGATAAATCAAATCCTAATCTGAAATGGTACTTTAAATCCAATGTAATGATAAATTCCAATCCCAAAATGGTACATCAAATCCCAACGTAATGACTCAAATCCAATCCCAAAATGGTATCTAAAAATCCCAATGTAATGAATCAAATCCCAAAATGGTACCTCAAATCCAACGATGTGAATCAGATCCAAAAATGGTAACTCGAATCCAATGTTATGAATCCAATCCAATAGAACACACATAAACAAAACCAAAAAAAAACAAAAAACCATCCACGTCAAATTCATACACAGCCACTCCAAAAACCCTGTGAAGGGTGAGTCAACAAGATTTTTTTGGTATGCATACACATCATGTCAGTGAGTGTGTGTGTCAACACCAAGCCAACAGTGGAGTGTTGACACCTTCCTCAACCCTCTCTCTTCTATCTTCCCTGCCAGAGACAGAGCTAGCCCCCTGTCCTGTC
>CM060321.1:65540547-65543047 GCA_030674155.1 Stramonita haemastoma
CCGCCACCTTTCCGCTTTCCAGACAGGTGCCATACCTATGGACCACAGCTATAGCCAGCAAGCAAGGTGTGGGGGAAGCAGAAAGGAAGAGCGGGGTGGGAAAGGGGTGACAAAGCGGGTGGATGCCATAAATCTGGGTGAAGGTGAGGACAGACAGCTGGAAGATCGCCAGACCAAGATCAGGTTTCTGCATCTTTTGTGTCTGCCTGTCTGTCTATCTATCTGTGTCAGGCTGTCAGTGTGTGTGTGTGTGTGTGTGTGTGTGTGTGTGTGTGTGTGTGTGTGTGTGTGTGTGTGTGTGTGTGTGTGTGTGTGTCTGTTGTAGGTGTGTGTGTGTGTGTGTGTGTGTGTCTGTCTGTCTGTCTGTCTGTTGTATGTGTGTCTGTGCATATGTGTGTGTCTCTGTGTCTCTGTGTGTCTGTGTGTGTGTCTGTGTGCGTGCGTGCGTGCTTGCTTGCGCGCGAGTGTGCGTGTGTACTTAACTGCCTATGTACTAAACACATATGCATACGTATATGAGTTCTGCTGTACACGTATGTGCAACAGCCCATACACTAAAAATGCACCCACAATATGGTAAGTCTGAATGCTTCCAGTGCTTACTAGTAGTAGCTTCGGCACAAACGCTTCGCTGTAATGGCGTGAAGCGGGAATTGAACCCCAGTTACGAAAGCTACGTTACTCTCTCGGTGGATTAAAGTCCAGACTAACAGCACCTCTCTGTCTACAATGGCTCCTTTCTCTCTTTTATCCCAACTTGAATAATATCTACCCCAGCCCCCAGCCCCCCCCCCCCCCTACCCGTCTCCTCGCGCTTCCAGACGTTGTACTTGTAATCAGTCTTCCATCGTTGTCCTGTCCAAAGGTCTGTGACAGTGTGACACGTCCACGTGGTAATCGCCACCAATGATAATACTATATGTACATAGTAAGGCTTCGTGGCTGTTGATTGTGTAGAGGCAGTATTTCACTTTCATTAGTGTCCTGTTTTTTTGTTTTTTTCCAACTGCTTTTATCATGTAAACCCAGTTGGAAAATATACAAACATTCATGCACACACACACATGCACAAACGCATGCACACACACACGCACGGACGGATACAGACAGACAGACAGATAGACAGACACACATGCGCACGCACGCGCACGCACGCACAACACACACACACACACTCTCTCTCTCTCTCTCTCTCTCTCTCTCTCATGGGAAAAGCACAGAGAGAGAGAGAGAGAGAGAGAGAGAGAGAGAGAGAGAGAGAGAGAGAGAGAGAGAGAGAGAGAGAGAGAGAGACAGACAGACAGACAGACAGACAGACAGACAGACAGACAGACAGACAGACAGACAGACAGACAGACAGACAGAGACAGAGGGAGACGGAGTGGTCTTAATGAAAAACAAAAGCGAAAAACATTATGCCGCTACAAGCGTATCTAAGTCGGCACAAAATTGGTGGAGTTTGAATGACTTGTGTCAGATTGGTTCTGGCTTGTACCTACATGTGTCACGCTGTCTTTGATGCCGATAAACAGTAACGCTATCCTGAAGTTTCCGTCTGATAAAACACGTTCTGCTTATAAGTAAGTGGGTGAAAGAGAAAGAGAGAGAGAGAGAGAGAGAGAGAGAGAGAGAGAGAGAGAGAGAGAGAGTAGAGAGAGAGAGAGAGAGAGAGAGAGAGAGAGAGAGAGAGAGAGAGAGAGAGAGAGAGAGAGAGAGAGAGAGACAGACAGACAGACAGACAGACAGACAGACAGACAGACAGACAGACAGACAGAGACACAGAGAGACACAGAGAGAGAGACAGAGAGAGAGCGAGAGTGTGAGCGTGCACGCGTGCACGCACGCGCGCGCGCGCGCACGTGTGTGTGTGGTGTGTGTGTGTGTGTGTGTGTGTGTGTGTGTGTGTGTGTGTGTGTGTGTGTAGTTTTGTTTGCTTTACCGTAACATCTGTCATCTGTTCGATGAATTTGTTATTCCAGGAGAGTAGGGAATAGGAATGCACCCCCCCAAAAAAAAAAAAACAAAAAAAAACCACCAACAAAACAAAAACCATCCCCCCAAAAACCAACCAACAAACAAAAAGCCACACCCAACAACAAGAAGAAAAAACCCCGACGTACAAACAAAACAATACCCAAACCCAACAAACAAACAAACAAACCTGAACACCCCAGACCCCTAAAGAACAAAAAATAAAACCACATAAAACAAACAAACCCAACACCAACCAACCCACCGACAAACACCTCTCTCCCTTCCCCCAACACCAATAATTAACAAAAGCAAGCAGCCCCAAACTAACCCCATCATTCTTTTCTGTGTGGACAATCCTTTAGAACTGGAACCAACAGCCTTCAGAGTAGGGAGCCAGATTCGGAGCACGTTGACAAATACCTTCCCCCCAATCTCTCTGTCCCTCTGTCTCTCTCTGTCTCTGTGTCTCTCCCCCCCCCCCCCCCCCCTCTCTCTCTCTCTCTCTCTAGCTCTGTCTAGTCTGTCT
>CM060321.1:65555547-65560547 GCA_030674155.1 Stramonita haemastoma
ACCAAAGGCATGGTTCTTACTAACAATGCTTCAACTGCTGTCACTGACAGATTTCATCTTCCAGCCGTAGCATAAAATGTTCGTTCTTATGTTATTTCCACTGATGTTTTGATAGTCTAATTAAGTATACATGGCTAGCATTTCCCTTCAGAAAGCACTGTTGACCATGTTACGACAATAGAAACTATAAGTTTTACTAAATCAAGCCAAACCCGCGATCCTAGGAACAGGTGTAACAGTGGTCCACACGTAACGGGTGGAAGAGTGGAACAGAGTTCTAGTGGTAACTCAACCAATCAAAACGCCAAAGATCGCGGGGTCAACCCCTGTCGTGTCTGACCCCATCTTTCCTCCCGTCCAATAGAGAGTGGTCTGGGTGCTAGTCTTTGGGATGAGACCAAAAAACTGGAGTATCGTGTGCAACATATATTAAGCACATGTAAAGAAAAAAAAAATCGCTGTAAAAATGTGAGTTGTTCCTGGCAAAATTCTGTAGCAACTAAAAGCCAGCATCATTGGAACTTAAGACACACAGAGACAGGGAAATGAAAAAAAGTGGTACTAGTCTTGTGGTGATGCGCCCTCCCGGAGAGAGAAGCCAATATTTCACACAGAGAAATCTGCAATGACTGATAGAGGTGTGCAATACAATACAACACAATATAATACAATACAATACAATACAATACAACACAATATAATACAATACAATACCACCCACTTCCTCTTGAACAGATATACGGAAAAAAACCCAAACCCAAACTGTTTTCTCGTCAACAGAAACAACTGTAAACACTAAGACACTGTAGGTAGCTGCGCGCGCGCGCGCGCGCGCGCGCGAAGCAAATACCACCCAAAACAAAACAAAAGACAACAAAAAACCCCAAAACCCCCAAACGAAAAAAACACCATCGAAACAAACAGAAACGGTGTCTTTAAGGAAAGTGAGGGGCACAGACGGAAATGTTGCCCAACATACACACAACACACAGAGGGCAGTGACAGTGGCCTGATACCTAGGAGCAGCATCACACCACTACACCACCACACCACCACCACTACAGCACCACTACTGACCTTGCAGACGGCGGCGGCGGATGACGCCGATGGTGTCCTCCCACTCCCCACTGCGGCGCCCCCTGACCTTCTCACTGAAGCTGCGGATCCAGTTGTAGCCGTTGGCGAAGTGACAGGCCCCCTCCCCCTCCTCCACCACCGTGCTGTCCCGGTTCCCTCCCAGACAGGACATGGCTGGATCTCTGGTGTTGGTGTTGTTGGTGTGGTGATGGTGGTGATGGTGGTGGTGGTGGTGATGGAGGTGGAGGTGGTGGTAAGATTGAGGTTTGTTGTGGCCACCTTGAGTTGTTTACTCCCACTTTTGTTCAGATTGGTGGCGCGATACTTAAAATAGCCAACAATGTCTTAAAGTGTATGTATTTTCCAAGCACTAAAAGAGTTCTTGAAGATTTTTTGTAGGACAGGTTAATAAAAACGACTAATGTTGTTTAAAAATTTCCTTTCCCAGTGTAACGTCACACCACACCGACACGTTTTACAGGAACACCCCCTTACATTTCCAAAGGCTACAAGCACATCAGATTTCTAAATGTTCTAAGTCAAGTTTCCCCAATATTCCGAGTTAGGTTCAATTCGATATGTTACAACAATTCTGGAAGCTGAATTCTACAGCTGAGCTCACATTCAATTGAAAGTCTCGACAATAAACCGAATCAGCTTCAGGCGTTCAACGACTCTTCTTGCTGGAAGGGATACGATCAGTAGATAAGAAAAGTCTCCCAATGCAGATGTCAGCAACGTGTTTCTTTCCAGATGGTTCAGAACAAATGACAGGTTGTCTCCAGAACGTGTGTCTCCCTCAGTAGCAGAGCCAATGGCTCACAGTCTCCCTGTCTTTACCGACGTGTAACATAAAGATCCACAATACTCCTCCACAAAAGGCTTTCACGATAATCCTCGACACAAAGTCTCACAATATTCCTCGACACGAATTCTCACTATATCCCTCCAAACAAACTCCTACGATATCCCTCCACACAAAGTCTCACTATATCCCTCCACACAAAGTCTCACTATATCCCTCCACACAAAGTCTCACTATATCCCTCCACACAAAGTCTCACTATATCCTCCACACAAAGTCTCACTATATCCCTCCACACAAAGTCTCACTATATCCCTCCACACAAAGTCTCACTATATCCCTCCACACAAACTCCTACGATCCCTCCCACAATGTGTGGCTGGGGTTTACAGGGCGGGACAGAAATCAAGGCGGGGACAGGTGGACATGATGGTACACCTGCATGTCTTTTTCCACAGCCCAAGGTGCGGGAACCATCATTGTGCAGTACATAGTGAATGATAGAGTGAACCACACAAGGCTTTCTCTCTACCTCCAGATTCCGTCCGTAACGTCGAAGCAGTTTAGCAACTGTCTGAGCACATCACTTCTCATTTCACTTCACGAGATGGTTTCCCTCAGAATCCTAGATGATACGTTAGTTTCTGAATGTTCACCAGACTGAGATGAAAGAATGCACAACCGTGCTAAAGAAACGGTGAGAATGATACTCGTTATCAAAACCCCAAAAGTTTACAGTTTTTGTTTCTGCTTAGGACACAGTAGCCATTAACATTGAATGATCTAACTGTCCTGGACGAGTCTCACATGTGTGCAGGCTGTGTGAGAGAAGGGCCTGGTTTTGAAGGAGAAAAAAAGGAATTTGCCTTTGTTTCTTTCCTTGTGTTTATCTGATGCCTCGAAGCACCGCATCACACAAACACAAGAGAAACTAGTAAGTATACTTCGGTACAATGTTTTGCATTACTAGCAAAGTGATGTATGATTTTTAATGAAGTAAAAACGAAATGAGAAAAATAAAAATGACTGCTTCTAATTCTGTCTCTGTATCTGCCCGCTCTCTCTCTCTCTCTCTCTCTCTCTCTCTTCTCTCTCTCTCTCTCTCTCTCTCTCTCTCTCTCTCTCTCTCTCTCTCTCTCTCTCTCTCTCTCGCCAATTCATAAATATAACTCCATAACAATTCTAAAATGATCACAAATCCACCATGTCACCGGCACAACATACTTCCACTTGGCATATAACCTGTTCTTTTAACATGGCTTGTTGAAGAAACAAAACGATCTCCCAAGCACTACCCATGGAGCTGTTTGACAAGTAACTCATCAAAAAACAAAGTGTCTGGACCAACGACAAAAATGGTATTCCAGTACATTAGTATAAAATGACCCCTCCTCCTCCTCCATCAAAACAGAAGAGAGAAAATCAGCAGAGAATCACCCAAGATGGTCATGAACTTAACCTCTTTCGCTAGCCCAACACAACATGCTCCTAACCATGCTCCTAACCCAGCGTGAAATGACTGACTGACAAAATCAGCAAGAAACAGAATAGAAACATTCACATCGAACACCACGAAGAAAGTAGAAATGCACATCTTCCACAATCGACCTCTGATTCACCTATAAAAAACATCCCATAATCCAAATCACTTATCATCCTCAATCCACTACTAATTCACCTATATAAATATCCCATAATCCAAATCACATATCGTCCCAATCCACCTCTGATTCACCTACATAAACATCCCATACATAATCCAAATCACACTCACAGACCAAAAAATAACAACCGATCCTCACAGACATTCCAGGTTAGAATTTTTTTTCGTTCTTCGGCTAAACCTCCGAAGTTTACCAATGGTGAGATTTTAGTGTATGCAACCGTTTTTAACCCCCCCCCCTCCCCCCATCACCACCGCTGCATTTCAGGTAGCCACATTCTGACTTCATGGAAAGACTTTGCAGTAATAAACAACAACTACAAACCAGGTTTGGAACTGAAACCATCCCAGCAAGGCCACACAGGTAGCATAATACGATAAGCTTCTACACACGATCCTTGCTACCTGTCTGTCCACGTATTTCCCCCACACACTTCAAGCCCAGTCCTGTCTTCTTCACACAACTTGCTTCCTGCCACACCAGGTCACACGCACACACACAGGATGCCAATGACAGGAAGGAACAGTCTACAAATCATAGGTGATGGGATAAGGTAAGGAGGGAGGGAGGAGGGAGCAGAATCAGTCGCCCACCATAAAGATCCCTCCCTCCCTGCTGTCCCTCCAGGCGGCGTCCTGTTGTCGTGGTCCAGGTATGGGGTTGTAGCGGTGTGTCACTTAAGTGGTGGGTAAGGGGCTCCAAATGATACTGCCTGTCAGGGCTTTTTGTAGCCACTTGTCCACGTCTCTCTCTGTCTATCTCTGTACAGCTTGCTTCTTTTAGGTTTTGTTTTGAAGTACCCATGCCCCCCCTCCTTTAGGTCTGGCGGTCTATAGGTAGTGTATCACTTTGTGAAGGTTCTTTCCGTCCCTGAATACATTCTTCACTCTTTTTCTCTCTCTCCCTCTTTTCTTCATCCTCTACTGATTCTACATGTCTAGATAATACGTCTTTCTCTGACGATATTTTCTCTAAGTAATACCTTGTTGGAGTTTTGTTGTTGGGGGGGGGGGGGGGTTGGGGGCTTTTTGGGGGCAACGATTGTTTGTATGCAACACATGAAGTCTACGCAAGACATGTCTTAATGTGGGTTTTTTTCTTCGTTAAAGGTAAAGCAGTTTTTACGAAGTTGAAATCTGTGTGTAACGACAACAATGTTTTCCAAGTTCCCCGAAGTCAGAATGCGGCTACCTTAATGGTGGGTGAAAACGGCCACATACGAACATTCTCACCTTGGAGTTCTTGCCGAGGAACTAAAATAAAAGTTTCCCAAGGCAAATCTGAAAAGAGACCTATCTCTTACTTCTTTTTAATCTATATACATATCTCTGACCAGACATCTTTTGTCTTTTAAAATTCGCTCCTCTGAAATCCAGTCTGTACTCCATCCATGAGAGGTGGTCTAAATCCTTCGGACAAGACGATCAACTGAGATCCTAGATTCAGCATGCATT
>CM060321.1:65585547-65588047 GCA_030674155.1 Stramonita haemastoma
TGTACAGACACACGGACAGGTCTACAGACACACAGACAGGTGTACAGACACACAGACAGGTGTACAGACACACGGACAGGTCTACAGACACAAGGACAGGTCTACAGACACACAGACAGTTACAGACAAACAGGCAGTTCTACAGATCTACAGACAGGGCTACAGACACACAGACAGTTCTACAGACAAACAGGCAGTTCTACAGATCTACAGGCAGGGCTACAGACACACAGACAGCTCTACAGACAAACAGGCAGGTCTACAGACACACCCACATACCATAACGAGCCAAGCTGATGTACAGACTATGTCACTATGTCTCAGAGTGGACGGACAGTGGACACACACGAACCTGTCAACACTCGGGTGTGATACATAGGTTGTGAGAACTTACGCTACACCAGACCGTCTGTCAGAAGGCATTTCGCATGACATGTTTACAGAATGTTTCAAGACCATGAGCACCTGTGTGTGAGTGAGGGAATGAATGAGTGAGTGAGGTGGTGAGAGAGGGGGAGAGAGGAGAGAGAGAGGGAGAGAGAGAGAGAGTAGAGACAGAGACAGAGAGAGACAGACAGAGAGACAGAGAGAGACAGACAGAGAGACAGAGAGAGACAGAGAAAGAGACAGACAGACAGACAGCTCTGTGTGTGTGTGTGTGTGTGTGTGTGGTGTGTGGTGTGTGTTGGTGTGTGTGGTGTGTGTGTGTGGTGTGTGTGTGGTGTGTTTTTCGTGTGTTCGTGTGTGCTGTGTGTGTGTTGTTGATTGCTTGTGTGTGTGTTGTTTGTCTCGCGGTTGTGTTCTCACGGTGTATGATGGAGCTGATATATGATAATTGTGATGTATAATTATATGCATCTCTGTCGTTTGTTGTTTAGGTACAAACATTCATCTTAGTAGGTTAGATATATATATATATATATATATACTATATATATATATATATATATATATATATACGTGGAGAGAGAGATGAAGAGAGAGAAGGAGAGAGAGGAGAGAGAGAGAGAGAGAGAGAGAGAGAGAGAGAGGAGAGAGAGAGAGAGAGAGAGAGAGAGAGAGGAGAGAGAGGAGAGAGAGAGAGAGAGAGAGAGAGAGAGAGAGAGGAGAGAGAAGAGAGAGAGAAGGCAAACAAACAAGAAGCAAACACTTAGGAGTCTCACCATCCAAGCATATAAATTATGAAGAAAAGAGAACTGGAGAAAAGCAAGTGCAAGTAAGCCAGTGACATCTTCATCTCACATAAAAATGGCTTTTTCAACGATATCAAAAACATACAACAAAAAACAGTAACAACATTTAAAAAATACTAAAAGGCACTATATGAGGAATTATCGAGTAAAGACCATGTTTAAGGCTGAACCTGACTCGAGTTTCGGCTCTGGTTGAGCACTCTTCAGAGGTCTTGGCGATGTGATATAATATGTTTATGCCTTCTCTGTCGTCTGTGGTTTAGGTACAATTCAGCACTGTAGGAGGTAGGTAGGTAGGCAGGTAGGTGATTACATAAAATGCTGGATTTATGCTATGAGGTAAGTTTGCTGAAGACCGTCATTTGTGTAGGTGTGGATGGTGTGTGTGTATGTGTGGTTGTATGAGGTGTTGTGTGGTCGTGTGTTTGTGTGTGTGTGGTGTGGTGTGTGTGTGGTGTGGTGTGTGTGTGTGTGTGTGTGGTGTGGTGTGGTGGTGTGTGTGGTGTGTGTGTGTGTGTGTGGTGGTGGTGTGTGTGTGTGTGTGAGTTTGCGCGCGCACGCACGAGTGCGTATGTGTGTGTGTGAGAGAGAGAGAGAGTAGAGATGAGAGAGAGACAGAGACAGAGAGAGACAGAGAGACAGAGACGGAGACAGAGAGACAGAGAGAGAGAACAATTCTTTTAACATATTTTATTTTTCAGAAGGTTAAAGATTAAGTATTACATGCTTTTTTTACATCCAGCCCTCGGGGAAAAAACAAACGAAACAGATAAACAAACACACACACAACACAGACAGCAGACAGACAGACAGACAGACAACACACACACACACACACACACACACACCACACACACACACACACACACACACACACACACATGCGCGCGCGTGCACACACACAGCCCAACAACAAGAGAGAGACTAGATATAGAGAGATAGAGAGATGAGAAGAGAGAGAGAGAGAGAGAGAGAGGAGAGAGAGAGGAGAGAGAGAGAGAGAGAGAGGAGAGACAGAGAGACAGAAGAAGACAGAAGAAGAAGACAGACAGAGACAGAGACAGAGGACAGAGACAGATAGACAGACAGAGACAGAGAGAAGACAGACAGACAGACACAAACACTCAGACAGACAGACAGACACAAACACAGACAGGCAGACACAGAAAGTGACAGAGAGACACAGACAGATAGATAGACACAGAGAAACAGACACAAAAGCAGACAGAAAGCGACACAGAACATTTATCTACAAACCCACTCCCCCTTCCCTCCACCCCACTTCTTCTACCCCCCCCCCCCCCCCC
>CM060321.1:65593047-65598047 GCA_030674155.1 Stramonita haemastoma
TACTCAATAAATAAAATTTAATAAAATTTTGGAAATAAAATTTTGACTTTGACTTTGACTTTTGACACGCACACGTCATACTTGAAAAGCAACAACGATGGAATAGTATACTGCATAATATAAAATGGCTCATGGGCCTTATTTGCTACCCCCCCCCCCCCCCTCCCCCAACAAAAAACAACAAAAAAGACACCTCCCAAACAAACAAACAAAACCCAACCCTAAACACAAGCAAACAAATAACCCCTATAAAATAAACCTGTTCCTTCACTAAGTTACATCTCGCTTGTTAGGTTTCTGTGTGAGGAGGCTGCAGATGCTGATTACCTTGTCTGACAACTGGTCCCGAGGACAGTCACGACACACATAGGACAGAAACGTCACACACAGGTCCGTCATGACGTCATCAAACACGCATCATCCCCAGGACGTCATGTAATCCAATGGCACTCTGCAACTCCTACGTCACTCCTCAAGGTCACCGCCACAAACTCCACGGCCAGCACGTGCTGTGCACGGTGCTTCACAGACAGTCCCCTGTACACTTGTTTCAACCACGGCTACTTTGGTTTGAGCAGATATGGGCAAACGTCTTTTGCTTTGCTTTTTTGTTTTGTTTAGTTCTAAGTCTATTAAGAATATTTTGTCCATTGGCAAAAAAATGCAATGCTGTTGTGTATATAATTCACAAATGTTCCAATACTCTCGTTTCACAGGTGCCTGCAGTAAACCATGAGACTGATGCAGTATTATTAGTGGCAGTATCCATCAGTATGACTGTTTCGGGGGTTGGATTAACAACTCAGGATCTGACCCTCTCTCCGCCTGCAGAGGAATGGGCGCCACCAGATTGAACTTGCTCTTAACTAAGAGTAACACACTGCCTGGACATTCACATCAGTGCAATGCCGGCCCCCACGACTCCTCACAGAGTTCAAGAAAAACTCAAAAAGTCCAGTCAATCAGACCATCACTAAACTGACGTAGCACTTGATACACGCAGTGCGGCTAGCTGTACAGCCAAGGTGTTTTGGTTAGAGCTGGCATATAGGCCTGTAAGCATTCCTTCTATGCCTTATCATAAAACAAACTATGGGACACTGAATGTGGCCTACAGCGAAGTGAAAGTAGAAGATCCAGTCACTTGGTTAACACTCTCCGTCCCTTTCCGCACAACACACAAACATGGCCGCCAGTCACCGTGATTTGTCTTTGAACACTGCAGAACGAGAGGCCGTCCCCTGTGACTGGTCCCCACTCTGTTTACCCATCACAGTACCAGGTCAATATTAACATTGACATCATTCGACACTCATAGCAAAGAAAGACCAAAAACAATAGCAAAAATCACTCCAACAACATAAACGTCCCAGAAAGAACAGAGGTTAAAGCTCTGATTTTAAAACTTTCAAAAGAAGTTGAACACAGACGTTGATGTGTGTAGAAGCTAAAAGAATGTCTTGTGTCCACACTATGATCACAGAGCTCGAAGAAGCGGCGACAGCTGACTGACACAACGCTCCTCCACAGACCGTCACTGGCTGCTTGCTCTCTTCGTTTGAACACAGCGGGGAGCAAATAGCCAGAGTTGGCCCAGTACAGTCTCAAGTCAACACGAGTTAGGTGTCTGACCTCCGCAGTTATCAGATATGAATTCCCTCCACACAGCCAGACTTTCACCAAAGCGCTGGTCCTGTCTTTGCTCACACCAGGATCAGCGAAGAACAGAATACCAGCATGTTTATTGAGCACAGAACAATTTCATGCAACTCCAAACTATTTTTTAAAGTAAAATATGCCCTGGCTTAAGACAAGCCAGCAGCAGAAGCAGCAAAAGCAGTGTTGACAATGTCGGCAGTGCTCAGTGCCTGTGTGTGTGTGTGACCAGGCAGGCGGACTGACTGACTGACCACTGGCTGGCCAGAGCTATGACTATGACTGTTGACAGTCGGGCTGACCGAGGGGCAGGCAGTTCGTGTGGTGGTCAGCGGTCCCAGCCTCATTAAACACGGCTCAACTGGCCGGATTTTACGCCGCTGTGGTCAAGAGCACTGAAGCCAACGGTGAACGGCAAGGCGGCAGTGTGATGTGAATGGACAGCGAGGTGTTGGCGCTCTGTCCTGACAGCAGTCCGTGCCACCTTTCAATGACACTTCATTAGCGCCCATACCCTACCTATCTGCCTGTCCACGCCGCCCTGCCTGCAGTGCTAAAGCAGTCACGTCAGTTAGTCAGTCAGTCAGTCACACGCACAGCACAGCACAGCCAGCACAGGACACGATGCTGGCGTGCTGTATAGATGTGCAGCGTGTGCACTGCAGTCTGGGCCTATCAGCATTCATCACTTTTCTTGCTTCCGGTACCAGAGAGATGCAGATACGTTTGGTTATAAGACAGTGCCAGTTAAAAGAATTTCACTGTTCAGTGAAATAATAAAGCAGTTGCAGGCCTAGTGGCGATCGTAATGATAATGGTAGTGGTGTTGGTATCGGTTATCATCCGTCTTAAGGTCTGCACCACCTGTAGGTAACAGCTTATACTTTATGAGCCAGTCTATTTGCAGTGGTACTTCACAATTTTTATCGTGTTCTTCAGCGATGAAGTTTCCTTCTTGATAATTTGCCTGTCACGCCCTTCCAGCCGAAGCCAGTCAGCTTTCAGACAAGGCCTAGCTGACCGCGATGGTCAGTGACATAGGGCTGCTCTAACCCCCAAAACTTCTCACCTCAACGTACGTCCACCAAACTTTACACCATCATCATCAATGATGCACAGTCCAAGAGTTACTGAGAGTGATCCGTTGTCAACGTATCTAGTACCATTCTTAGCATACCTTATTTCACCGTCAGTCAATCCTGTGCCATACCGAGAGTGTGTATATATAAATAAATGCTTTATTTCCTCGCTGCCTTTCCTCTCTGGCTTTCCGCTTTGCTACAAGAAACGGCCATCAGTGTTCACTGATTGATTGATAGTGTAGGTTTTCTTCGCTTCAGTTCTCCGAGCAGTGAGACTCCACTCTACTCTACAGAACACCTCCTGTGATTAGCTGCTACTGGAGTTCCTATACTTTTAACAGCGTTGTCCTCATTATTCCAAAGGAACACCAGTTTTATAACCTACTGTCACCACTCCCCACACTCTCTTTAATCAGCCAGGAAAGATTTTGCACCAAACCGAAAGTCTGCAGTATCAGCAACCACACAACGCTGACTGAACTGGAGAAATCTAGGAAAGTTTAATATTTTTCCCCTATCTCACTGACTTCTGAACGAATGACAAAATTTACAAAACTGCATACACACGGCGACTAGACGTAAAAAAGCACATACGTGCTTATTCCATTATCTTCGAGATAAAAAAAATAATGAAATAAACAATCAATTAAAACTTTTGACTGATATAAAACATTCACTTTATCGTACGCGCACACACTGTCCTCATCACGCCCCATCTATCTTTGCGCTGGCGGAGATGTCACCGGCTTCAGTTAGCACAGCCTAGTGTGGTGTGGTCCTGACATGCTCAACTGGACAGCAGCAGCAGCATCACAGCGCGTGACACAGGAAGTAGCGGCTCATCTTCCCTAGAAACCTGCCTGTAGGCTAGCCTAGTGATCGCCAGTCAACCTTGGGCGCTACACTACACTACACAAGATCAGACTTCACAGTCAGCAGCCACAGGAAGGAAAACTCTTGTCCCCTGAGAAACACAAACAGCCCTGTGTGTGTGCGTGTGTGTGTGAGTCCCTCAGGCACAGACCTGACTCACTTCCTAAGGCAGGAGTTACACGACATCAAATGTCCCCTCTGCATCTTCCTTCGCCACTACCGTCACTTTCGTTTGCTGATCAATACATCTGGACTAGAGAAATCTAGGAACATTTATATTTTCGTGTTTCACCGTTGTTGTTGTTGTTGTTGTTGTTGTTGTTGTTGTTGTGCGTTCCCCAGCTTAACACTCTGGGAGTCACCCAGAAAGTGCACTATGCCTCACCCATCTCACCTGGGAATCACTGTGAGATTGAAACTGCACACTGAGTAGGAAGTTTGCGTATATGACTGTTTTCAAGTACCTCGCCATATAGGCAGCCATACTCCGACTTCAGAGGATTTTTCTCCTTTACAGGAGAGTGTTTCACTGACTTACTGACTGACTTATGTTCATTTATCTTCACCTTCACCTATCCCGTAGTCTAGTAGACAGTTGCAGCACCAC
This sequence comes from Stramonita haemastoma, assembly GCA_030674155.1. NCBI lineage: Eukaryota > Metazoa > Mollusca > Gastropoda > Neogastropoda > Muricidae > Stramonita > Stramonita haemastoma. Next base: position 65,597,266 of record CM060321.1, read on the forward strand.
TGATGATTTTGCAACCAGCTTCCTCCACTCCTGACGTACATTACACGAACGTCAACATGCGTGTGTATCTATGCAGAAGAAGTTTGCTATGTTATATAATGCTGTGTTGCGTTGCTGACCTTAACCTCTTGGGGGTCACCCAGAACATGCACTTTCGCCTCACCCATCTCACCTAATAATTACTGTGAAGCTTGAAGTACACACTGGACGAGAAGTCTGCGTGTGTGATTGTTTTTAAGTACCTCGCCATAATATAGGCAGCCATGCTCCGACTTCAGTTGATTTTTATCCTTTAAAAGGATAGTATTGGTTGTTGTCCTCAGACAACGCAGACTCCGATGGCTCTGTCACGTGCGAAGGATGGAGAATGGACGCATTCCTAAAGATCTCCTCTATGGTGAACTTGCTTCCGGCAAGAGAAGCACTGGCCGCCCCCAACTGCGCTACAAAGACGTTTGCAAGCGTGTCATGAAAGCCCTGGACATCAACACAGAGAACTGGGAGGAGGTAGCGGCTGACCGCAGCAAATGGCGCAGTGTTCTCCACAAACAGCTGAAGTGTGGTGAAGAAAAGATCCACATCGCAGCAAACGAAAAGAGAGCCAAGCGGAAGGCATGTACTCCAGCCACCTCAACAGGCCACATCTGCATCGGATGCGACAGAGACTGCCACTCCCGCATTGGACTGACCAGCCACAGCCGGCGCTGTCGCTGAACAAATGACCTTTCCTCTGGCGCGAATTCCATAGTCGACACCGACTGACGGAGGCCTCCCCATATTAG
>CM060321.1:65603047-65618047 GCA_030674155.1 Stramonita haemastoma
CAGTCAGAGACACAACCACACATACACACACAGACACAACACACAAACAGACAGAAAGACAGATACACACAAAGCATCAGGTCCACGGGACAAACAGACAGACAGACAGACAGACACACACACACACACACGCACAAACACACACACACACACACACACACACACACACACACACACACACACACACACACACACACACACCACGCACGCACACACACACACGCACACACTGAGACTACATCCCATTTCACCACCCCCCACCACCACCACCCTCACAAAAAACACTGACCTGTGATGCAGAAGCAGCAGAAGCGCCAGCAGCCGAAGATGTTTGAGGTCCGGCAGCAGAAGGCAGGGAGGAAGAGGCAGAGCAGGTCTGGGGGTGTCCTGTGCGCGGGGAGGACTCGCTGCTCGTGCCCATGGACCCAGTGCCCGTGTCCGACTCCCCCTCCGAGTTCAGCTTGTGCAGGGGCACCCCGGGCACGGGGCAGGGGGAGTGGCGGGGCACAGGGGCATTAGCGGAGCGGGCGGCAGCAGCAGCAGCGGCAGCGAGGGGCGGGAAAGGCAGGGAGGGCAGCCAGTGACCGCTGGAGTACTGGTAACTGCAGTACCGCTTGTGCATAGCGTCCAGCAAGGTCCGCGAAATCACCGGCATGGTGTGCACGTGCGTGGTGTAACCTTGACCCCCGGCACGGGCATTGGGCCCCAAGGTCAAGCTGGAGGGGTCGGAGGTCACCATACTGACGCCCATTTTAGGAGCGGCGGTTCTTCCGGTTCCGGTCTGCACGGGACCGTGCCAGGTGCGAGCGTACTTGGGTTTGATGAAGAGAGCAGAGGCGGGGGCTCTGTCACTGCTGCAGGCCCTCATCCCTGCCGGGCCGCGGGGACGAAAGTGAGGATGAAGCCTGTGAGGAACTGGGACCTTTCTGTACAGCAGCAGACGACGACGACGACGACATATCCCGAGTCTTGTGGCGCCGCTGAGGTTGAGGGGTAGAGGGGGAGGGGGCGGTGAAGGAGGTCAGCCAGGAGGTCAGGTCATCGCAGCCCGAGGTCAGGTCCTCGCCGCTGCTGCTGACCCCGGTGTGCGAGTTGCTGCGCCGTGCCGACTTGCGCCGCTGCAGCACGGGGGTCAGCGAGTTGACCATCACCTGCATCTCCGGCACCTCGTCCGGCAGAAAGCTGAAGTTCTCCTGGCCTTGGCTTCTTGCCGCTGTTGGTGTGGGGCAGATTTGGCTTCGGGAGTATCGTCTGGTCTGGGGTGGTGTCTGATTTCTTGTCTCTAGCAGGCGTGGGGGTGGTGTCTTTTGCAGGTGTGGGGGTGGTGTCTTTGACAGGTGTGGGGGTGGTGTCTTTAACAGGTGTGGGGGTGGTGTTTGACTTCTTGTCTTTAGCAGGTGTGGTGGTGGTGTCTGACTTGTCTTTATCTGACTTGTTTGTAGCAGGTGTAGGGGTGGGGTGTGACCTGTCTTTAGCAGGTGTGGGGGTGGTGTCTTGAGCAGGTGTTGGGGTGGTGTCTGCTAGCTGTCTGTGGTGAGCATGCTTTCGTTCCTTTTTCGAATGTCCTACACCGGAATCTCTCTGCTTTTGTGCGTGTTGCTTGTGCTGTGACTCTTCTACCTGTTTGCCTTTGGACTGTCTAGACTGATTGTTTTCGCTGTTGTGGACTACAGGTTTGGAGGCTTGAGGAGGGTCATCCACACGCTTTCCTCCGTTTTTCTGTTTGTGACCCTTGCCCTTGCTGGACGGACGTTTTTTGCTCTCTGACCACACCTCAGCCCCACTGACCTCGTGAGAGGGTCCGAAACGGGCAGGTTGTGTTCTGTCTGGCTGGTCAGTGACGTGACCACTGATGCATGAGCAGGTTCACTCTCTGGCACACAGCTGTCCGAAAAACTGATCCGGTCAACTTCTTCTTCTTCTTCGTCTCTCCCAGGTTTTACAACACCAGCAGCTTCAGGCGTGATTCTTGGGGACTCCACGGTCTCGGGTTGCTGGGTTAACACGTCCGCAGACTTGAGGTCCTCCCTAGAGCTGCCGGCGGAGGGGCCGCTGTCCATGGGGGAGGTCTGACAGGCGGAGTCCACGTGCGGCAGGAAGTGAGCGGGGCTGAGGGCAGCGTCAGACATGGTCTGCACCTCGGCGTCACGGCTCTGCACCGTCTGGCTGTGGGGCAGGGGGCAAAGGGCAGAGGTAAGGTCGTGGGGCAAAGGGCAAAGGGCAGAGGGCAGGTTGTGGGGCAGGCTGCTCACCAGACACTGGGCGGCGTCCATGTGCCTGTGACTGGTGATGCCACAGCCAGCCCCCTCCTTCACTGCGTTCTCCTCTGTCTCCTGGTCTCTTCTGCAGGAATCTGAACTATTACCACCACTGTTCCTACTGCTACTGCTCCCAAGTGACCTTCCTGTTGCAGACGTCGATGCCTTGCTGTCCTCCTCTTCTTCTCGCACCACCACGCCCTTGAGGACTTCTACGCCTTCAGGACGTTCACTCTCACCAGGAAGACTCGCTGTTTCTGGGCTCTGGCTTCGCTGACCATTCTCTCTTTGGGACAGTGACCCGTCAGGGCGGAGGTCAGGGAGGTCAAGGTGACCCAGGGTGTCATGGCGCTGAGGCGGGCTGACAGGGTCCAAGGCTGCTCCCTGCAGGGCCTCAGCTCCGGGCTCCCTGTGGGCACCCCCGCCAGGGCAGGGTAGGGGCTGGGGGAGGGGCGGGTCAGGGGCCGCACAGGAGAGGTCGTTGGTTTGATCCTGCTGCGGCAGCGGTAACTGGACTCCCTGCTCACACACCGTCATAGGGGGCCCTGCCTGCCACACTGCACACACACACACAGTGACACTCACTTTACAGCAACAAACTTTTGGAAGTGCGGGAATTGTAATGCAAAAAGCAACACCTTAAAGACGAATATGATGACAGAAGGAAGAGCGCGTATAACTGTTGATAAATTTGGCAGTACATGGATACCGCATGCATAAACGCACACATGCACGCATTTACCTACCCCCCCCCCCCCATACCACACCCATCATACATTCCCACATACACCGACACACACACACACCACAACACATTCCAGACAACAAGCGCACACACACACATCACGCACACACACACACAGACACACATACACGACACACACATACGACACACCTATCTTCAAATACAAAAAAACACTACCAGACAGAAACAACACTTATCCTGCGACAAAGCGACACATCTTCACACCTATCTTCAGAGAATTAAAAACAAATAACCATTTACCGAACAAACACTACAGATATTATCTTCACAAAATGAAATCATCTACCGGTATGAACTGAATTGAGTAAGCACTCAACAAGTAACATATACAAAACACAGACACTAGGCAAAGTAGCGCACAGTCTATTCATAATCATTCTCCTGCCTTTTAGGTAGACATGGCTGACCTTTGCGTGAGTCTAATGAGGGTTAACTCTGTTCCCGAGTGCAACGTTATCAGTTGCGGAAAGTTTAGGGGGCTTTTGTTGCCGTTTTTTTTTGAAGGGGGTAGGGCACTGCCCTCTTCTGGAATAATGCCTCACAGAGAGAAAGTCTCTGTGTGAGAGTTTTCTTCTGGGGTTCCATTAGTGGTATTGATTACGAGGTGGCACTAGCTCTGCACGTAGTGATGCACAGAGAATGAAGCTGATGTGAGAGTCTTCTGAGGGGTTCAGTTACGTGAGAGTAATGATGACGAGTGAGAACGAGAGAGAGAGTAGAGATGAGAGAGGAGGAGAGAGAGAGAGAGAGAGAGAGAGAGAGAGAGAGAGAGAGAGAGAGAGAGAGGAGGGAGAGAGAGAAAGAGAGAGGAGAGAGAGAGAGAGGAGGAGAGGAGAGAGAGAGAGAGAAGAAGAGAGAGGAGAGGAGAGGAGAGGAGAGAGAGGAGAGAGAGAAGGAGAGGGAGAGAGAGAGGGAGGAGGAGAGAGAGAGAGAGAGAGAGGAGGAGAGAGAGGAGGAGAGGAGAGAGAGAGAGGAGAGAGGAGAGAGAGAAGAGAGAGAAGGAGAGAGAGAGAGAGAGAGGAGAGAGAGAGAGATAGAGGATCCCCAAAAACATCGTCATCAAAACAAACCAGTCAACAAATATTTTCAAAAGACTCACACTTCCATAAAAAAAAAAACTATCATCAATGAAACCTAAAAACTCACAATTTGACCAAACCTAACAAGGAAAAGAAAGCCCAGAGAGAGAGAGAGAGAGAGAGGAGAGAGAGAGAGAGAGAGAGAGAGAGAGAGAGAGAGAGAGAGAGAGAGAGAGAGAGAGAGAGAGAGAGAGAGAGAGAGCATCTTCAAATTACATCAAAACAAACTAGTCAATATTTCAAAACACTCTCACTTCTGTAAAAATTAATTATCATCAATTATCTATAAGCTCATAATGTGGCCAATCCTTACAAGGAAAAGAAAACCCCAAAAGGCAAACAACAAACACAAACAAACAAACAAACAAACAAAGAGAGGAGAGAGAGAGAGAGAGAGAGAGAGAGAGAGAGAGAGAGAGAGAGAGAGGAGAGAGAGAGAGAGAGAGAGAGAGAGAGAGAGAGAGAGAGAGAGAATAATGCATGCTCAATTATTCATGTCCATCACAACAGCAGTAGGAAAACAAAGATTCCCTATTCAGTACTCCTGAGGCCACGTATGTGATTCTATCACATGCCAGTTGACAGGAAAATCTGAAAATCTGATCTAAAAAAAAAGGAAAAAAAAAGAAAGGGACCATGACCTAGTCTGAATCAAAAGATCGCACTTCCATTTCTCTCTCTCTCCCCTCTCTCTCTCTCTCTCTCTCTCTCTCTCTCTCTCTCTCTCTCTCTCTCCTCTCTCTCTCTCTCTCTCTCTCTATTCTTCTATACAGCAGACAAGTCTCTAACGACGCATAAAGCACTGTGACAAGAGCAGTAGCCGAGGACAGTAGCTGACAGACAACACGTACTCTTCACTGATATCTCTGCCCCTGTCTGACCGGACCACACCACTGATTAGGACCGCCCTTTTGTTTTGACAAAGTTCCCCTTATCTCCGGCGGTGATGTTTCATCTATAATTGAGACACTGAAATTCGGTGTATTATCAATACAAACATTATCAAAACTGACAACAGAGGAGAAGAATACTGGTATAAAATCTGGTTTCCAAAGCACACCCATTACCTTTATTAGTAAGGTTTTCACGGGGTTTTGTATCATCGAAGTTAGATATTTCATAGCTAACTGGACATTTCGCTTTGTTAACATTATCACTATAAATATGATCAAAAACTTCAAGAACAGATGTAATAAAACTTCTATAAAATCCTGCTTCAAGGCACATCCCATAATTTTGTATCCATCCAGTTCTAATGATCATAAGTTTTTCATGGTTTTGAATCATAATGTAGCCCAGGCTTAAAGCTTTGTTAATTATCGATGTGAGGTGAGTGCAAAGGCCTCTGCAAGAATGTTGCTGTGCAATAAAGTAAATAATAATAATCATCATCATCTATCATAATCATAATAATAATAATAATAATAATAATATATAACAATACATGGAATTTAATATAGCTATATCTTGTAAAAACAAATCAAACCGCTTTCTCACTCGACCCTCACAACAAACAAACAACCAATGACAATAAATAATTCTAGCAAATTCAAAGCAAACACCACCCACACACACAACACACACACACACCACACACACACAACACACAACACACACACACAACACACACACCACAATTATAGAGGCTTTACATTTAGGCAGGGTGAAGGGAATTTCAATGTTGAAGCAAGGACAAATACTATATGATTGATATAATCTTCAGCCATGACGCCTTAACACAACTGCACTGAAACGAAAAAAACCTCTTCGTTTGTCTAAGTATGGCTGCCTATATGACAAAGAACTTGAAAACAAAGTACTTGAAAACAGTCAAACAAGCAGACTTTTCTCATCCAGTCTGTACTTTCGTTCTCGCGGAGATTTCTAGGTGGAATGTGTGAATCAGAGAGCATAATTTTATTCTGGGCGACCCCTAGGGTGCAAATCTGGGGAACTCTCAACAACAACATAAACCAGCAACAACATACCACCCAAAAAGCAGAAATAAACCACCCACACCAATAATATCTTCAAAGACATGTAACACGTTTGACTCCAGCAGGTTACCACAGTACCCAAATACACGAAGCTGACACAGACATCAGTCAGTCGTCTTTCACAAAGTGGTGACCCCATCAGGATGCTTAAACACTCCTTATCCTGCACCTTGCTAAGGGGGGAGGGGGCAAGGGAGGGGAGTTGGGGGTGTAGTGAACAGCCTTGACCGAGAATCCTCTTTCTCCCATAACCCATAGTCATGGCCCATACTACGCCCCTGAGAAGGGCATACCCCCACTGTTGATATAACGAAGTGTTTCGAGAAGGTTAGGTCACACCCCCAGCTTCCCGCGACGGGCTCTGGTGTCAGTAAAGGGATCAGAGACCTCAGCTTCTCTAAAAACCAGCATATTGAGGGCGGCGCCCATCTCTCTCCCTTGCTGCTTTACCTTCCCTCACCCTAAAGAGGGCAGGTATCCATTTACATCTGGGTGAACTGGGGGACTGTACTGAAGCCAAGGCAGGCAAAGGGTCACCCATCCAATTGGTAACCACGCTCGATGCTGCTTAACACTGGCTGGGGGAAAGTGAGTGCCCTGCCTCACTTAGCTATCCCGCCCCCGCACAGTACAAAACGCTAAAATTCACTAATCTAACATCAAAGTAATCATACGTTAATTCAGAACTTATTATCATTTCTGTATCAAAATCAATAATGTAAACGTGAGATAAAAAACAAACAACAACACTAGAATGCAGAGAAAAATAATGACAGACAAATTCACTGTGTTTGGGACTTACGGCGCTCTGCCCACTCTGCCCAAAGGACCCCAAGTGACCTGACTTTTCCCTTTGCTCCCTGAGGAGTCTTTAGGGCACATTGATGGGTCTTTGAGAGCGTTGCTCAAAATACCTGACCAACAATGCAGGTGTCTGTATGTCTCGGGCCCGTTGACGCCAGGATTTATTTATGATAGTAAGCGTACGAGTACAACCCTGTCAAGTAGTCTCAAAGCAGATGCACTTTCATAGCAGCAGCATTATATCATCCTCATTCTCATCGATTGATCTACGAGGAGTCTACTGCTATGTCTTTTTCAGGCGATGTATCGCCAGCAAGTGAAACCTAGCGGTGCCCACCCCTCGCTAAGAAGCAGGGTGCATGCTGGGTATGATTGTGTCATCCATACTGCCGGCCCTAGCTGGCCTACTCTCGTAAAAAGGAGGTGGGGTTGGGATGTGTGTGGAAGATGTGGTGACTGCGGTTCCACTAGGAAGCTCGGTTTAGAGTCTCGGCTAGAGAACTTTCGGGGGAAGTGAAGTCAGTACTACTGTGGACTCCAAGGGTAAGTTCCGTCCAACAGACACTTCTGTGGAGACTGGAACCCAGCACCTTTTGTTAGCATCAGATGTAGAGTTCAATGTTGGAACCACGAGGCTATCCTGCACCCCACACCCTCCCTTCCCCAAACAGCCCCAGATGGATTCTACCAACAACAAATACTTTTCTTGGCTGGTGCTTCGAGGTTTACCAAAGGTGAGGGTTTTTTTTTTAAATGTATGCGACCATTTTTCCCCACCACAAGCGTAGCCACATTACGTCTCCTGGAAATTAGAAAACAAACCCAAACTAAAGACACTCGGGTAGATTATAAAAATATTTTTCAATAAAAGCAAATCATCACCACTACCACGAAGCAAGTACCACTGATTTAACCATCGCTAAAAAGCAATTCGTCGGCGACAACCATCTTACCCACCTATCCACCTATCATCCCCCTACCCCCACCAGCCCCTGTACCCATACCCCACAGCCTACCCCATACTCCATTCATCCACTCCAGGGTATCTCTAAGCGAGCGTGTAAAGGAGCACGTCGACCGATTAATGATGAAAAACATTGCACTCCCAACCGCCAAACAGGAGTATCCAGATAAAAATGAAGACTGAAGGACGATTGGACTCCAGTGTTTTAAAGTTACGTTACAAGGGTAGAGTACTGGACGACTCAGCTATGGCGTTGGTAGTTTCGTCATTGTTGATCATTCCACACTTTGTTCAGTTTGCGTCTGTTAGACCACCAGGACAGCAGTGTGTGCGCTTGTTTTAACTAACCGACAACTGTTTTTACTTTCTCTCTCTCTCCAAACCCCACGAAAGATAAGTTACAGAGAGAGAGAGAGAGAAGAGAGAGAGAGAGAGAGAGAGAGAGAGAGAGAGAGAGAGAGAGAGAGAGAGAGGAGAGAGAGAGAGAGAGAGAGAGAGAGGAGAGAGAGAGAGAGAGAGAGAGAGAGAAGAGAGAGAGAGAGAGAGAGAGAGAGAGAGAGAGAGAGAGAGAGAGAGAGAAAAGACAGGGAGGAGAGAGAGAGAGAGAGAGAGAGAGAGAGAGAGAGAAAGAGAAGAGAGACGAGAGAGAGAGAGAAGAGAGACAGACAGACAGACACAGACAGACAGAGAAAGACAGGGACAGAGACAGAGAGCGACAGACAGACAGACAGACAGACAGACAGACAATGACAATGACAAAGGTTTATTGTGTTAAGCGAGATGCCCATTCACAGGGGGACAGCGGGAGGGGGACAGGGCACAAAAACACATCATAATAATACAAATAACTTAATTAATTACAGCCCCAAAAGTCATCATGGCATGGATACAGACAGACAGACAGACAGACAGACGGAGAGAGAGAGAGAGAGAGAGAGAGAAGAGACAGACAGACAGACAGACAGACAGACAGACAGACAGACAGACAGACAGACAGACAGAGAGGCTCCATGGTTTATACTCGTAATCAAAAAACTTTTCAAAGCCAAGTGGCCTGTAATGCTGGATAAGAGCCGTGTGCTTAAAAACAACTACAGATGTTTTACACAGTGTTCATGTCCAATCTCTTGACCTCCTTGAATGGGTGGCGTCCATTCACACACGCTACAGATCTCACGGAACAGGTGCAACGACCTTTTCCTGGGTCAAATGGCCTGTACTGTGATAGCATTAGACTCTCTTCTGTCATAACTTGCATTCCCCTTTCTCTGGCATCTTATTTTCAAAAAAGTTCGGCTCTCTCCAAGGGTTTAACATGTGTGTGCGTGCGTGAGTGTGTGTGTATGCGCGCGCGCACATCTGACGCACACACACACACATGTGACAAATTGAGATACAGACAGAAAGACCAGAAAGACAGGCATTTTATGTGGACACATAGACTGACAGAAACACATAAAAGGAGACAGATACACAAGCAGCACACAGAGAGAGCGAAAGAGAGAGGAGAGAGAGAGAGGGGGGGGGGGGAGGGGGTAATAGTTTATTGAGATAAGCTTTTAAGCCTATTCACAAGGGGACAGTGGGAAGTGGACTAGGCACAAAACACATTGTTGAACAAGAAAAAATATGACTGTAGCCCAGATGATCGCCATGGCATGGATTCCACATCACTGTAAACAGATAGATACCTAGAGATCCAGAGTCAGATGAATTTATTGCAATGCGTTCAGTCAGGTTGGCCACTGGACCGTGCTATTTTATTACACAAAAAACGCGAGGAAAAACTGGACTGGAGAGAGAGAGAGAGAGAAGAGAGAGAGGAGAGAGAGGAGAGAGAGAGAGAGAGAGAAGAGAGAGAGAGAGACAGACAGACAGACAGACAGAGAGAGAGAGAGAAGAGAGAGAGAGAGAGAAGAGAGACAGACAGACAGACAGACAGACAGACAGAGACTAGACGAAAGGAGACAGAAACAGACAGATAGGAACAAAGATGGATGCAAAAACAAAACAGACTAAAAAAGACAAAACGGACAGACAGAAGAAGAAAAAAAAGCTGAACAAAAACGCTATTCTACTCAACAGGCAAAAAGGACAGTGTAGCCATTGTTAATCTGTGTGTAGCACCTCACCTCTTCCTCCAATTAAATTTCACACTTCCAATCCACACTGCTTTGCTTCAGGCCCACTGGTGCACGCGACTCCTTTGGAGCTTGCCTCTGGCTGCACACCACCGCTAAATGTTACCACTTTTCTTTCTGTTTTCCTATATTACTCTTGCTTTCATACTGCACCTACTCAAGCAACAACAGAAGAGATAGAAAAAACAAACAAACAAAAAACAGAAACATTTTTTGGGGTGAAAGACTAGCCTTGATTCCAAATTCGTTTGTGCAAATTTGGTAGGTATGAGTATTTAAAAATTTTCAGCAAACACCTCAGTACTTTGTTGTCTGCTAGCTTCCTAACCATAATAATTATGCACGCGCGGGGTCAACATTGTAGGAACACAAACAACCCTCATTTTAAGATCATTTCCAACTTTGTCGTGACTACCTGGTATTGCTCTACGTCCTCAATCCCCTCAATCAAGAAAACTGTATTTTTTCATACTTTAAAAAATCTGTTTTAAAAATCAACAGAAATTAGCTTTTGACTCACACTCTATGTGACTCGGAAGCTACAGGTGGAGTATAACCTCCCCTCAAAGGTGGAGTGTGGCCTCCCCTCTCCTGCGCCACCATGCTGAAATCACTGAAGCGTGAATGACTGTCTGTCCGTCGCCGTGGTCGGCGCTGATTCGGCAAGGTTGAAGCCTGTACCTGTTCAGTACGCTTCAGTGCATATCTTATGGTCAAATTCCGCGCTCTCTGAATTCTCCAGGCAGGGGTTTATGTAGGCTGTGTGCCTGGTGTAGTGTCCCACTTCACTGATTTATTGAAAACACTGTGTTCTGTTTCTTGTTTGTATGTGTCTGGTCGGTGCCCCCCCCCCCCCCCCCCCCCTTCTGTCTGTCTGTCTGTCTGTCTGTCTGTCTGTCTTCTGTCTCTCTCCTCTCTCCTCTCTCTCTCTCTCTCTCTCTCTCTCTCTCTCTCTCTCTCTCTCTCTCTCTCTCTCTCTCTCCTCTCTCTTCCCTTCCCTTGCACCAGCACACGCAAATAAGTAAACGCATTACATAGTTAGGCCAACATACGGTTTAGGAAAAGACTTACCATCTTGAACCATAGTACCTGAATCTACTAAGAGATGTATGTGTTCCTTCTCTAGTGTCCCCGGGGACCGGGTGTAAAAAGCACTTGGGTGTTTATTCATTATCCTCTGAATAAAATAAAATAATTTGATTTGATTTGATTTAGTTAATTAACTTAACAGGCATGCTGAGAAAAAAAGGAGTATTGAGGACCTCAGTTTGTCTTGAACATATTCACTCTATCAATACACATTGCTATTGATTGGCAAACATTCGATCATATCTGTGTAATTGTAACCCGACACACATACTACGTTTCAAAAGATTCAACATACTTTTCCTTTTCAAAAATGCTTTTAAATTATGTGTAGGTTACACAATTATAACACAGAGAGAGAGAGAGACAGAGACACAGAGAGAGACAGAGACAGAGACAGAGAGAGAGAGAGAATCAATGAATCAATGATCTTTATTTTTCAATTTTTCAAGGGTAACAGAGTAAGCATAGAGAGAGAGACAGAGAGGCAGACCGAGAGACAGAGGGGGGGGGGATGAATGAATGAATAATCTTGATTTTCCAAAGGTAACAGAGTAAGCAGAGAGAGAGGAGAGAGAGAGAGGAGAGAGAGAGAGAGAGGAGAGAGAGAGAGAGAGAGAGAGAGACAGACAGACAGACAGACAGACAGACAGACAGACAGACAGACAGACAGGCAGGCAGGCAGGCAGGCAGGCAGACAGACAGACAGACAGACAGACAGACAGACAGAAAGCAGTCGACAAACAACAGATGACATGAAAAGACACTTGCAGTCAGAGACAACATCCACAGACTGTTTCATGTGTGCCAGGTTTGCAAAAGAGATGATGGCATGCTTGATTTCATATCGCCCTGTTTCCATAGATACAATATTCTATCTATTGTTATGGGACTATACGCACTGTAGTGTTCATTCGGATGAGACAATAAACAGAGGTCGTGTGCGAACGCACGCAGAATATCTTGCAGACACGTTGAAAACCCGTTCAGCCTTTCGGAAGAGCAGGCCATTGTGTGCCAGTAGGAGAGGATGACAACATTTTTTTTAAAAAACCCAGCATGCACACAGGTGTCGTGTTTAGACACCATCCCTGAGGAAAATCAGGGAGTTGGAATCCCCAGGGCGGTTCGGGCTGTGTATGGCAACGTTCTGGCGGCTCCTGCGACGGCACTGGAACCATTCGTATCGGCGATTGCTTTTCTAATGGACCATTCCAGCGACGTGGAAAAGAAATTGGTGGGGGGTTCTGCAGCATGGGGAACAGCTTGCCCTTCATACTTACTTACCCAGATTTTGCACTCTAGAGCATTGTGTTTAATTCCATAGTCTTCTGAGACTGATAGATGCCTACATGCATATATGCATGCGTGCGTGCGTGCGTGCGTGCGGTGTGTGTGTATGTGTGTGTGTGTGTGTGTGTGAGAGAGAGAGAAGAGAGAGAGAGAGAGAGAGAGAGGAGAAGAGAGAGAGAGGAGAGAGAGAGAGGAGAGAGAGAGAGAGAGAGAGGAGAGAGAGAGAGAGAGAGAGAGATTGTGCATGGTGACATTACATAATATTCAGACAGACTTGACATCAGCAAGATAAATGACATATTATTTTAATACATTCATTCTAGCAGATCTTATTATACACACTGGCTCTCAGAACATCAGCCACATTCTCTCTCTGTCTCTGTCTCTCTCTCACACACACACACATACACACACATACACACACACGCGCGCGCGCGCACACACACACACACACATACTATCTAACATTGATCACCCATTATGAAAAAACGCAAAATAGAACACACACACACACAACACACACACACACACACGCAAACACACACACACACACACACACACACACACAACACACACACACCACCCACCCCCCCCCCCCCCCCTCACACACACACACACACTTTTAATTGCAATCCAAAAAAACAGGGGTTAGTTGACAGCTACGCGCAAAAGAAAAGCCGCAGCGGGTGTTAAAAACCTTCTGTGAAACATGATTCAACAGTTCCTCTTTTCTTGTTCAGGGGCGGATAACATGTGGAATGCATAATTAATTTTGTCTCCTCTGAACATCTGCCCCCCCCCCCCCTACCCCACCAAACCATTCCTCCAGACTACCACCCTCCCCCATTTTCTCCCCCCTGTCCCTCTCCAATGCTTGGTGTCATCATATCTTTTAAATGAAACTGCACCCTTCTCTGACGACATAGTATAGGGACCTCAAACACGCAATAGTCCTCTTGCCATTACATCGTAGTAGCGACGAAAAGGGAGAGTTAGGAAAAGTAAAGGGAAAAGACGGGAAAATAGACAGGGGGAGGGGGAGGAGGAAGCTTTCAAAGAGAAAGAGAGAAGTCACGTCGTGGAAGATGATTTACATTTTAAACAGGAGGGATTTATGTTAGAAAGGGGAGAAAACATGTGTCGGCCTGGTATGATAATTCAACAACCAAAAAAAACAACAAAAAAAACTAGTCCCTACAAGGCAAACTTCCGGTTGAGAATCTACCTCCTCCCGCCCTTCTCTTCACAAGGACCATAACTCTCCCGGAGACAGATTTCAGGGAGAGGACTGACCTCCCTTTCGTCCTTATCCCTCGACATCCTAGTTAATTAAAAACAAGTGGACATGGTTATTTTTGTGCAGTCCTCCTGAAATCGAGTTAGTGGTGACTTTACTGACAATCTCCCCCAACATCCCCCCCCCCCCCCCCCCCCTGTCCACAGAAAAAAAAGATGGTTACTGCTCAGCTAAATCTCTAGAATTTACATATTAGAACGCTTTTTCTGTGGAAGAAAAAAAAAAAGTTTTCCCGTAAAACATAAAATGCGAATATCCGTGGATCTGTGGTCTAGAAATAACGCACCTTCCTAGAAAGCGAAAAATTTGGGTTCGATCCGGGTCCGGGTTCAATCCATGTTTTTGCCCAACGAGCCCCCCCCCCCCCCCCCCCCCCCCCCCCCTCCCCATCCCTCCACTAGACTTGGAGTGGTGGTCTGGGTGCTAGTTTTATACATGAGACGATAAACGAGGTCCCGTATGAAACACGTATTTAGCGCACGTAAAAGATTTCATACCAAAGAGAGAGTTGTCTCGTGCAACATTATGTAGAAAAAAGCCATTCTGATAGGGAAACAAATACAGTTACACACAGGAAAAAGAAAAAAAATAATGGGTAGGCGCTGCTCTTGTAACGACGCGCTCTCCACGGGGAGAGCAGCCCCGATTTCATGCAGAGAATTTTGCCATGACATCAAGTGGTATACAATACAATACAAAACAACACAATACATCACAACTAACCCAACATTAAGAGAACTGAACGTAGGCCACTGAAGTGTGGGGCTGTGGCAAAAATTGGTACGACCACTAGTGCAAGTGTACACATCTTGACACCACTAGAAGTCAGCGACTATCCGGAGACCTAACCGTCCATCTGATTTACAACCTCTCTCTCTCTCTCTCTCTCTCTCTCTCTCTCTCTCTCTCTCTCTCTCTCTCTCCTCTCTCTCCTCGGGGTAGCTTCCCTTGCTTGGATACCAGCAGGAAGGAATTTGAACAGTGTCTGGATAATTTGTGTGTTTTTTGCAAGAAAGGCCTTAAATATGCCCGTAGTAGGACTGCCATCTCGTTTAGAACGTGTCTTGAACACTTTTCTGCAAGAAATGTGTCTTACTTCCTTTAAAATCGACGGCAGAGAGGACCAAACAGTGATAGTGCTGCGTCTGTCACCCACTGGCCAGCCTTCTACTCCTCAACATCAAACGACACACAGTGACACTGTCGTGTACAAAAGAAAATCTCTGGCACAAGTGGCCAGGGACAAGAGAAGGACAGAGACACACAGGGCCACTCTGCAACAAAAGAAGAAGGTAAATACTATTTCGTCTCCTCT
>CM060321.1:65623047-65628047 GCA_030674155.1 Stramonita haemastoma
AATACGCTATATTGGATCATGCCAAGACCTGATGACTTCTGCTAAGAGAAAACTCAAACATTGTGTATAGCTGGCCACGTTACATCATCCAATGATTTTGCTAAAACTTTTGTTGTTGTTGGATTTTTTGTTTGTTTCTTTCATGTTTTTGATGTTTTTCGGTGGATTTTTTTTTGCAGGAAAGACAGAAACAACTAAAATTAAGAGCAAAACAGGTGGACAGACATTGAAGACAAACATTGCAGGCGGACATTGCACACGGACAAGAATACCATTTGTTGAGACTCAGTTTCAGCAGACAACAGACATAAGTAGAGAAAATGGTGAAAAGCTCTTCAGTGTGGTGCTGTGGCCTAGTGCAGTGGGTCCTTCGTAATAGAGTTAAGAAGTAAGAAACAAATCTGTTTTTAGGCAAAAAGTTCCAATCTTTTGACATGAGAAATCAACATACTCAAACCACGAACTCCTCGCCATTACCCAAGGATTGGGTTTCCACCCGTATCCCCGCCCTCCCTCTCCCCTTTCCACCTCATCCCACCCCCAACCACCCTGCTTGTCCTTCCTTGGCGCCTGTGAGGGCGGGTATGTTTGGCACCCTGCACATTTTTCGGGTAGCCTCTTGCCGGCAGTAAGGCTTGGGTTACCGTTGACACTGGGATAACGATCGACACTTCAGGGCTTGGGTTTCTGCTGATCTGTAGTTTCCTGTCTCTGTCTCTCTGTTCCCTTCCCCTCTGTCTGTCTGTCTGTCTGTCTGTCTGTCTGTCTGTCTGTCTGTCTGTCTGTCTGTCTGTCTGTCTGTCTGTCTGTCTGTCTGTCTGTCTCTCTCTCTCTCTCTCTCTCTCTCTCTCTCTCTCTCTCTCTCTCTCTCTCTCTCTCTCTCTCTCCTTCTCTCTCTCACCCCCTCCGTCCCTTGCCTTTTCCTTCTTTCCTTCCCCTCCCCCCTCCCCTCAAAATTAATGCAGAGAAGTTTGCTCGAAGCCTGGCATTGTAATAAGCTTTACCATCATTATTTTTCTAAAGCTTAAAACGGATTAAAACTGACACGTTATTCCCAGGATGAAGTTGGAATGTGGCTACCTTAATGGCGGGCAAAACCCTCCGCATACGTAAAGTCTAAATCTCCCTGTTGGTGAACCACAGAGCTCTAGCCGGAATCAACAGAAGTCTGGTATTTTTGTTAAGGAAGAGATCTCTATTCCCGGCATGTAGCATATCTCAGCTAATAATTAAACAGACGTCCAACAAATCACTAGAATCACTAAGGTAAAGGTAAAAGTGTCCCATAACTAGGCGGTTGTAAGGGAGCAAGGCATCAGAGACCTTAACTTCTTTAATGGCCAGCATATTGAGGGCAACGCCCATCTCCTCTCCATCCTAGAATCACTATTGTTTGCTTATATGTTTATCTTGTGGTCAGTTCTTTTGTCATCATTTACATAACTGTTTGGATGAGTTGAAGAGCAAGG
The DNA here is from genome assembly GCA_030674155.1 of Stramonita haemastoma. NCBI lineage: Eukaryota > Metazoa > Mollusca > Gastropoda > Neogastropoda > Muricidae > Stramonita > Stramonita haemastoma. The sequence goes on from CM060321.1 coordinate 65,624,517, forward strand.
GATTCTAGCATTTTCCCAAACGTTTGCTTATTTATGCAACAGGCATGTCTTTTGGAAAAATCGGCAATTGTTTTATTATCTGTACATGTTATTGCTGTTACTATCCTATGCAGTCGTTTTTCTCCGTTTTCTTCTGTTGGTCGTCGTAGGGATCATTAATCGCTATGTATATGTTGATGTTGTACTTGAGCAAAATATAAGCTACTCGCTTCTTATTGCTACGCTGGTTGTGCTCATCATGTTATACTTGTTCCGTGTTTATTGAATAAATACACCCTTAGGCCTACTTAATCCATCTCTAGAATCGCTTCAATGACGATGAACACAGAAGTTACTGGAGCCACTGAAACTGAATGAGGTGACAGCCCTGATATGGCTTTCGTGGTTGGTAGGGCTATAAACAATATTATGTTGTGTTATGAACAGAGAACTTCACAGGTCCATACATCAACAGTCTATCCCTTCACTATTCCAGCACACTCGGACAGGCCAGGCAGGATCATACACTATCTGAACCTCATGAAACCGCGAAGCGCCTCCCCCCCCCCCCCCCCCCCCCCACCATCTACAACTTATAGTGCCCCACAGTGCAGACGTCTCAACTTACATCCCACTTTTATGCTCCCATTACCCTTTCCACCTGGGCAATTTTGAAGGGGGGAGGGGAGGGGTGTTCTGTTCCATCCACAGAGAGTATCTTTTTGTGTGCGTGTGTGGAACTCTCTACCTCTGCTTCTTTGAAGTGCTTGAGGATAGTTGGACGGGAGGGTCATTTCCTTAGCCACCCTGTTTTCAGGCATTGTTGGGGGTCGACTGATGCTGAGGTCTTCCCAGCGGGTTGTCCAGGAAGTCAGTGTGGCATGTCTGACCTTCCCGTGACCTGTCTGACCCCGTGATGAATGAATTTTCAGGTGGTTTTCTCACTGGGATTTTCTCCCACCTCTACACGGCGTTATAGAAATTGTATACATCTACCACACATGAAAACGCTCACACTATCTATCGATGGATTAATCTACCCCGTTAGAATGGAGTGGGCTTGTCAACATAAATAGCAACCCCACTTCCTGGGAATTCTGTGCTAGCAATCCACTCTTTTCTATCCCTCGCTTTGTTTCTGACTTGCTCCTTTACTTCCTGTCACCTCTCCCTTCCTGTTTATTTTCTGTATTCTTGGTCCATTCCCCTGCCCTTTTTTCCCAGAGAGACTTAAAAGATAGCAAGTCTACCCCACGCCGAAGTCGGATGCTCTGGGCCTGACACACACACACAACGCGCACATACATACACAGAAACACATACACAAACACACACACACACACACGCACACACACACACACATTCATACACACACACAAATTCATATATATACACACATTCATACATACACACGAGAAAACAGCACATGCGGTTATCCGTCATCACAATCAGCATCAGCAGTGAAGAAAATGGCCTATGTTTTTGTGTTTAAACCTCGTATAGAAACAGATACAAAATATATATTAATAAAGAAATTAAGTTGAACCCAAACACACACACATTTACACACACACACACAAACGCACAAACGCACAAACGCACACACACACACACACACACACACACACACACACACACACACACACACACACACACACGGGGATGGAGGAGGGAGGGAGAGAGAGAGAGAGAGAGAGAGAGAGAGAAGAGAGAGAGAGAGAGAGAAGAGAGAGAGAGAGAGAGAGAGAGAGAGAGAGAGAGAGAGAGAGAGACAGACAGACAGACAGACAGACAGACAGACAGACAGACAGACAGACAGACAGACAGACAGAGACAGACAGAGACAGACAGAGACAGACAGAGACAGAGAGAGACATAGACAGAAAAGAGAGACAGAGAAACAGGCAAAGGACAGAAAGACACGCACGAAGACAAAGATATTCCATCCACCTTAAGCCATTCATATCAGCACTCGACAAGGTTTATTATCAATTCTCCAATAATTACATATCATCAATTCGCGTCACCACACCCGCAGATAAGATATATTGACTGAAAATAACACTAAGAATATGAACTAACCATATAACTATGATTCTGTTTTGATGATTATGATATTTAGAATTCCACACCTAATGATCAACTGATAACGTGTAACTCAAATCACGATAGCGCTCTATTTTGGTTTTCCCAGTCCTTCATACTGTACTCGTTTTCGGTATTTTACACACACACACACACACACACACACACACACACACACACACACACACACACACACACACACACACACACACACACACCGTCGAATATCATAACTTGCAAAAAGACAGTAAAGGAATTTGAACACACACACACACACACACACACACACACACACACACACACACACACACACACACACACACACACACACTGAGAGAGAGACAGAGACAGAGAGACAGACAGACAGACAGACGGACAGACAGAGAGACACACAGACAGACACACACAACACACACACACACGAACACGAACACACACACACACACACACACACACACACACACACACACACACACACACACACACACACACACACACACACCACGCACACACAGGGAGTCAAGATGCAGGCAGGGAGGCAGAGAGGGAATGAATGCATATGTCAGCCTGTGTGTCAACAAGCGAGGGCCAGGCTGTCCAACACACTGAAATAGGATACTGCTGCCCTTGTCGGCTGGGCCGTGTTCTGTAGGGAGGAGGGTGTCGCTTGTTGCCTGTATAGTGCTGGTATGGGTCGTTTGGGCCTAGAGTTAGTTGATAGACTGTGGGCATCACTAGTGCCTATCTACCACCACACACCACTAACATTATCATTATCAATGCGTAGAGTGGTGTGTGTGTGTGTGTGTGTGTGTGTGTGTGTGTGTGTGTGTGTGTGTGTGTGTGTGTGTGTGTGTGTGTGTGTGTGTGTGTGTTCGTGTGTGGGAGGGTGGGGGGTGGGGTGTTTGTGTGTTTGTTTGTGTGTGTGTTTTTTGTTTTGTGTGTGTGCGTTGCTGAATTAAGTAAAACAGATAAACCAAAGCGCTTGCTTTCGAAACATTCACACACATCCAGTCGTTCACAACAGATTAACTTGTTTTAAATTCAGACACTCACACACACACACATACACACTCTCACACACTCTCTCTGTGTGTCTCTGTGTCTGTCTGTCTGTCTGTCTGTGTGTCTTGTCTATGTGTGTGTGTGTGTGTGTGTGTGTGTGTGTGTGTGTTCTCTCTCTCTCTCTCTCTCTCTCTCTCTCTCTCTCTCTCTCTCCTCTCTCTCTCTCTCTCTCTCTCTCTCTCTCTTAGCGCGCGCGCGCGCGCGCGCGCGCGTGTGTGTGTGTGTGCGCGCGCGCGCGTGTGTGTGGACAAGCTGACACACTGAAATGGGATATCGCCCTATCAGTCAGGCGTGTGGTCAGCTATGGTGCTGATTGATGCCTGGATCATGTGGAGGACTGGTCAACACTGTCCTTTTAGGCACCTCTGACACAAATCGAAAGCTTAGAATGCTGCGTGCGTG
>CM060321.1:65633047-65638047 GCA_030674155.1 Stramonita haemastoma
GTGTGTGTGTGTGTGTGTGTGTGTGTGTGTGTGTGTGTGTGTGTGTGTGAGAGAGAGAGAGAGAGACACCACCGTGCCTAAAGTCAATTAAAAGCTCGAGTTCGACTTTTCTCTCTGTCTGTCTTTCTTTCTCTGTTTCTGTTTCCCTCTGTCTCTCTGTCTCTGTTTCTCTCTGTCTCCCTCTGTCTCTGTCTCTCTCTGTCTCTCTCTGTCTCTCTCTGTCTGTCTGTCTGTCTCTCTCTCTCTCTCTCCTCTCTCTCTCTCTCTCTCTCTCTCTCTCTCTCTCTCTCTCTCTCTCTCCCCCTCTCTCCAACTCACTTCTCCCGTACATTTTCTTTTGAAAGTGTATAATTTTCCGTTTCCCTTAAAAAAAAAGTTATTCATAAACTCTTCATAACCACATGATAGTGGTTGGCCATTTTCGCGGACAAGGACAAACTGTAGGTATTACAGATTACGTTAATCTTGCCTTATACTTCAGGGGTATGACCATATGCCTCTTGCCGTGTAGTGCCCATATCGTGCAGGGCTTATGGAATAGTGCATTCAATAGTTTCTGCTCTGTTTGTTTAGGTCACCCTCTCCCCAAATCCCTGAAATAATGTGGAGACTTTCAGACTGTCTGAATACCAGATCAGGTTGGGTGGTGGTGCTGGTGCTGGTGGTGCTGGTGGTGTGTGTGTATGTGTGCGTGTGTGTGTGTAGTGTGTCTGAGTGTGCGTGTTTTGTGCATGTGTGTGTGTGGTGTGTGTGTGTGTGTGTGTGTGTGTGTGTGTGTGTGTGTGTGTGTTGTGTGAGTGCGTGTGTGTATGGAATGCGTAAACATGCACGTGCATACGTGCATGCCAGAGTGACACACATGGTTAAGATTTCTCTTCCTTTTCTATCTCTCGCTTTCACTTTCCTGCTCCACCACCCCCCTCTCTCTGTCTCTCCTTCTCTCCCCCTCTCTCTCTCCTATTGCCTTCTTTGAATAAAAACAAGTTTTCAAAATTTCAAAAGTTTTCAAAGTTCTCTCTCTCTCTCTCTCTCTCTCTCTCTCTCTCTCTCTCTCTCTCTCTCTCTCTCCTCTCTCTCTCTCTCTCTCTCTCTCCTCCCTCCCTTCCTCTCTCTCTGTTCACTCTCTCCCCTCCCTCCCCCCCCCCATCCCAAATCCCCTGTCCCTGCTTAATGCCCTGACAGGTGACATATGTGGTATGCCAGTCTCTCCGCGAAGTGAGCGTCACCGTTACATACGATACACCCAGGCCACTTCACTCCATTCTTACCTTTACACACATACTCCAGTTCATTCTTACCTTTACATACGTACATCCAGGTAACTCTTTTTCAGTCTTACTTTTACATTCATACATACATGTAACTCCGTTCCATTCTTACCTATACATTCATACATACAGGTAACTCCGTTCCACTCTCACCTTAACATACAATGTATACAGGTAACTCCGTTCCACCCTTACCTATACATTCATACATACAGGTCACTCCGTTCCACTCTTACCTTTACATACATACACCCATGTCACTTCATTTCATTCTAACATTTACATACATACGATACACCCAGGTCACGTCTTTTCATTTTTACCTTTACATAATACCCATCTCACTCTATTTCATCTCACCTTTACATACATACAATACACCCAGGTCACTTCATTTCATTTTTACCTTTACATAATATCCATGTCACTTCATTTTCATTCTCACCTTTCCATACATACGATACACCCAGGTCACTTCATTTCATTCTTCCTCACAGACACTGGACGCTTATATTTATGATAAACTGCTACTTCACAGTACACACACACACACAACACACTCCTCTCTCTCTCTCTCTACCCTTCACTCTCTCTCTCTCTCTCTCTCTCTCCTATCTCTCTCTTCTCTCTCTCTCTCACACACACACACACACACACACACACACACACACACCACACACACACACACAAAACCACACACACACACACACACACACACACACTCTCTCTCTCTCTCTCTCTCTCTCTCCTCTCACACACACACACACACACACACACACACACACACACACACACACACACACACACACACACACACACACACACACACACACACACACACACACACACGCATACACACACACACCTTCAGCACTTCTTTAGTGAAGGCAGTGCTTATAACCCTTAGTTTTAACTCCTTGTATATCATTGAATCATGTCACAGTATTATACAAGTTATGAAAGAATCCTCTGAAGTCGGAGTACGGCAAGGTCCTTGGAGAGTACCCGCAAAATCTCATCCCGTGGACTGTTATCATGTCACGGGGGTTCCCAGGTAGGAAGAGTGAGTCAGAGAGCATCAGCATTTTGGGTTCTCCCTAGGGTGTGAAGCAGGGAAACGTTCAATGATGACGATAACTTAAATGAAATTTAATATAATGATAACCATGCTGCTGCTGCTGCTGCTATTGCTGTTACTACTACTACTACTACTACACTACTACTACTACTACTACTACTACTACTACTACTACTACTACTACACTTCTACTACTACTACTACTACTACTACTACTACTACACTTCTACTACTACTACTACTACTACACTACTACTACTACTACTACTATATACTACTACTACTACTACTACTACACTTCTACACTACTACTACTACTACTAACTACTACTAACTACTACTACTACTATTAATACTACTACTAACTACACTTCTACTACTACTAACTACTACTTCGACTACTACTACTACTACTACTACTACTACTACTACTACTACTACTACACTACTACTACTACTACTGAAACAACAACTTCTACTTCTATTAGTCAACTACTACTACTGCTCTACTCTACTAACTCACTACATCTACTACTACTACTCTTCGTATTTCTTGCGCTTAATCTTACAACCCTTAAGGCTTACAAATATCGTAAATTCACAAACATGCATGGCACATGTATACCTATACACCACCCACCTTTGGACATTTCCTCTCTCTCTCTCTCCTCCTCCCCTCTCTCCTCTCTCTCTCTCTCTCTCTCTCTCTCTCTCTCTCTCAGGGCATACCTCTGTTACAGGTAAGTTTTTTCCCATTCTTTTTCAAATTTTCTCTTGTAGCAAGTCGTTCCACTCAAGGCCAGTCAACTCTCTGATGTCTTCCCATCGCTTTTTCTCTTTCTGCCTCTTCGTCTCCTCCTTGTGCTGCTCTCTGTAGGACAGTCTTGGCCAGTCCGGATGTTCGTGTGACATGTCTGTACCACTTCAGTTTGATTTTTCCCCCGGTCTTCACACGGCCCGATGGTGTTTTTCAACTCTGGTTTTCACTTCCTCGCTATTTATGAGATCTCTGTAGGAGATACCAAGAAAGCATCTATTTCCTCACAGCCCCTGTCTACCCTATCAAGGCACTCTTGTCTCCTTTCTGAAATACGTCCTCATGTCTGACTTGTAAACTGCCATAAATGTTTACTGCCCGTTCAAGGCGATTTACTTCCGATAGCTTCACCCCCTGCCTTTTGTTTAAACAGTCATGAATACAAGTTTCTGAGTAATCTACACTCCCTTTTAGTTACTTTTCAGGAGAAGAAAATGTGTGTGTGTGGTGTGTGTGTGTGTGTGTGTGTGTGTGTGTGTGTGTGTGTGTGTGTGTGTGTGTGTGTGTGTGTGTGTGTGTGTGTGTGTGAGGGGGGTGCTACTTTTGTTAACTTTCTGACTCATCACAACTTTCAGCGATGACGATGACGTGATATTATGAGGAAAAACATCTGGATCGTGTCATCCACCAAGAAAAAAAAACACAAAACAGCAAAATTAAAAAAAAATCACCTGACAACCATAAGATGGAAAATTGAAAAACCATTTTTCCATCTCTCTCTCTCTCTCTCTCTCTCTCTCTCTCTCTCTCTCTCTCTCTCTCTCTCTCTATATATATATATATATATATTATATATATATATATATATATATATATATATATATATATTATTCTGCAGCGGCAGCAGGTGCAGTATTAACAGCAACAACAGATGTAATGCTAGTATCATAATTTTGTTTAATGTTATCACCAGCATTGTTATTATCATTATGATTTTTATCGTCATCATCACTGTTTTTATTATAATCATTATTATCATTATTGTGGAGTGGTCCTAATTGCCTCCATTGCGAAAGGAGCAAGAGTGCAATGCTGCGTGTTGCCAAATCGGGACACACCAGTGAATTGTGCGAGGCTGTATCTTTAGGTAGTAGTTCTGACATCTCAATGCATATGTACTTCACCACAATGGCAGTCTGTACAATGACCATGTATCTCTGATCAGAAATTCCATCTTTCAAAATGGTGATAACATTAGAGAACAGTCGGATTGCATAGCAAATGATTTGCATATCTGGATCAAAAGACGGCTAACTCAATCTCCAACACACTGCAGGTACGAACTCTAACATTTAGAAACCCGTCGAGTTGGAATAAAACTGAAAGTCAACTGCCTTGCCTGACCCGACACGATTGGCCACAGGAAAAAAAGACAAAGAAGACAATGGCTTCAAACTTATGAGAAGCGTTCTTTGGCTCCGACTTCCCTCGCAGTTTGAAAACGATAGATACACTGCCATAAATCGTCTCTCGCTCGTCCATTGCCTACAAAATCGACCATTAGGTCTATTTCTCCCGCCTGTTTCATCTGCCCTCTGTCACATGACCTAAACTTAACTAGCAGAATCGGTTTTTTTTCCCATTAATTATATACACGCCAAATATAGTGCACATTACAATTATACACACACAGCACAAACGTACAATTTTGCATGCTTTGAAAACAAATGATAATTTCCATAAATCTGTAAAGACTTGGGTTTTATAGATTACGTTTAAAAACAGATTCATTCATAACTACTCTCTCTCACAACACACATCCAGCCAAATTTCTGAACCCCCCCCCCCCCCCCCCTCCCTTTCTCTGACACCTTAGCTCAAGAATGAGCAGGATGAC
>CM060321.1:65643047-65648047 GCA_030674155.1 Stramonita haemastoma
ACGAGTTAAGGAATGGGGTCAGAAGAGGGGGAGGAGGGGGTAGGTTAGAGGAGGGATTAATGCAAGGTTGGCGCTGATGTCGCCGTTGGGGCTGCGGTAGTAAAGTAGCAGTAGTGGTAGCTGTAGTTATTGTAGTTGCAGTTACGGCGGAGAAGTAGTAATAATAGCAGCAGCAGTAGTAGTAGTAGAAGTAGTAGTAGGAATAGAAGTAGTAGTATAGTAGAAGAATAGTAAGTAATAGCAGCAGCAGACGTGTAGTAATAGCAGTAGCAGTAGTAATAATGATAGTAGTAGTAGTAGTATAGATAGTAGTAGTAGTAGTAGTAGTAGTAGTAGTAGTAAGCAGCAGCAGCAGCACAGCAGCAGCAGAAGTAGTAGTAGTATAGTAGTAGTAGTAGTAGTAGTAGTAGAGTAGTAGTAGTAGTAGTAGTAATAACAGCAGTGGCAATAGTAGCAGAATTTAAAAAATTGTAACAGTGGTAATAAGGTCGGCAGCAGCAGAAGAAGCAGCAGGAGTAGAAGCAACAGCAGCAAACCTAGTGGTAACAGCTGCATGGTGTGGAGTCTTCATACAGACAGATGCAGAAAGCTTGACATAGCAGCGATAATTACAGCATCAGTTACAGTAGACATAGAGACAACACCAATAGGGACTATGTACACTCGACAACACTAGCGATAGCCACAGCAGTAGTACTAGCAGCAGCATTGTGTAACAGCAGCTGGGCTAGTTAGGAGCAGCGGGATTATAACTATGCTGCAGTAGCAGCACTGCCAGTGGCCGTAATAATGACAAACAGCCCGAACAGCAATAGTAGCAGTAGCAGTAGCAGAAGCAGTGGAACTAGTGGTAACAGGGCATCTGCAGTAATAGAAGTTATAAGAGCAACAGTAGGAGAAGCAGCAGTGGCAGTAGCAGCAATAGCTAAAGTAACTGTTTGCAAGAATAAAGTAGGAACAGTATTCGTAGCAGCAGCAGTGGCATTAACTGTAGTAGTATACCGCAAACACAAACTGTAGTGGAAGCAGTAGTAGCAGCAACAGTAGTTAATGTGTTGCAGCTGTATTGAAAATCCTATCTTGCCAGGTTTGATTATGTTTTGATGAGTATTTTCTCTCTCTCTCTCTCTCTCTCTCTCTCTCTCTCTCTCTCTCTCTCTCTCTCTCTCTCTCTCTCTCTCTCTCTCCTCTCTCTCTCTCTCTCTCTCTCTCTCTCTCTAAGTGTGCATGCACACGCACGCGCGCGTGTGTGTACATACACGAGTGTATTCGTGCGAACTGCGTGTCTGTGCGTTTATACACATGTGTATAATTATATGTGTGCATACACAGGCTTGTATTTTACTAGCATTTGAGTTACGTCAGCGTGTATATCAGCTTTCCTATCACTAAACAAGGGCTGAATTCTTTCTCCTCTAATGCGCAGACAGCAACTATTGTCTGTGATGTGAGCGAAAGTGCTGATGTGCTGCCTTAAAGCTCCTAGAAAGTCAGGCCCAGCATATCCGAATTCAGCGTGAGAAAGGGTTGTTATATTTCAAGTCTTTCTGGAAAATAATTTGGCAGGAGAATGGACCAAGAAGGCAGAAAATAATCAAGAAGGAGGTGACAGGAAGAACATGAACAAGGCAGAAACAAAGAGATGGAATTGCAAGCCCAGAATTTCCAGGAGGTGGGGATGCTATTTACACTGACAGGACCCCGGTATCGCCAGGGTGGGGGGTGGAGGGAGGGGGGGCTGATTTTACAGTGACTCCAGACAATGATTGTCATTCAAACCCAAATTTTTTCTAGGGTAGCAGCTCGAATTTTGCAGATATACATATATGATAATACAATTCAACACAAAACAATATAACACAATATGATGATATACAAAATATGAGTGTCAGTATAGGAAAGTACAATATCAAGAAAACAAATGACCATACAATAGGATACGATAAGATACGATACGATACAACGCAACTCAAAACATACAAACAAAAGTACAGTTTACTACAATACAACATTTTAAATGAGTCTTCAGTGCATTACACCACAATACAACACAACAAACAACAACACAACAAAACACAACATAACATAACCCCATCACAACAGAGATTGACAACAACAAATCATTGACTGGTTCTTCCCATTAACCCTGACCCTGTCAAGGTCACAGCAGGCATAATGGCAGCGTCACCTAGGGTCGGAGGGGAGATGATTATAACCCTGTGGGTTTGTGAAAGCGGACAAGGATGGTAATTTTTCTCTCATTTTTCGTTTCACGGGGACTTGATGTGACTCCCACGATAATGACTGTACGAAGATTTTGAGGTGTTTTGAAAAACAGAGCTAGGTCTGACCTTGACCTTGGAAAGATATCATTGTCTAGCTGAAACTTCACACAGATTTTTCCAAAACAGGACTTCGAGTGTTTTGGTTTGGCTTGTGTGGTTGTGGCTTGTTGGCTGGCTTGTTGGTGGTTGGGCTTGGGTCTGACTGATTGGTTGGTTGTGTTGGTGGTTGGTTATTTGGATAGTTTGTTGTTTGATAAGTTGGTTGGCTGGCTGTTTGGTTGGTTGGTTGATTAGTGGCTAGCTGGTTAGTTCACTGAATGTTTGATTAGTTGATTGGCTGGCTGGGTCGTTGACTGGTTGTTTGGTTAGTTACTTGGTTGGCTAGTTGGTTGACTGGTTGGTTGCTTTTGGGGTTGGGAGTCAGAAGAGATGGCTGAATAATGACGTCTATTGTTCAACATGAAGAAACCCCCAATGTCAGAACAGGGGGTTCTCAGAGGAGGGTAAAGGGTCACATTATGCAAACTCTCACTGTTGGTGAACCCCGGAGGTCTAGCTGGGGAACCACACACACACCACACAACCACACCAAGAAGGGCGTGCCACGGGATATATTGAAACAGATACTCTTCCTCAAAAGATTTAAGACTTAAACTTAGTGCGCGCGCGGGGGGTGTGTGTGTGTGTGTGTGTGTGCGCGCGCGCGTGCATGTGTGTGCGTGCGAGTGTGCGTGCGCGCGCACCGAATGCATGGACCCGCGCCTGCGTGCAGGTGTGTGTTTCAAATTTCAAGGGCAAACCCTTTCAGTGTGTCTTTCATTTATTTTTTTTCTTTTCAGCGTGCGGTCTCTCCCACATTGGACAGTGATGGATGACCGTACAGCCATTGGATACAAAGTGGCGGAGGGAGTCATTGGTCTTACTGTAATTTTGGGACCGTTGGAAAGTGGGTTTTTTCTCCATTATTTTCTTTCTCCTTTCGTTTCTTCCTTCCTTCCTTTTTGATTACTTCCTTAGTCCTACCTTTTCTCTTATCACCTCCCTCCACACACACATAAACAAACACACACAGAGGACACACACATGCACACACACAGCACATCTTGCGCACACGTTAAATCCTGTTCCCTTTTCGTAAGAGTAGGCCATCGTGTGCCGGTGGGAACAGATGACATTACAAAATGCATGCACAAGGGGACTGGATGTAATAAAAAAAAAGCACAAGAGTGCTTATCCCATTATCCTTGATACAAAAGAATTAAAAAAAAAATAAATAAACACACACACACACGCACGCACGCACACACACGCACATGCGCCGCGCGTGCTTCAGTCCCCTTTCTTTATGCACTTAGGGCTTTCTTTTGTTTTTGCTGCTGGTGGTTGTTTGCTTTAATCCTCCAATAGTTATTCGTCAACAGATTGTTAAATGTTTAGTGGGTGCATTGTCTAAAAGATTGTTTAATGGTTCAGCATTGTCTGACAGATTGTTGAATGGTTCATCATTAAGTTGTTTAATGATTCGTCATTGACAAACTTTTTAAGATACTTCTCTTTCACTGCATGATGATCAATAGTGATGAGGATGGCATGATGCTACTGCTATGGAATTGCATACGTTTTGAACTACTGACAGGGCTGTACAGTACGCTTTCCCATCGCAATATATTCTGGGTTTGAGTTATACAAACACTGCAGTTTGGTCAGGTAGTTTGAGCAACACTCTCAAAAACGCAACCCACAAGTGGATGAAGGGGCTGTGTGGTTTCAGTCTTCACAAAGGCCCTTAGCAAACTAACTCGGGTAGGAACCGGGCCACAGTTCGAAAATTCCAATGCTTGTCATGACCACTCCCTCCTGCCCACAGAAGACCAAGTGATCATTGTGAGACTGAGGACTGGACACTGCAGCCTCTGACATCACATGTTCACCAAGTTCCACATCGGTTATTCTGCGGTTTGCACCTGTGGCACTTCTCCCATGACCGTGGAACACTTCCTCCAGACCTGTCCAACACACCCAAACCTGAGTGAAGGCCGATATCTGGCCTGCTGACCTGCCGATGAGGGACAAGCTCTTCGGACCCCTGGAGGGCTTCAGAGTACACAGCAATCGTCAGGGCCTCCAGAGTTGCTGTCTGAGCATTGGACGAAGAAAGGACTTTCATGGGATTTGAACCCACAACCTTTACAGCCCACAACCCAAGGCAAACCCACTGTTCCATGACGGCTGGTCGAAGTCAAACGGTCTTAACCGCTCAGCAATGGCAGGTCATCCCATACCATACAAAAAAAAAAAAATGACGCTACCCCCATCTCCCATCTCCCTGCCTCCTTCAACACAAAGGTCAGGGCCAGCTCTAACGCCGAATAACAAGTCAGCCAGGCATGTCACAGTCCTGGCCATTGACCACAGCCGTCGGCCGCTAACTCCTTCGGGGGTCAGTGGGCAGTGTGTCAGAAGTGGTCACAGGTGACTGCACAGGGAGCAGATTCCTGGTTCATTAGCTGACCGTTGTCTGTATCGGCGGAGTTCATCAGAGGCAATGAGCTGTGACATTGATTACTCAATTAATCACGGTGCTGTCGCCTGTCTGCTGTGCTTGGCTCTCTCTCTCTCTCTCAGCTCTCAGCTTAACTCCAAAAGAACAGCGTGGGGTAATACCAGTGAATAACGTTACAGCTTTCTAATCCTCAAGGCTGCTGGCCCATGCCG
>CM060321.1:65653047-65655547 GCA_030674155.1 Stramonita haemastoma
TTAGTGAATTTTAGTTTTATCAGACTTTTGCGGAATTTTTTTTTTTTTTGGGGGGGAGGGGGGGCAGGTAGAGATGGGGGTGGAGGTGGATGGCATGATGTAAAGAAACTTTGTATATCCATTTACCCTCAATAAGAAATATTTGCTTTTGATTTCCGTCGTCTGTGTGTATGTCTATGTCTATCCATCTATATATCTGTCTGTCGTCTATCTAACTATCTGTAAGTCGTCGTCTGTCTGCCTGCCTGCCTGTCGTCTGTCTATTTATCTGTCCGTCTCTTCTTTCCATCTCCTATTTCTATCATTACTTTTGCAATCAGGCCCTGTTTGCTGAGAAACTAAGAAACCTTTTTGTTGCCATAATTCGCCACTGCTAGTGCAAACCATTACTACATCTACTCTTCTCATATTATACTGCTGCTGCTGCTGCTATTGCTGGTGCGCCACCACCACCACTCTACTACTACTACTACTACTACTACTACTACTACTACTACTACTACTACTACTACTACTCTACTACTACTACTTCTGCTGCTGCTGCTGATGCGCTGATGCTGCTGCTCTGCTGTTGCTACCACTACCACTTCTGTTACAACTGTTGCCCTGTTTCTGTCAAATCATGAGCTTTACGCCCTAACCACGAGACCACATCACCCATCCTCTGCTACTATTACATTACTAACGCTTCTCTTGCAGCTGTAGTACTGCAGCAGCAGCCACTGCAGTAGAAGAACCCCAGGCCTGCCTGTAATTATCTGTGCCGCCATCGCCACAGTGTCAGAGTGATGCTGTTCATGCCGCTGATAAGAGAACAGCTCCGTCAGAGGCCATCACAGCACCGCGTGCAGGTTGCGGTTTCTGGGTGTGATGCATGATATGCTGCACGTCAGATAACTGGGGCCCTGGTGATGATAGCCTGCCTGTACTTCGGCCACACTCCAGCTTTAGATTCAGGGTGAAGTAGTGTCTTTCTATAAAGGAAGTGTCGCTCGTTTTAACCAAACAAGAGGGTATGGCCTGACCCCATACCGAAGTTTTAAGATGACTTGGGGAATCTGCAGGGTACAGCTACCTTTGTTATATGACAATATGACAAAGAAATGAAGGATCACAGTGACTGCTGAAAATATTTTGAAAAAGAATTAAAACACACCAAACATAATTATATAAAGTAGTGTGTGTGAGCTATGAGTCAGAAGCTAGTCTTTCACCAGGCTAACGATGCGTTTGACAAGTGTTCTGGGTGTGGGTTGGATTTATAGGAAAAACAAAAGAAAATGGGCTGAACAGCAAAGGTAGAGTGCGGCCCAAGTATCTGTAGCCCCCATCACGTTAGCAGGGCTGTGGGTTCAAACACACAGCGCCACCAGAGGGAATCAACGTGTGCGCTTTGCAGTGTCTGAGGATGGGTATCACAGGCAGATCATCAGTGCATCGGTGGTCTACAGAAAAAAAAACTCGGGGCCGGCCGGGGTACAATTTGAACCCGACCTCTTCCCCTATCCATCAGACCTTGAATATAATGCTTTGGCTTGTTTCCCTGAAGGCTTTAAACCATTACCTTTTTTTTCGTTCCTCGGATAGAGCTCCGAGCTTCACAAATGTGAAATTTTTGCGCATGCAACTATTTTGACCCTTGAGATAGCTGCATTCCGACTTCAAAAATGGCTTCTATACAGGGCACCTGTGTACATGCAGTTTTAAAAAAACAAAACAAATTGTTATCCGTTCTTACAGGCACAAATTGGCCTACTCTTCCGAAAGTTGAAATAGGTTTTATTTTTTTTATTCTTTTTATATCTAGGATAATGGAATAAGCACTTAGCAGCTTTTTTAACATCCAGTCCCCGTGTGTACGCGGTTTTGTAAATTTTTCATCCGTTCCCACCGGTACACAATGGTCTTTCGAAAAGCGGAACAGGTTTTAACGTGTGCGCCATATTCTGCTGTGTTTGCACACGGGACCTCGATTTGTAGTCTCATTCGAAGGACTCCACTGCCAAATAAAAGTGGCGGATGTTTTTGGTGCCACTATATAATGATGATGACGATATTGATAATGGTGATGACAATGACAATGATGATACCTATGTGCGTATTATGCATGATGGTGATGAAGATGCTACTTATTATATGACTTGTATTGATGATGATGACGATGGTGGTGGTGATGATGATGATGATGACAACGAAGATTATGATGACGACGGTGATGATGGTGATGACGATGACAACGATGATGATGATGACGACGACGATGACGACGATGATGATGATGCTTACCAATAACGTAAAAAAAAGGTTTTGTTTCACTCCTCCAGACAATGTAGGATTTTTTTCAGTTTTACTGCCTCCATAACAAATAGGTCAGTGGGTCATGCGAAGTGGCTTCCTTAGTTTTTGAAGCAGTTACATAGTTACATCCCCCCCCCCCCTTCTTTATTTTCTTCTTTTAAAGTCTTGTAGCTGGTTGCTTGGAAGCGGGGCCTGGTATCAT
>CM060321.1:65665547-65673047 GCA_030674155.1 Stramonita haemastoma
AGGAGGAGGAGGATCTAGGGGGAGGATGGGTTTGGGGTGGGGTGGGGGGTTCCGGGTTTTGGGGGGCGTGGGACTACATGGCGGTGAGTCAGTGGTCAGGATTCCGTCCAGAACTTCCGTGATTTCATCCTGTACAGAGCAGATAGGTTCGTTTACACAGGTGACAAGAAGACACGAGAGAGAAAAGAGGACAAGGGAAGAAAAGAACACGGCTGTTTTATACATGAACTAATACAATGAGAGATGTCAAAAACAGCAATGAGAAATGTACATTTATAACAATGAGAAATATATGAACAATCGAAGCAGCTCCAATTTCACACTGAGAAATCAGAAATCTTCCGTGACTTAAAGGGGTAAATAAATGCAAATACAAGATCAGATCTCCTGGAGTTTAGAGCAGAGGAAGGGGAAGGAAGTGGTGCGTGTAATGCTTTTCTAACTATACTTTTTCTTATTTCTGATCTGATCTTGTTCATTTCTGATATATTTTCCTTTGCTGATCATATTCCCTTGGAGTTGGTATTGGTACTACCTGCATTCCTCTGAGAGAGAGTCCTTCGGGTGAGACTGTAAAGAGTTCTCCAGTGTCATGAATGAACTGATGAAGAACATGTTATTTCATCAAAAACATGTATGCATCTTTCACACAAGAGAGAGCCAGCTATTGTTGATGGCATGAGCATACCCAGCATGCACTTTGAAGACAGACAGGTGGGCTCCGCCAGGTTTAGTGAGCCCGTTGATACACTGCCTGAAGATTTAGTGCAGCGTCCCAATGACTTCAAGAAAAGAGAGAAGTCTAGGAACAGTAGTGTAGTGTAGTGTAGTGTAGTGTAGTGTAGTGTAGTGTAGTGTAGCGTAGCGTAGTGTAGTGTAGTGTAGTGTAGTGCAGTGCAGTGCAGTGCAGTGCAGTGAAGTGAAGTGCAGTGCAGTGCAGTGCAGTGCTGTGCAGTGCAGTACAGTACAGTACAGTACAGTGTAGTGCGGTGTAGTGCGGTGCGGGGTGCGGTGCGGTGCGGTGTAACGTGGTGTAATGCAGTGCAGTGTAGCGTAGCGGAGTGAGGTGTGGTGTGGTGTAGTGTAACGTAAAAAAACCCTCGCACCCAGACAACCATTCAAAAGTCTTGTAGATAAGAGTAAACTTCGGTTTCAAACTGGGATCGAACTCGCGACTCCTGCCTTTTCAGGCATGTATATTACTTTCTATACATTCTGCTCTTTATTTCTTAACAGGTGTGTTACCCACTCGGCTCCAAATCCACTCCACTTGTCTTTCTGGGCCGCTGTAAATGTCAAAGTTTTTTTGTTGTTGTTGCTGTTGCTGAAAAGCAGAGAAGCAGTACAGAAGTTAAAAGATAGGAACAAGAGAAAAACAAACCCAAAACACCTTCACATTCGGCACTCTGCTCAGCCTGTGTTTGTTTCCAACGTGTTGCTGATGGCAAAAAGCCAACGCTATGTCAAACACACACACACACGCACGCACGCGCGCGCGCCACACACACACACACACGCACACACACACACATACACACAGACACAGACTCACATACACACACACCACACACACAAGAACATATACAACAAACGCACGCACAAAAACGTACGCACACACGGAGACACAAACAAGAACATATACAACAAACGCACGCACAAAAACGTACGCACACACAGAGACACAAACACACACAGACACACAGACACACACACACAGACACACACACACACACACACACACACACACACACACACAAAGACACAGACACACAGACACAGACACAGACACAGACACACACACACACACACACACACACACACACACACACACACACACACGTACACACGTACACAAACACACACACATACACACACAAGCACAACACACACACACACACACACACACACAACACACACACAGACTCACACACACACATATACACACACAAGCACACCACACACACACACACACACACACACACACACACACACACACACCACACACACACACACACACACACACACAGAACTTCACTTCTCTCGCCTCTCCACTCCGGCCACATAGCCATGTATCTGACCCCTCAAGATGTCACGGGCCGGAGAGGTGTGAAATGGACAGGTGTTCCAGTGTGAAGCTGGTGCTCTTCATCTCTGTCTGTCTGTCTGTCTGTCTGTCTGTCTGTCTGTCTGTCTGTCTGTCTCTCTCTCTCTCTCTCTCTCTCTCTCTCTCTCTCTCTCTCTCGCGCGCGCGCGCGCGCGCGAGCGCGCTGTGTGTGTGTTGAGGAGGGGCGCGCGCGCGCGCGCGTGTGTGTGTGTGTGTGTGTGTGTGTGTGTGAGAGAGAGAGAGAGACAGACAGACAGACAGACAGACAGACAGACAGATAGACGGACAGATAGAGACAGACAGAGAGACAGAGTGCACTGACTTCAGCAGCCATCTGACATCTGGCTGTTCACACAATCACAGCTGTGCTGTCTTCTGCCTCTGGTAGTGTAGTGTAGTGTAGTGTAGTGTAGTGTAGTGTAGTGTAGTGTAGTGTAGTGTAGTGTAGTGTTAGTGCAGTGCAGTGTAGTGTAGTGTAGTGTAGTGTAGTGTAGTGTAGTGTAGTGTAGTGTAGTGTAG
Source organism: Stramonita haemastoma (assembly GCA_030674155.1). Taxonomy (NCBI): domain Eukaryota; kingdom Metazoa; phylum Mollusca; class Gastropoda; order Neogastropoda; family Muricidae; genus Stramonita; species Stramonita haemastoma. The sequence continues at coordinate 65,668,171 of CM060321.1, forward strand.
TGTAGTGTAGTGTAGTGTTTTTTTAAATTATTATTCTTTATATCGAGGACAATGGAATAAGCACTGACGTGCTTTTTTACATCCAGTCCCCGTGTGTATGCAGTTGTAGTGTAGTGTAGTGTAGTGTAGTGTAGTGTAGTGTAGTGTAGTGTAGTGTAGTGTAGTGTAGTGTAGTGTAGTGTAGTGTAGTGTGGCGTGGCATAGCGTGGCCTAGCGTAGCGTAGTGCAGTGCAATGCAGGGTAGTGCAGTGTAATGTAGCGTATTATTTTATTTTTATTTATTCTTTTGTATCGAGGATAATGGAATAAGCATTCATGTGCTTTTTTTACATCCAGTCCCTGTGTGTATGGAGTTGCAGTGTAGTGTAGTGTAGTGGAGTGCAGTGCAGTGCAGTGCAGTGTAGTGTAATGCAGTGTAGCGTAGTGTAGTCTAGTGTAGGGTAGTGTAATGCAGTGTAGTGATGTATGGTGTGGGTTGGTATACTGTAATTGATAAGGTGTGGTTGGCATGTGTGGTGTAATGGTGTATGATTTGGTGTGACCTGTGTGTGTGTGTGGTGCGGTGTAGTTTGGTGTGGTGTAATAAGCAGACAGACAGAGGTACAGACAGACAGACAGACAGACAGACAGAGGGACAGACAGAAAGACAGACAGACAGACAGACAGACAGACAGAGGTACAGGCAGACAGACAGAGGTACAGGCAGACAGACAGAGGTACAGACAGACAGAGGAACAGACAGACAGACAGACAGACAGAGGTACAGACCGACAGACAGACAGAGGTACAGAAAAACAGACAGAAGCACAGACAGACAGACAGACAGAGGGACAGACCAACAGACAGACAGAGGTACAGAAAGACAGACAGAAGCACAGACAGACAGACAGACAGACAGACAGACAGACAGACAGAGGTACAGACAGACAGAAGCACAGACAGACAGACAGACAGACAGACAGAGGGACAGACAGAGGTACCGACCTGCAGTTTTAGGATGTAGGAGTGAGCAGCATAGTACTCAGCTTCCACCTCTCCCTGTCTCTTCATCCTCAGAGGCCATGGTCCCTGCCCCGCCTACATCCTGCTCCCTGAAACCATCATCACCATCATTGTCATTGTCGTCGTCATCATCATCATCATCATCATCATCATCATCATCATCATCATCATCATCAGCATCGTCGTCGTCGTCGTCGTCATCGTCACTGTCATCACCGTCGTCACCGTCATCACCGTCATCGTTATCACCGTCGTCGTCGTCGTCGTCGTCGTCATCATCATCATCATCATCATCATCATCATCATCATCATCATCATCATCATCATCATCATCATCATCATCATCATCATTTCCTCCTCCTCCTCATCATCATACACACACATACCCCCCCCCCCCCCCCCCACACACACACACACCCTTTCCCCAGTCCTTTTCAACTGGTTTTATTTTAAATTTTATTTTATTTTTATTTCATTTGTTTTTCGGTTGTTGTTGTGTTGTTGCTTTAGGTGGTGATTGGTGATTATCATGTTGTAGTAAAATTGTATCATTGTCATTATGGGTGATTTGTCAGTTTGAAGTTTTTGGTTGGTTTGAGTGTTATGGATTGGATATTGTTTTGTTTAAGTGGTCTTTTTAGGGGTTTTTTGGTTTTGTTTTGTTTTTGTTTTGTTTTTTCTGCTAGATAGATGGCTTAATGAAAAAAGCAAATTTATTGCTTTCTCAATGTACCATCTGGAAATAAAATTTTTGATTTGATTTGGTTTGATTTGATTTCACACACACACACACACACACACACACACACACACACACACACACACACACACACACACACACACACACACACACACACACACACACACACACACACAACCTAAAAACCAAAACCAAACCGCTGCCATCAAGTCTGCATAATGGTTTTAACAGAACCATTACATTTCATTACACTTCATTGCATTGCATTACATTTGATTCTAAGGCACCATGATAGTAAGTGAGGTAGCAAGGAAGAAGGGAGGGGGGAGGGGATAGACGGGAGAGTGACGGTTGGGGGAGAAGAGACGGGGGGGGGGGAGTGGGGGGCGGGGGGCGGGGGCGGGGGGCTAGGATGTTGAAGATCAAACTCCACGAGTAGGGCTACAGCCCTGGAGATTGGTGGGTATGTCATGTTTACAAGGTGCTATAGGGCCTACTACCTAGCGTTACTACTACTCTGCTTGGTTTACAAGGTGCTACCAAGCGTTACTAGTGCCGTACTTGGTTCCAGCTGTGCACACAACCAGAGAGGGGTTTGTTAAGCAAGGAGGGAAGGAAGGCAGACTGTAGCACAATGTCCAGGTGTTGTTCGCACCTGGCCACAACCTTCACTCTTTTTTCTCCCCCATTCACACAGTGCTGATTCAGTTCTTTCCTTTCTTTAGTCTATTCCAGATTGGTTGAAACTATTTATTAAAAAAAGAGGCATATATTACCTACGAATTGGTGTTGAGAGCAAGCAACAGGTCGATAGTTTATTATGTATCGGGGGACGGGATAGATAGCCTGATGGTTAAGAGCGTTGAGCATTGCGCTCGTGATTTGCTGAACCAGGTTCGAATCCCGTTCAAAGGGATATTTCTCCTTGCAGTTAGCACCTGTGCTGACTCCACTCCCCCGAAAAGTCCTTAGGAGATGAGACTATAAACCAAAGTCCTGTGTGTAAACGCACACAGAACTTCTCACGCACACGTTAAAACCTGTTCCGCTTTTCAAAAGAGAAGGCAATTGTGTGCCGGTGGGAAAAGATGAAAAAATTGACAAAACCTCACTCACATGGGGACTGGACGTAAACAGCTCACGGGTGCTTATTCCATCATCCTTGAAATAAAAGGATAGATAAATATACGAATAACAAATGGATAAATAAAGAAACATATCGATGAAACAAATGAGGAAGTAAATATCAGGCCCTTACCACCGAAAAAATAACATAGATAATAATGAGGCACTAGTATACCAGAAAGTGTTCATCATACAAACGCACTATATACTTTTCAGCACCATTTTCAACTGTCACAAAATTCTTTTGTTTCTCTTTTCCCGACTTTTTCTTTCAACCCCATTTGGGGACAAAAAAAACTATAACTAATTTGAAAAAAGTGAAGGGGTAAAAACAAAAGGATAAAAAAGAAAACAAACTATGAAAAAGCAAAACTAAGCAGTGCTAGTGCAAGAGAATCAAGTTTGCCGATCTATGTGTTTGTTTGGTTTGTTGTTGTGGATCAGACGACAGCCTAGCACAACACATGATAGCCAGGGTAAATAAACAATGTAACGGTGAAGCGGTTGTTTGTTGTTGTTTTTATTTGGGAGGTGAGCGGGGAGGGCTGTTTGGGTTTTTTTTGGTAATATTTTATCATCGGTGTCGTTTCGTTGATTGTTTTTTGTAAGTATTTTATCATCGGTGTTTGTTTTTTGTAAGTATTTTATCATCGGTGTTTGTTTTGTTGTAAATCTTTTGTCATCGGTGTTCCTTCGTTGTTTGTTTTACTCGCTCTTCTTCGCCACGTTGCTACAGGCACATGTAAATTAATCATACACCACTGTATCCGGCTCTTTTCCCTACTCCCTTACCCCCCACCCCCACATACACATACATTCAAAACACATACATACACACATACAAAAACACACACATAAGCACACACATACACAGACACAAACACACACAGACACAGACACACAGACACACAGACACACACACACACACACACACACACATATATATATATATATATATATATATATATATATATATATATATATATATATATATATATATATATATATATATATATATAGATATAAGTATCCCATAACCTATGTGTGGTCGTAGGGGAGCGAGGCGTCAGAAACCTCAGCTTCTCCAGGGGCCAGCATGTTGAGGGCAGCGCCCATCTCCTCTCCCTCGCTGCTTTACCTTCCCTGACCCTAAAGAGGGCAGGTACTAGGTACCCATTTACAGCTGGGTGAACTGGGGGACTTAACTGAAGTCAACGCGTGCAAACGGTCACTCATCCACTTGGGAACCACTCCCGATGCTGCAGAAAGATTGGGGAAAGCGAGTGCTCTGACCGCTGAGCTACTCCGTCCCCATTATATGTATGTGAGAGACAGACAGAGATAGAGAGAAAGAGAGAAAGAGAGATAGGGAGAGTGGGGGGAGGGGGGGAGAGGGCATGGTGGAGGCACTAAATACCTGCCAGGATTGTTTTCCCAGCAAGAAAATGTTTGCTGACAGCAAGGGGAGGAACATTACAGCACCCTGCCTGGGCCTCTTGCCAGATACAACCCCTCCCCCTCCCCCACCCCCTCTTCTCCCCCCCCTCTCCTTCACCCTCCGTCCTCCTTTTCCACACCCTTATTTATTTATACTCTAATATTTTTTATGACAGATGGAGAGTGAAAGAGAGAATGAGAGAGAGAGAGTCAGACAGACAGACAGACAGACAGACGGAGACAAAGACAGAGAGATGCAGAGAAACATAGACAGAGAGACAAACAAACAGACAGACAGACATACAGACAAAGATACAGACAGACAGACAGGCAGATAGACAGACAGACAGACATACAGACAGACAGACAGACAGACAGACAGACAGACAGACAGACAGACAGACAGACAGACAGACAGACAGACAGAGGAATCGGAAGCAGACTTCAGAAGAACTGAACATTCATGGACTTGGATATGGGCTATATACTGTGACTGATGTCAGCTGTTGTATTGGAACAAAACAGTCCATACCATTTAGATGTTTCATCTATATATGACGGGCTGGTAATTAGATTACCTCCTATGCGATCAGAGTTCTGTCGCAGCCTCGTG
>CM060321.1:65688047-65695547 GCA_030674155.1 Stramonita haemastoma
AGTCTCTGAATGCTGCACACCTGTCAAAACATAACAGTCCCTGCTGTACATTCCACCCTTGTAGGGTTCTTTTTTCCACCTTCTCTATCCCTCGTAACAACTGTATCGTAATTTCTAACGAGCAGCAGTCTGAGTGATTGAAGAAAACTTTGAAACAAAGAACCAAAACAAAAAATGGAGAGAAAATTCTTAACTTGATCAAGTTCTACACAGAAGGGACAGGGGGGTATTCTTATATCCAGCAACAGCAATACAATTCTAAAGAAAAAACAAAACGAGAAGAAAAGGAAAGAAAAAAATCCCCTTTTACTAATAACCCAAACCACTTTACCTACCCACCATTCTTCATGTCAGAAAACAAAACATACCCGTTCTTCTTAGAGGTCCAGCAAAACAAAACAAAAAGAAAGAAAGAAAAAGAAAACAACCAAACAAAAAAAAACCCTCCACAGGCCAGAACCTCTGAACAGACCCCAATCGCAGAGCACTAAATCAGCAATAAAGCAGCGTTCAGAAAATGCCGAAAAGACCCACAGACATCTAAGGGCTCTCTCTATATCAACACTAGGATCTAAAGGCCTTCACTACATCAGTACTAGGATCTTAAAGCGATCACTACATCAACACTAACTCAGTGTTTAAGAAAGCTGGCGACAGGAGTGATGAAGAGACATGACAACCCGGTTCCAGAACCACTCCATCTGTTGTGTCTGCACTGAACCCCCGCTGCTGCTGCTGCTGTCTGATAATTCTAATGCCCCAGGTTAGAGATGATCCCCAGATAGAGAAGTGGAGCGGGTCAGGCCTTGAGCAGAAAGCCATCCATCAGAGCAATGCCTGCTGTCCTGCATCCCTTCTGCTCAGGGCTTTGTACTCAGGAAACCTCGCTCCTGCCATATCATATAATCACACCACTATCAGGGTTTTCTATATGCTTTTTTTTTGTTTCGGTTATTATTATTGGGTTTTAATTGCTGTGTAGGGATATTTTCATATGTGAAAATTTTATATTACTACAACATCACAATACCTAGACAACCAAATTCTGATTATGTTTTCATTCACCAGCCGGAAAGATGACAACCACAACACGAGGTTACGTCCTCTCCACCAATCAGCGCCCTCCGTAACGTACACACATTATCTGCCCCTGTCTGGATTTCAGCCGGAAGCCTTCCACATCAGACAACAGACCAACTAATGAGAAGGGGTAGAAAGCGGTCAGCTTGACCCTTGACCCTTGACCCTGGCCCCGAACCTGTCAGAAGTCCGTGACCTCTTCACCACCTGCAGACCCCTATAGCGGCACGCGCACACCTAGGCTACACCCACACCACACCACAGCACAGCACAGCACAGCCCCGCTGCCTTCATCAGACACTGCAGCAGCAACAGCAGCCTCCACAGGTAAAGGTATCACCACCACCACCACTACCTACACCACCACCACCACTACCACCACCGTAGCCCCTGACAGCAGACGTACAGCGCCGCACCACTTGCCGTACAGCAGCCGTTGTAGTTTCGTTCCCGAGCTGCAAGCGGCACAAGCACACCCCCCCCCTCCACCACCACCACCACCACCACCATCATCACCATCTGTTCTGCCACAGTACGTCGCAACAACGCACTTAGTCGCAATTTCTTTTCTATACTGTAGACATGACAGGTTCGTTGGTTGTCCTTTCCACAATAAGGGGTGAATGGGGGAGAGGGGAAGATGGTAGGATAATCTCAGGCACTCCACATCTCAAACATGGAGGCCACGCAGGGGTGTTATGGTAACACGTTTTATTGTTTCATTTACCACAAAACAACACACACCTGAAACAAATACAAAATTCAGGTAACTATTCCACATTTAAAACCACACCTGAAACAAATACGAAATCCATGTAACTACCCATAACTAACCAGGTACATAGCTTATGAAAGGCACACATAGCAAATACTATTGTCGTCTATGGTCTAGCCGAGTATCGGAATAAAACTCCTTTCATCACCGACACCAAGATACCAAGTTAATCACAGGGAACCAACAGAGAGTATAAAATTGTAAATAGCAAATCCACATATTACAATTAACCAGGAAAACCCTTTCCTCAGTACTCTCAGCTGACATTATCCTAAATAATGTCCAACAGAACTTAGTTTATGCTAAGATCTTTTCCACAACATTGGTTCCTATCAAACCTATGGATATCGTAACGAAAGAGAGAGAGAGAGAGGGAGAGAGAGAGGAGAGAGAGAGAGAGAGAGAGAGAGGAGAGAGAGAGAGAGAGAGAGAGAGAGAGAGAGGGAGAGAGAGAGAGAGAGGAGAGAGAGAGAGAGAGAGAGATTGAGCAGGCATAATCTAGCGTCTCAAAAATCGCATACAAAACTAGCAGCTTCTAGCACACAAATGACTGACCATAGTCACACAAGATTACTGAACCCCTTCTACAGTAGTAGAACAATTATCTCAAGGACCAAGCTAGTCCTTACTTTCAGATAACAGACTAACCAGACAACCTTCACAGTTTCCAACTCAACGTTGTCTATTCCGATTAAACTATACCATAATAGTTTAACACATTAAACTATACCATAATAGTTTAACACAATCACTTCGTACTAGTCCACATTAATTTATCTGTGATCACTGCGATTTATATAAACTTCCTCTCGGAATAACACGAAACCAAATCGATAAACATCCAATCAATCGTAAAATAAACCCAAGCTCTCACAATTAAATAATAAAAGTCTTACGATTCTCAACCAACTTCTGTGTGTCAAAACAACTACACACACTTTCACTGAACCAAATCCATCATTAAAATCAGTTAGTATAGTCCATCGAATTTGTTTGTCAATTAACCATCACCCTGATAAAACCAAACTACAATGAAAATGTTTCACTTACAGCTCAACCCGAAGAACAACTGCTGTATACTAGTGTCGTCACATCGTTGCGCTCTACGGCCCACAAAGCGTCTTGCCGTCCGTCCTCTACCTGTCGTAGGGAAAGGCTGAGTGACTGACCGATCCTCTTACTTACACGAAGCCTCATCTGCTCTAAAGTCTAAACCAATCATGTCCAGGGGGATGCCAACTGACTCGGACCTAGGCCTAACCCAATGATTTCAAAGTAGAAATTTAAAAAAATCAAGTCAGCAAAGTTTCCACGACAACACCAAACTTATTGAGCAATAGCCTAGCAGGGAGAGCCCTCCAACCTGTTAATTGTCGCCAGCTTGTCTCAAGTGGCGCCATGCTCGACTGCGGACTCTGTCTCTAATCCTACCCATCGCTACCCATCGCGCTAACAAAGAAAACTCCAAGTCGGGTACATGTAGACCTTATGCCAGCCCCTGTAACACTCTTAGAGGAGAAGGGGAAGGAGGAGAGGGGGGGAGGGGGGGGAGGAGAGGGTTGTAGTCCAACATAGTGTCTAGTTATAGTGTCTAAAGTGCACACTATAACACACTCCCCAAGCTTTAAAATGCAATGTCCTCATTGCATGTCTACAGTCCTCATCAACAACATAGCGAAATTGGCATGCTTTAAAAACCTTTCTCTTCTGACAGAGAAACTGAGAACTAACCAATCTGAGGAACCTCTACAGCAAAACTCGTAAAAACTCTCAGATTTCCCATCTAGGCCTGTACCAACTAGGCCTACTTCAAAACCACAAATCCACGACTGACTTCAAAATTACAACACTAGATTTACCGAACAAAATACTATTTGCCATACTCATCATATTCCATCATCTTCCTCATAGCCTCCAGTGTTACCATTAACAAACACAAAAGTTCAATGACAAATACCAACCAGCATAATCATAAAATCATACGTAATACAACAACAGTTGCCTGCAAAATCAAACCATTTGCAGCACATAAGTAGCATAAAAAACATTCATTGTTACATCGACACATCCTGAAAAGAAAAAGACACAACATTCATAGTTACTACAACTGGGAATCCAAGCCTAGTAACTACAGCCATACATCAGCTAGCACATGCTGCAGCCCTGATAGGAATGCCATTTTTCCTACTTGCCATAAACCTGTTTCTGCATGGCAAAGGCTCTTTCCTGAACCACCTTCCTCTGTCAGGAACCTTATGGGACAAACCCACATCAAGCCTTGGAACACCATGCTTTTCCTCTTTTGGATGAGATACAACACCATGCAAACCTACACCAACTGGTTTGCACAAAGATCCCAAAGATCTTGTTTCAGTCACAGTGGCGGACAATTTCTCACTTTGCCCACTACTTCTCCCTGATGGAGAACAACCAGAAGCAACTGGTTTGGGTAAAATGGGCAGCAGCACCCATCCACCCTCCTGCGACTCATCCTCCATGCTAGAAGCTAGCAGAGGATTCATACCTGTCTTATCCAAAGACACATCAGTCAACGCTCTGAAACCCTTCACATCAACATTCTGCGGGTTTGAATCTCTCTGAACGGGACTTGGACAGTTTGGTTCTTGTTTTTCTTACGCTTTCTTTGCTTTCTTTTCCTCTTACTCTGTTTCCTTTTCCTACATGGAAACTTGTCAACAGCAGCTAACATCGACTCTACAGACTCTTTCAGTGTTTTCATCTTATCCTCTAACACTGATATCTGTTTTTGCTCAAGAGTCAAAGTCTTTTTGCTTTCCCTAGTCACATTCTCTTCTTGTTTCTTCTTCTTCTCTCAACCATCTCAACGCTTCATCCCTAATCTGGAAGAACGTGGTTTGAGGCTTCCTCCCTACCAAATGGCGCAATTCCCTTCTTAATTCTAGCTTGGAAAGACCTTCAATAAATCTGTCTCTCAACAAACAATCAGAAAGGGTGTCTGCCTTCCGCATGTGGATGGTCCTTTCCAGGTCCCTCAACACATGCGAGTAGTCCAGGACCGACTCTTCCGGCATCTGGTCCCGACTGTAAAATGCAGACAGGAGAGTGGTGATCCGTCGCCTGTCACCAAACACGGCCCTGAGAACCTTGAAGATCTTCTCTGGGGTGTTGGTTTCCTCCAACGTGTGCAGCATTATCTCTCTACGAGCCACTCCCTTCAGGTGGCTATAGATGTAGTATGCAGCCATCTCCTCTCTCATAGGATAGGCTGCCAGGACTCGCTCCACTTCCAGTAAGAAGTCCTCGAGTGACAAATCTGTCACCTCACCAGAGAAGTGCTGCAGTTCAGGCGGGGACAAACATCTCGTCTCCTCGTATGCCATGGTAGTCGGCTGAGCTGTGTGTGTGTGTGTTACGGTAAAATAAAACTGACCTGCAATCCTGCTCGCAGCGCCAATTGTAGACATGACAGGTTCGTTGGTTGTCCTTTCCACAATAAGGGGTGAATGGGGAGAGGGGAAGATGGTAGGATAATCTCAGGCACTCCACATCTCAAACATGGAGGCCACGCAGGGGTGTTATGGTAACACGTTTTATTGTTTCATTTACCACAAAACAACACACACCTGAAACAAATACAAAATTCAGGTAACTATTCCACATTTAAAACCACACCTGAAACAAATACGAAATCCATGTAACTACCCATAACTAACCAGGTACATAGCTTATGAAAGGCACACATAGCAAATACTATTGTCGTCTATGGTCTAGCCGAGTATCGGAATAAAACTCCTTTCATCACCGACACCAAGATACCAAGTTAATCACAGGGAACCAACAGAGAGTATAAAATTGTAAATAGCAAATCCACATATTACAATTAACCAGGAAAACCCTTTCCTCAGTACTCTCAGCTGACATTATCCTAAATAATGTCCAACAGAACTTAGTTTATGCTAAGATCTTTTCCACAACATTGGTTCCTATCAAACCTATGGATATCGTAACGCAAGAGAGAGAGAGAGGGAGAGAGAGAGAGAGAGAGAGAGAGAGAGAGAGAGAGAGAGAGAGAGGAGAGAGAGAGAGAGAGAGAGGAGAGAGAGAGAGGAGAGAGAGAGATTGAGCAGGCATAATCTAGCGTCTCAAAAATCGCATACAAAACTAGCAGCTTCTAGCACACAAATGACTGACCATAGTCACACAAGATTACTGAACCCCTTCTACAGTAGTAGAACAATTATCTCAAGGACCAAGCTAGTCCTTACTTTCAGATAACAGACTAACCAGACAACCTTCACAGTTTCCAACTCAACGTTGTCTATTCCGATTAAACTATACCATAATAGTTTAACACATTAAACTATACCATAATAGTTTAACACAATCACTTCGTACTAGTCCACATTAATTTATCTGTGATCACTGCGATTTATATAAACTTCCTCTCGGAATAACACGAAACCAAATCGATAAACATCCAATCAATCGTAAAATAAACCCAAGCTCTCACAATTAAATAATAAAAGTCTTACGATTCTCAACCAACTTCTGTGTGTCAAAACAACTACACACACTTTCACTGAACCAAATCCATCATTAAAATCAGTTAGTATAGTCCATCGAATTTGTTTGTCAATTAACCATCACCCTGATAAAACCAAACTACAATGAAAATGTTTCACTTACAGCTCAACCCGAAGAACAACTGCTGTATACTAGTGTCGTCACATCGTTGCGCTTACGGCCCACAAAGCGTCTTGCCGTCCGTCCTCTACCTGTCGTAGGGAAAGGCTGAGTGACTGACCGATCCTCTTACTTACACGAAGCCTCATCTGCTCTAAAGTCTAAACCAATCATGTCCAGGGGGATGCCAACTGACTCGGACCTAGGCCTAACCCAATGATTTCAAAGTAGAAATTTAAAAGAAATCAAGTCAGCAAAGTTTCCACGACAACACCAAACTTATTGAGCAATAGCCTAGCAGGGAGAGCCCTCCAACCTGTTAATTGTCGCCAGCTTGTCTCAAGTGGCGCCATGCTCGACTGCGGACTCTGTCTCTAATCCTACCCATCGCTACCCATCGCGCTAACAAAGAAAACTCCAAGTCGGGTACATGTAGACCTTATGCCAGCCCCTGTAACACTCTTAGAGGAGAAGGGGAAGGAGGAGAGGGGGGAGGGGGGGGGAGGAGAGGGTTGTAGTCCAACATAGTGTCTAGTTATAGTGTCTAAAGTGCACACTATAACAATACTAAGAACTTTTTTGTCATTGCAAGTTTTGGGTGCTGACATAGCACTTTGTCACAACTTGGAACTGAAGTCAGAAAGTTGACAAAATATATGAAGAGCTTCTAAAATGCTGAAGTAGTGCATTATATTGAACTTACATAGATTAGAAATGTGTTCTTTTTTTTCTTTTTTTACATGGGACTCCCCAAAAGGGAGGGGGGGAGGGGTTCAACGCAGTTTGTCGCAATTAATGAAATTTTGTCGTAATTATTAGTTGGTTTTGGAGTGTCTGTTACTTACTGTTAGTATAGCATTAAGTTTTGTCACAATTTAATTGCGACAAAATGCGCTGTTGCGACATACCGTGGCAGAACTATACCCTCCCCACCCCTTCCTTCCCGCCAATTTCTTGCTACTCTCCACACACACACGGCT
>CM060321.1:65705547-65718047 GCA_030674155.1 Stramonita haemastoma
CTATGGTTATAGTTTCATCCAAAGGACTTTTAGGGGAGTGAAGTCGGCTTCAACAGACAGACATTACTACAGAAGCAATTCTTTTTCACTTGTGTAAGATTCTGCCTTATGAAGAGAGAATCTGCTCTACTTCAAAAAGATTTCAGACACCTGGATTACACATCAATACTTGCCAGTGGGTAAACCCTTCGAGTTACCAAGGGGACATATTAACTGACCTGTGCACAGCACTTATCTGTAGGGCCTTATGTTCCATTCTCTTGGGGTCAGATTAATGGTGACATCACGGCTGTCATTTCCTGCACTTTTTTCCATTCCAAGGGAAATGTTTGACCATTCTCAGGTAAATATATATAGTTCAGGTATGTCAGCTTTCTCAGTGTAATAGAACAGGCATACATTTTTCCTTCTTTTTTTTTATACAAAACAATGCAGATATCGTAGTTGACGTCACCAATAACTCAACTTCAAGAGAATCGAACATACACCATATGTCTGCAGCACAGCAGTCGTGTGTTCAGGAACACTAAACCACTGATAGCAAAAGCAGTATGTATGTATGGTGGGCTCTGAACACATCAGTCAGTCGGTAATCAGTTAACATCACTAAACCAACACTGATAACAGTAAAAGCAGTCTGATGGTGGGCTCTGAACGCAGCCCAAACCAACACGCATGGAGCGGTCGGTGAGAGATTGGCCATGACACGAGGAGGTCAAGGGGTCAGGGTGAGAGGTCATCCCTCAGATAACGCTCCTCAGGTCAGCACAGCTCCACTTAGCACAGATGACAGGTAACCAGCAGCATCGCCACCATTGGTTAGATGGTTAGCTGTAACGCCGTGCAGCTGACCTTTGGGGAGGTTAATTAACAGCAGGAAGATTCTCTCTCTCTCTCTCTCTCTCTCTCTCTCTCTCTCTCTCTCTCTCTCTCTCCTCTCTCTCTCTCTCTCTCTCTCTCTCTCTCTCTCTCTCTCAGTATCATAGCGAGTGTGATGTGCTATGGCCCTTATGCAGATGAATCACTAAAAGATGCAGTAAATTAATTTCCTATGGTACACCGTTGAACGATGTTCTTTTCGAATGCAAGTGTTTTTTATTTGTTTTTTGCAAGATATAGCGCTATATATAATAATAATAAATAATAATAATATAATAATAATAATAATAATATTTCATATTATATTATTATTATATTATTATTATTATTATTATTATTATATTATTATTATATCATCATCATCATCATCATATTATATTATTATTATTATTATTATTATTATTATTATTATTATTATTATTATTATATATTATTGGAACAAAGCAACATAGCACCAACTTATAAAGTAGTACACAACTTTAAGCACAAATATATCCCAGTAAAATCTAGCAGCCAGCCTAGTGGATTTATATTGTATATACTCTTGCCGTATAGCAGTTCCAATAACATTAACATGTAGCTTTTTTTCTATCCATGCAAAGCTTAAGAAAATAGAGATGATCATTATGGAAGCTCAAGCTCTTTCCTTTTCTGCTTTGTTTCTTACGGGGAGAGTGTGTTTGGCAGACATGTGTCATGGGTACTTAACCCTGTAGTCTCAGTGCCAATCAGTCATTACCTTAACACTGTGCAGCATCCCCCTCATGTAAAGACCAATGACCTCTTCAAGAATACATCATCTTAAGAAGTCAGAGTAATGAAAGAATGTATGATTGAATGAATGTGTGTGAGTGAATGTGTGTATGTGTACATGCTTTTTCCCCAAATCTTTAATTTCGAGAATAATGAATAAGCACTCGTGTGCTTTTTAAAATAAAATAAAAAATTTACATCTAGTCCCCATGTGTATGCAGATTTGTTCATTTTGTCGTCCACTCCCACCGGCACACAATGGCCTTTTTCTGACAGGCGGAACAGGTTTTAACGTGTGCGTAAGATGTTCTGCCTGCGTTCGCACACGGGACCTAGAACTTATATATTATAGTCTTATCCGAAGGACTTTTGGGGGAGTGGGATGGGCGTGTTGTGTGTGTGTGTGTGTGTGTGTGTGTGTGTGTGTGTGTGTGTGTGTGTGTGTGTGTGTGTGTGTGTGCACGTTCATGCACGCACGCGTGCGTGTATATACGTGTATGTGGTTGGAGTGGTGGTGGTAGTTACGGCCAGTGACGACCAGTGAAGCAGAGAGAAAGCAGCTTGCGAACATTTGTTAGCCAGTGCTGTATTGATGATATTGATTTGTTGGCTGGTGTGGTTAATATCACAACCACAAATACAACGACGAATGTGATGTAACAGTCATCACCTAAAATTATGTATACGAATACCCCCCCCCCCCCCCAACACACTGCATAACTGCAGTATACATAACCTGCTTGTGAAGCTAGTAGGCAGAACAGCGGGTGACTTGTCATTGCACCACCATAAATAATTAATAAATAAATAGTTGTTTTCCTATAAGATAAGCTTTATCTCCACAATGTTACCAAGAACACCGCCCTTGTTGGGGTACGTTCTTTTATATGTACACCTCGATGTATGCTACACTCCAAGTGTTGAATCATTGTGCCATCTGAAAGACTAGCACTCAGACCACCGGTGACTCAAACTCTCATGGACAAGGGAAAAGTTTGGGTTCAAACAAGAACAATAGACTGGCATCCTCTCACTGACAAGACTAGTGCCTGTAGAGCAGAAATACACTGGGGGGAAAACTAAACATGGTTTTCCCCGTTCTTCTGTCGGGATGGAAAATCCTTGGAACAGCAGTCGATCATGCTGACATCAGATCCCCTCTGCTCCCCCCCACCCACCCACCGAACGAACCCTCATCTGCCCCCCCCCCCCCCCCCCCCCCCCCCCCCACCCCCTCTTTCTTTCGCTCTCTGAACGTGCCGACCTTGGGGAAAAGTCATGCCTCTTCTATGGTTGCACTCCACTTTTAACAGTTTACCCATTTCCTTCTGTTTTTCGTATGAATTCAAACATACATACAGAATCTATCATTGCAAAGAATACAAAACACACGAGTCCTTACCCACAACTGATGTAATTTTGTACAAATTTAGTTAATCTGAATAATAAAAAACAACAAAAATCCAAACTATTCTTCAGCAGAAACTATTGCCCTTTCTCTTCATTGTCGTCTGCTATCCATCCTCCCAAAGCACAATAATATACACAGGGAGAGAGGTCATCGGCCGAAGAACGCAAACAATCCTGACATGAGGATCCTTTCCAACGTTTTTCGTGACTGCTTGGCATCAGTTTATATATATTATGCCCAATCCTTGACCCTAGGAAACAATCAGACAGCACGTTCTTGTTCCCATCTTCACCATGTCTCTTTTCAATGGCGCTCGATAGAAAACACTACTTGACCCGGAAGTGGAAGTTGGAGTGAGGCCAAGGCACGTCCAGTGGCTCTGGAATTCACATCGCTCATCTCCCCCTGGCAGAGAAAGCAACAAAGACCACTCCGCCTTTCTCCAGTGTACACAAAAAGAAAATAAAACACACACGCACACATATACACACACACCTGCATGTGCGTGCGCGCACGCGAGCACACACACACACACACACTCACGCACGTACACACACACTCACGCACATACACCCACACACACACGCACGCACGCACGCACACCCACATACACACACACGCACATACACGCACATACACACACATACACACAACACACACACACACACACACACACACACACACACACACACACACACACACACACACACACACACACACACACACACACACACACACACACACACCTGGAAATTCTCGATTTCATGTGCGCAGACTAAACAACTTGGTGGAGCTGTTGATGAGACTGGAGCCACGACCGTTAACCCTCACCCCCCCCCCCTCCACCCATCCCACCCCCACCTCATCCCAGCCTTCTAGTACCCCCTCGGGTACCCATAGAAGAGCTAGCAGATGTCTTCTTTTAAATCCTTCTGTTTCGTGCCTACTGCTATACAGGGAAGAACGCGAAGGCTTTGTACTGCATGAATGCAAACCATGTATCCTCTTGCATTGTTTCTTTTTTGTTCCTCTTCTTCTTGTGTTTCTTCTACATTTTCTTCTTCTTTTCTTCATAATTCTTCTTTGCAAGTCTTCTCTTTTTTCGCAATTTTTCTGTCATCGTCGTCGTCATCGTCGTCGTCGTCGTCGTCATCATCATCATCATCATCATCATCATCATCATTCATCATCATCATCATCATCATCATCATCATCATCATCACCATCATCATCATCATCACCATCATCATCATCACCACCACCACCATCATCATCACCATCATCTTCTCCTTCTCCTTCTCCTTCTTCTTCTTCTTCTTCTTCTTCTTCTTCTTCTTCTGTGTAGTTGTTCTTTATCATCATCATCATCATCATCATCATCATCATCATCATCATCATCATCTTCATTCTTCTTCTTCTTCTTCTTCTTCTTTCTTCTTCTTCTTCTTCTTCTCTTCTTCTTCTTTACAATTCTTTTTCTTCCCATTCTTCTTCTTTTTCTCTTTCGCCTCCGTCTTCCACTTTTTCCATCCTACGATTCACCGAGGAGTCATACTGTACTGAATTTTTCTGGCCATGTTTCTTGAGTAAGTTGAACTTGGCGGAATCAGTCCCTCTCCATCTGATGATAATGCCCACGCTGATTATGGTCATCAAGAACAGAGGGAACTTTTTTTCTGTCAAAGTGACTGTATACAAAATATCTCGGTAAATAATCCACTAAAGATGCTGAAGATGCTGACGACATTAAACTTTAAAGACACTGATGATGATGATGATGATGATGATGAGGAGAGGAGGAGGGAGGAGGAGGAGGAGGAGGAGGAGGAGGAGGAGGAGAGAGGAGGAGGAGGACAGTGGACAAATCTGCAACCCTTTCAACGGACAGCAAACTAAAGATAAGTGCAAACTTAAAATGATTGGCGAGTCAACTTACCATGGAGTCACGACCAACAGACGATGGATGATGGTGACGAAATCCGTGGTTTGTTCTAACTCCAGTCACCGTAAAGAAAAAAAGGAGACTCTTCAGCGCTACACTTCTTCACACACGTTTTTCAGTTCGTTAATTCCTCCTGTTGTGTCTGGCTGATCACAAACACCCCATCAGCTTCATCCCCACAGTATAGAAAGAATCCAAAAGTTGCACAGAAATCAAGCACCAAGGTCACACTTTCTAGTTCCCGGTATGTGGAATGTGGCTACCTTTATGATGGGTAAACGGTTGTATATTGCAAAATCTCACCACTGGTGAACCTCGGAGTTGTAGCCGAGAAACGCGGAAAAAAACGAAACAAAAAGTTAATTGTAAAATTAATTATGTTCCGTTTTACAGGCTCTCTTGTACTAACAACTTGAGACACCAACTTTAACATCATCCGTAGGTGCACATCAAAATATGATACTAATATGCTACTGTTTCTTTTTTTTAAAAAATCACTAAGAAACAGCCACTGAAGAAACTGGAAAAATGGAAAGAATAAAGAAACTTTTCATATTTACTCAGCTTACACAAGGGAACTATATCTGTTCAATAAATCCATGTTGAGCAAGACACTGTTTTAGATTTTATTAAGGTAATAAAAGGGTTGAAAATTTCACACACACAATGTTTTGAAGAAAAAAAAACCGCATAGTGCTGTCTTCTCCCTTTCTTTTAAATCCCCAAACTGTTCAAAGTCTACAACCAACACAGCCACACCTGGACATTAGCTAGATTCCAAGACTGTTTCTTCATCAATGTTGAAATCAACACAATACAATTATTAGTATTACAGATTCCAAGACTGTTATCTTCATCAATGTTGAAATCAACATAACACAATTACAGATTCCAAGACTGTTATCTTCATCAATGTTGAAATCAACATAACACAATTACAGATTCCAAGATTGTTATATTCATCAATGTTGAAATCAACACAACACAATTACAGATCTTCACACATTTTCAGACTTGTTCTCAGAACTGTCACAAATCCTCACTTTCCAGTCCAAACAGAAACACCTGCTTAAATCTTAATTTCACCGTTTTCCACTATCCTCAAAGTTGAAATAAACATATGGTATAAAATTCACAGATCATTTATTTCAGACAAACTCTGATATGAGAAGTAACACAAATCCTTATTTTTCAGGTAGAAAACTCAGCACACCAACAGATGAAAAAGCCTTATGCTCCCTGTATACAGAGTTTTGGAGAAGCGGTTAATTCCTGCCCCATCTGCAGCCAAATGGCCTTTTATCAGCAGACACACTGCCTGCCACACAGCCCAGAGAGAGAGGGGAGGAAGGGGGGGTGACGGGGGGTGGAGGGGGGGGGGGTAGTGGTCAGCAGTATGAGTTATTGACCACTGCAGGCAGGACTGCAGGTCTGCGGCAGGACCCTGACTGACTGCGTGAGGGTCTAAGCACAATGATCCACTCAGAGAGCTATTAGCCAGGCTTGGGAAAGATCACTTAGAATAGGAAAGAGGGAGGGAGTGAGAAGAGGGGGGTGGGGGTGGGGGTGCTGTCGCATGGACGTGTGTGGAGCAGGGATTGGGGAGATAATTGATATGGGAGGGGGGGGGGGATAGCTGAATCGATGGGCTGTGATGTGGGGTGTAGTGTTACCTGTGGCCTCTACCTGTCCTGCATCACTGCAGGAGATGAGGAACTGGAGAGATCTGGTGTGTGTGTGTGTGTGTGTGTGTGTGTGTGTGTGTGTGTGTGTGTGTGTGTGTGTGTGTGTGTGTGGGGTGTGTGTGTGTGTGTGTGTGTGTGTGTGTGTGTGTGTGCTTGATTTGCTGATCAATGAAAAGACATACTTTAAATCTGTAAGGAAGAGGTGTTTTAATTCTTTAAGAAAAAATGATCAAATTGTAAAAAAAGATATGTATTAAAGACTTGAAAAAAGATATGTTTAAATCTTTAAAAAAAAGAAAAAAAAGGATGCTTCAGAGGCTAAAGAAAGAGAAGTATGACATGTTGAAGAAAGAGACATTCTGAGCCTGCAAAGTGCTGTGTTTCACTAGCAGAGTTCTCATCCTGTTTGCAGTTTCAGTCTCACAGTGATTCCCAGGTGGGCTGGATGAGTCATAGTGCAGACTATCCTGGGTGACCCCCAGAGTGTTAAGATGAGGAATGCACAACAACAACAACAACTTGAACAGTTCTACAGAAAGCTGTGGAGGAAGTGGAGACACAGATAAAGACAGGCAATCCACACATGGCCAGACTCAACTCACCAATGTGCTCACACAGGCACTCCAGAACAAAAAACCCTAGTAACATGAAACTCCTGTCATGCACAGTCAAGCCACAGTTGTGTTTGCCACACTTCGTTTTTCTCCTCCATGTCTTGTTTTTGGTTGAGGATTAATTTGTTTTGTGTTCTGACCATGGAGGCCTCACAAGGACGGGTATACCTTTCGATAATCAGCAGACATCAGTAACATGAGTACCATGTTCAACAAGTCACACACTACAGACACATATTCCGTCATCAAGACTAAACCAAATTTTCACATTCAAAACCAGCTCTTAATCTAGAAGTAAAGGTTTCTAAACAAATGCACTGATAACTAACTATCTGTTCCACTCCAAAAACACAAAAGAAAGCACTAGTCAAGGCTACAGAAAACCCTGCCCTCCAAACCAAAAGTCAGGCAAGGTCTAGTACCTATATCGGCTGCTATAGCCAGCACCGCACAGCAAACGGTATAGGAAGTAAGTAAAGCAGCATAAAACTTTACTTCTAGAGTTCAGCAGAGCTGTTGATTCATCCCCACCTGCAGCAGCAACCACCACCTAAATAAAACCTCCCTTTATTTTATCAGCACACTCACCACTGAAGGATGGGAGGGCAGGAGCCGGAGGGAGGGAGGAGGGAGAGGGAAGGGGGCATAGCATAGTGGTCAGCAGTATGAGTTATTGACCGTTAGCTGTCAGACTGCAAGTCTGCATGCAGGACTCTGAAGGACAGATCCGCACAAGGAGCTGCCTGCCCTCAGAGCTATTAGCACCACAAGGAGGGGGGGGGGGAGGATTGGGACGGGGGAGGGGGTGGGGGAGGGAGGGGGCAGCTGATGCGGGATGGCAGCCAATCAATGGCCAGGCAGGCAGCATTATATTACAGCAGGAGGTGTCGTGTTACCCCCAGTCTCCAGGGATCTATCGGGGGCCGGTTACTTGCAATAATCCCCCCAGGGATATGATGCATAACGGATGGGATTTCCATTTCTCTTTGAGATGTGATGCCGATAATGACTGTTGGCTTAGTTACGTGCTCGCGCATCTGTCTCTTTGCCTGGGTATTGTTGTTATTGTTGTTGTGTGTGATTGTGACATTGATGTCGGTTTGTGTCGTTTCCGCTGTAGGGTACAACAAATGTATACATAGCCCTCAGCTGTTTGTGATGCTCGTAATTCGAACTTCCACACACTCAGCGTCTTGCGCACACGTTAAATCCTGTTCTGCTTTTCGGAAGAGTAAACCATTGTGTGCCAGTGGGAACAGATGACAATTTTTTTTTAAACTGCATACACACAGGGACTGGATGTAAAACGGACATGAATGCTTATTTCGTTATCCTCGATATAAACGAATAAATAGATGAAAATAAATGAATGAACCTTCATGCAAACTAGATGACAAAAAACAGTTTACAAGTCTAGTAAAAGATGACTGGTACGGAGAGAGACTAAATGAGAATGAATGAATGAATGAATGAATGAATGAATGAATGAATGAATGAATGAATGAATGAATGAATGAATGAATGAACGGTCTTCAATACAAAAGATTTTCCCCATGCCTAGTCCTATAATCTGTCCCTGTAAACATACATACCTACATCCTGGAAGTCAGAATGTGCCTACGTTAATGGTGGGTGAACGGTCGCATTCGCAAAATCTCACCGTTTGTAAACCTCAGAGCTCTAGCAGAGGAACGAACAAAAACTAACCCCCAAATCATGATGCACTCAGGAGAGAGAGAGAGAGAGAGAGAGAGAGAGGAGAGAGAGAGAGAGGGGAGAGAGAGAGAGAGAGAGAGAGAGAGAGAGAGAGAGAGAGAGGAGAGAGAGAGAGAGAGAGAGAGAAGAGAGACAGACAGACAGACAGACAGACAGACAGACAGACAGACAGACAGAGACAGACAGACAGACAGACAGACAGACAGACAGACAGACAGACAGAGACAGACAGACAGACAGACAGACAGACAGACAGACAGACAGACAGAGACAGACAGAGACACAGAGACAGACATACAGACAATGGGCGGAGACAAAAACAAAGACAGACATAGAGACATAGACACAGAGCAGTGTCAAAGACTATTGTATAAGAACAATGTTAACTGTTTCTCCACAAACCTGGCAGTATAAAATGACTATCAAACACCCCCACCTGTAACCAACCCCCTGCCAACAATACCCCCACCCCCCATCACACAACCTCCTTACATCTCCAACCACCTCCTGTGCCATCAATCACCCCAATACAACACAGCACAACACAGCCCACAGCACAGTGCAGATGTTCCAGAGATATCCCAGACCCTGTAGATTGCCAGGATGCAGGCAAACCTGGTCTCACCCATCTGCTCTTTTTTCCACGTGTAGTTTACCTGCAGTAAACACGCTAATGGACAGTACAGGTGGGAGGACCTCTGTATGCACCCAAGAAATGGAACGTGGATGGAAATGGACGGAGTGAACCAGCGGGTAGATTTTTATCGCGCGCTGCTTACCCGGCTGCTATCTCGGTCAGATCTGGGCAAAGTTACCAAACTGACCCCTACGTTCACAAAGTAGGCTTCGGCTACAGGTGGCTATGGCTGTATTCCAGCTATATTATCAGCACCCCCATCAAGTAATGCCTTGGACGGACGCTATAGCTATGTAGAGTGGTTAAGACCGTACGACTTCTATCTTAATATCTAGACCTATCTATCTAATAAAGTCCTTCGAATGAGACTGTAAGCCAAGGTCCCGTGTACGAACGCACGCAGAACATCTTGCGCAATATGTTAAAACTCGTTCTGCCTTTCGGAAGAGTAGGCCATTTCGTGCCGGTAGGAACGAATGACATCTGTTAAAAACAAAACGAAACAAACAGACACATGGACACTGATGTCATGTCTACACATCATCTGCCAAGTCAGAAAGCGGATACTGTTCATAGTGGCCAACCCCCTCCTCCCCCTGCCCCCTCCCCCCCCCCCCTCCTCCGAAAAATTACATACGCAAAATCTTAAAATTGGTGAACCTCGCAGCTCTAACCGAGGAACAAAAAAAGAAGAAAAGAAAACGAGCCAGAAGTTATCTCAACCCTCTGATATCTTCAGCCCTGACGCCCTTTCTCTTGATCACACCAGTGTGTATCACGGCCTATACCAGAGGCTGCAGAGGTTTTGTTTTGGCAGCAAATAATATGATGAATGCCGCTGGTTCTGCCCTGACAAACAGACAGGGGCAGTCATCCATCATCGATAGTTCCACAACCACCACCACCATCAATCACCACTACCACCATCACCACCACCACCATCACCATAACCACCACCACCACCACCAGCCATGAGTAGACACCAACACATTTATTCCTCTCCATGTTGGCTACCTCTCGTACTTATACTGCAAGAAAAGAAAACGAAAGGCAAAGCAAGGCAAGGCAAAGGAAGATGGCGGTTGTGTGAGACGTGTGTGCGTGAGTTCCAAGCAAAACTTTTTGATTATAATTATTGCTATGTTTTTGTACAAGTGTGTGCCATCATAGTGGCACTGCAGTGTGCTAAGAGTGTATCATGTTTGGTTGTGACTCACTTTGAATACCTCTCGGTAGATTAAAGTTTTCAAAAATCACAAATGTCGACTACGACTAATCTCACCCACCACAAATATTTTTGTTAAAAAATAAAACCAAAAACAACCAAAAAAAAAAACAACTTACGCGTGACAAAAAAGCCACAAAAAACCTATTAAAACGCAAATTGACCAGTATTTAAAAAACAAAAAAAACTACGACAAAAAACCCAAGCAAATCAGGACAACCCAACAGCCACTCATAAAATCAAAAGACTAGGATCAAATCAGTCAGCTGGAGTCTACAAAATCAAGCATCATATCAAGAAATTATTTTCTCTAAAGATAACCAACAAACGGAAAAAAAAAACATCCAATAAGCCAGATAAAAATAAAACCCCAAACCCCAAACAGACCAAAACAAAACAACCCCCCCCCCCCAACCAAACAAAAAACCAATAGACAAGCAAATAAACAAACACAAAAACCAAGACTGTATGATGGCGGGATTAAGCAAAAAACAATTTTCAATTCTATCAGCAAATACGCAAACATTCCCCAAAAGAACCACTATGATAATGGGATTAAGCCAAGAATGCTTTCGACTTCATCAGCAAATCAAATTCACGTTGTTTTAACCACTTAATCATGCACGAACAGTCCCCCCCAAAAAAAACAACAACAACAACAAACAAACAAATAAACAAAAACAACCACTAAATCATGCGCAAACAGTCCCAAAAGAACCACTAAATCATGCACAAACAGTCCCCCAAAAGAACCACTAAATCATGCACAAACACTCCCCAAAACAACCACTAAATCATGCACAAACGGTCCCCAAAAGAACCACTAAATCATGCACAAACGGTCCCCAAATGAACCACTATGTCATGCATAAACACTCCCAAAAAGAACCACTAAATCATACACAAACAGTCCTCGGTCCCCAAAAGAACCACTAAATCGCTGTCTTTATGTTATCATAAAGCACAGCATCGGCTCTCATCTGACGACTCTTAGGGGCTAGCAGGCTGATAGCTGAGATATGGATTAGTCAATGGTCAGCTGTCAGTCAGTCAGTATCTGACCGACCAGTCCTCTCTGGGTGACCAGTGGCCGGCAGACGTGGACCCTCCCTATACTACAGCAGATGCCAGCTCTTGTCTTTGTTGATAGGATAATCATCGGTTCAGAAGAGACAGCAAAAGAAGGAATGGAAACGAAAGTAGGACTACATACACACACGCACGCATGAGCACGTGTGCATGCGCGCACGCACGCACACACACACACACACACACACACACACACACACACACACACACACACACACACACACACACACACACACACACACGTACGTGCCGACTCCACTTCCCCCTTCCCCCAAAAGTCCTTCGGATGAGACTATAGAGGTCCCGTGTGCGAACGCATGCAGAACATCTTGCGCACACGTTAAAACCCGTCCCGCTATTCGGAAGAGTAAGCCATTGTGTGTCGGTGGGAACGGATGACAACATTTACAAAACTGCATACACACAGGAAAGGGATGTAAACAGCACATGAATGCTTATTCCCTTATTCCCGAAATATTTTCACATTTCTAACAACTTTTCATCCCCATTATTTTGGGTCGTGTCGTGTTTTCAAGTGTGTTGATATAA
>CM060321.1:65725547-65788047 GCA_030674155.1 Stramonita haemastoma
TCACCCCCCACCCCACCCCCTTTAGTGGGCAGCCATATTTATTTTCTTCAGCAGGAGGCCAGGTCTCTATAGTCAGCACTTTTATGCCACGATCGTCGGTTTAAGTGCGTGAATGCACACAGCAAGCCAGACTGGCCTTACTGGCGAGATTGGTGGTCTAGAAGTAACATGCCTGCCTGGAAAGCGAAAAGTCCGGGTTGGAGTGTGCAGTGGTTCGAATCCCGTTTGGGCCCAAAACTTTTCCATCCATTAGACCGAGCCGTGGTCTGGGTGCTAGTCTTTCGGATGAGACAATAAACCGAGGTCCCGAGTGTTACACATCATTATTTAGCGCACGAAAAAGAACCCAAAGCAACAAGGGGGTTGTCCTGGTAAAATTCTGAAAAATACAATTGAAGACAGGGAAAAAATATATATAATGGGTGGCGCTGCACTTGTGGCGACGCGCTCTCCCTGGGGAAGGCAGCTGGAATTTCACGCAGAGATCTGCCGTGACATAGATTTTTTTTTTTTTTTAATATAAAACAAATAAGCTCTCTGAGTGTGGATACATATCCACCCGACACCACGTTATGTGTACGCGGAACTTTCTGGTTTGATGAATAGATGCTATGTTTGGAATGCAGTTGATAAGTAATGGGTGTTTGTTGGTTTACTGATTCTGTTATTTGTCAAACCTAAATCTGAAAAGACACATCCATGGTTTCCTCATTCTCTTTTCACACGTTTAACTTTGGAGGACATGTTACACATGTGATCACCGTATTCCGCAAGTATCAAAAGTTAGGGGTATGGGGGGGAGAGGGGGGAGGCCAGTGGCATGGTTCATTTTCTTTTATATCGAGGATAATGGAATAAGCTTCATTAGTTTTTACATCCAGACCCCGTGTGTATACAGTTTTATCATCTGTTTCCACCGGCACACAATGTCCATCTACTCTTTCGAAAAGCGGAACAGAATTTAACGCGAGCGCAAGATGTTCTGCATGCGTTCGCAATCAGGGCTTCGGTTTATAGTCGCATTCGAAGGACTTTTGGGGAGAGAGGAGTCAGCACTGACGTTAACTCAGGGGGGGAATCCCTTGAACGGGAGTCGAACCCGGGTCGTGAAATTGCGAGCACTATATTCAGACCACTAGGCTCTCCCGTCTCCCCTTCATGATGGTTGGGCAGTGAGAAGGTATTCGTAAATTCGCTCCCTAGTTTATGAATTTTAGTAGTCTCAAAGAAGAAAACCGTCATCTTAGGACAAGGGAAGTAATTAATGTTGTGCCTCGAGCAGTCTTACAGGAAGTTAGCTCCCATGTAGCAACGCAAGATCATGAATTTTTTTGTCTCGAAGGGTAAAAAGTAATCTTGGGACAGGGAGAGTAATTAACGATGCGCCGCACACTGTGCGAGAGAGAGAGATATATGGAAGAGGCGGAAAATGGAATTTTGTTTTCATTTCGATTTGAATTATATCCATTGGTGATAATGGGCGAACACTTTTTTCTATTTTTTAGCGTCAGTTTGAAGTAGTCAAACACCTCGCAACACCATAATTCTATCCCAGTCCATCACGAGCCAGAGAATGCAGGTACGTGTGTGAAAACGTGTTTTGTTTAATTTATTTATTCCTTTACATCGAGGAAATGCAGTTTTGTAAATTTCCCATCGGCACACAATGGCCTACTCTTACGAAAAGTGAAGTTGGGCAAATCGTCTGGAGAGAGGGACAGAATAACAGGATTTAGCCAAGGCTTCACGACTTGAAATACAAGAGAGTGGGCATAACAAAGTGTGTTGAGTGAATTACCTGTGTTTGTGGGGATTTGAGAGCATGCGTACATACACCTACACACACACATGCAGAGAGAGAGAGAGAGAGGAGAGAGAGAGAGAGAGAGAGAGAGAGAGAGAGAGAGAGAGAGAGAGAGAGAGAGAGAGAGAGAGAGAGAGAGAGCACACACAGAGAATAAGAATCCCCTCCCACCCCATACCAATACTTTATTATCTCAATAAATAGAGGAATCTACATGGGTTACAAGCCATATATAAGAAAAATAAACAGAAAACATGATGACACAAAGTAATCAAATCCTCCACCCCTCCAAAACAAAAACCCTTTATAGGGCTGCATCACACACACATTTATTATGCGCGTGTCTAATTTCGCTGATTGAGATTATATCAAATTGAAACACACACACACACCACACACACACACACACACACACACACACACACACACACACACACACACACACGGGGTACGAGATAGCCTAGTGGTCAATGGTCAGAACATTGCGCTCGCAATTTGACGACCCCGGTTCGATTCCTGTTTGAGAGGATTTTTCCTCTGGAGTTAACATTAGTGCTGACTCAACTCTCCCCACAAGTCCTTAGGATGAGACTATAAACCGAAGCCCCATGTGTAAATGCACACAGAACATCTTGCACACACGTTAAATCCTGTTCCACTTTTCTTAAGAGTAGACCATCGTGTCCCGGTGGGAACAGATGACAAGATTGACAAAACTGCATACACACGGGGACTGGATTAAAAAAGCACACGAGTGCTTACTCCATTATCCTCGATATAAAAGAATGAAATAAATAACACATACACACACACATACACACACACCACTTACAAGCATGACAAAAATACAGACATCAAAATCACTTTTAATGACAATATTTCAAGCACGCACAATTTCAGGACTTTCCTAGTTTCATGTCCATACAAATCCAGTCTAGACAAGATAAAAAAAAATCAAAACCATTTAACAATAACAGCAATAAGGGAACAAAAGATATCAGATTTGTATTTTACTCAAGTTCTGAATTTCAATGATTAAAGCCATCACTTTGTTGTGAAAGAACGTTAAACTGAAGAACTAACGCACACTACACTTAAGTTGTTACAGCTTTCATTTGTTTCTAAGAATATCGCTGTGTTGCTGTAAGATATGCAATGATTTCCCACAAAAGTAAAATCAGTACACACATCTGCCAGCACTGCAAAGCGATGTCTATCGTGATACCCAAATTAAAATTACATTTGATTTCATCTACAAGAAATTTCATCTACAAGAAAAAATACATAACTAATCTTTAAGTCCAAAAACACAACAAGGAAAGTGCATTACACACATACACAATCTATTTCATGTCAATTCACTGTTTACATACAAAAAAGCGCGACATTTGAAACAAAAATTCAATCATTTAAACACACATATCAAACCTAAACACTGAAAAGTCAAAAGTTCTTTTCCGATTTTTTTTTAAAGTTAAAAAGAAACCCACTCTAGCCGACATCAGAAAATAATTTTAGACCACGTTTTTGTTATACACCCCCACCCCCTCCCACCCCCCAAACAAAATGCCATCACCACTAAAAATGGAAAGCTCTCTAGCCAACATCACACTCCATTTTTTGTCTCGGCTGACAATTTGATCTTTAAAAAAAAAAAAAAAGGCAAAGTAAAATCAAAATCATTTATATTCCTAGAAGGTTGCATTTTACTTCAATTTTTTCACTAGCAGGCATGTATACAGGAAACCTGTCAACCATTTGAACAAACATTTCAAACAAAAACAATTTTAAGCATTAGAATTGATTTCAAAATATTTTCCTCAGTCAAAAACTTCTCTTGACCATTTAATACCAACTTGAAATTGAAAATACCATTAAAAAAAAACAAAAAACAAACAAACCAACCCATACCACCCACACTGCTATGAAAAATTTTCAAAGTTTTAGATTTTTGACTGAAGGGGAAAATACACTCCAATCTGAGACTTTATCCTGTTTTAAGGGGATGTGAGGCAGTAAATCCTAAATTTTAGAAGGGCTGAATTATTTCAGTTTTATGTATAGTAATTGATTATACTATGTACCCTAAATGTAAAAATGCTCTCTGTTTATGGTAATTTCTTGCCGTTTCCATGGAAACCGGCGTAAACAGCCGCCATTTTGAATTTTTTAGGAAAGGTTTTACAGCAAAAGTATACATCACAGACTAATCATTTTTGGCACAGATATACATTATGATTGTTATTATTGGCAGACAGATGCCTTTTTCTATTTTTGGTCATAGTTTTTTTTTTACAATTTTTTTTCCCATTTGGTCATGAATTTTTTGCAATTATTATGCAATTAGCCTTGTAAAATGAAAACTATCTCCTATATCAAAAAATCCAATCTGTCACCTAATAAGCAAGACACTAATGTATACTTGTGCCAAGTTTCATGAAAGATGGACAGACAGTTTTTGAGAAATTTTGATCCTAAAGTGGCATGCAGGACAAAAACGCAAAACGGAGAAAAACAGCTTTAAGGGGATGTGAGGCAGTAAATCCTAAATTTTAGAAGGGCTGAATTATTTCAGTTTTATGTATAGTAATTGATTATACTATGTACCCTAAATGTAAAAATGCTCTCTGTTTATGGTAATTTCTTGCCGTTTCCATGGAAACCAGGCGTAAACAGCCGCCATTTTGAATTTTTTAGGAAAGGTTTTACAGCAAAAGTATACATCACGGACTAATCATTTCTGGCACAGATATAAATTATAATTGTTATTATTGGTAGACAGATGCCTTTTTCTATTATTGGTCATAGTTTTTTTTTTACAAATTTTTTTCCCATTTGGTCATGAATTTTTTGCAATTATTATGCAATTAGCCTTGTAAAATGAAAACTATCTCCTATATCAAAAAATCCAATCTGTCACCTAATAAGCAAGACACTAATGTATACTTGTGCCAAGTTTCATGAAAGATGGACAGACAGTTTTTGAGAAATTTTGATCCTAAAGTGGCATGCAGGACAAAAACGCAAAACGGAGAAAAACAGCTTTAAGGGGATGTGAGGCAGTAAATCCTAAATTTTAGAAGGGCTGAATTATTTCAGTTTTATGTATAGTAATCGAATATACTATGTACCCTAAATGTAAAAATGCTCTCTGTTTATGGTAATTTCTTGCCGTTTCCATGGAAACCGGTGTAAACAGCCACCATTTTGAATTTTTTAGGAAAGGTTTTACAGGAAAAGTATACATCACAGACTAATCATTTCTGGCACAGATATACATTATGATTGTTATTATTGGTAGACAGATGCCTTTTTCTATTATTGGTCATAGTGTTTTTTTTACAATTTTTTTTCCCATTTGGTCATGAATTTTTTGCAATTATTATGCAATTAGCCTTGTAAAATGAAAACTATCTCCTATATCAAAAAATCCAAACTGTCACCTAATAAGCAAGACACTAATGTATACTTGTGCCAAGTTTCATGAAAGATGGACAGACAGTTTTTGAGAAATTTTGATCCTAAAGTGGCATGCAGGACGAAAACGCAAAACGGAGAAAAAACAGCTTTAAGGGGATCACTCACTCTCACTCACTCAGTCCCATGTCCCAAAGGACGTAGGGGGGACATGAGAGAAGACGCAACGGAGATCTTTTTCCATGCTTCACGATCCTGTGTGGCTAGTAGGAGGCGTTGCAGGGGTTGGGCAGTCCAGTCTTTGATGTTGTCAACCCATGATTTCTTTTGGCGGCCTCTTCTTCTCTTGCCCTCGACTGTTCCTTGGAAGATGGTTTTTGCTAGGGTGTTGTGTCTTGTGGTGTGACCAAACCACATCAGCTTTCTCCTCTTTATGGTGGAGAGCAAAGGCTCTTGGGGGCCCACACGCTTTTTGATTTCTTCTTTCACATAGTTATTGGTCTTGTGTTCTTTGTATGATATTTTGAGGAGTCTTCTGTGGCACTTGTTCTCGAATGCTTGGATTCTTCTCTCTAACTCTGCTGTCAGAGTCCATGATTCACAGCCATATAGGAGGATAGATATCACGAGGGATTTGTAGAGGTGGTATTTGGTGCAGAAGCTGATGTTGTTGCTTCTGATGATCCTCTGGAGTCTGACTAGAGCAGATGTTGCTGTTGCAATGCGAGCTTTCACCTCATTGTTTGATGTGCCATCTTTTGTTAGGATGGAGCCTAAGTATTTGAATTGGCTCACCTCTTCCAATATTTCTCCATTCATCTTTATTTCCGTGCTGTCATTACTCGCGCTGTTGACCATGATCTTCGATTTCTCTGTACTGACCTCCATGCCGTATGCGCTCGCTCGATCTGTTAGACTGTCTGTGAGGATTTGCAGTTCTTGTTTGCTGCTGCCCATGAGGTCAATGTCATCTGCAAATCTGAGGTTGCAAAGGGGTCTTCCACCAATGGAGATGGAAGTGTGGTGGTTTTGCAGTGTCTCTGTCATGATGTTTTCGAGAAAGAGGTTGAAGAGTACAGGTGAGAGAAGGCAGCCCTGGCGGACTCCAACCGTGGCCTTGAAGAACTCGCCCACGTGATTGTTCATGAAAACTGCACTTCTTGCATTCTCGTACAGAGCCTTGATGACTTCAATTAGGCAGTTGTCGATGTTGAAGTGCCTGAGTACTTGCCAGAGGCCGTCATGCCATACCCTGTCAAAGGCCTTTTTGAAGTCTATAAAATTGTGGTACAAGTCTTTTTGGTGTTGGAGATGCTTCTCTATCAGAATTCTCAGGTTGAAAATTTGTTCCATTGTGCTGCGTTTTGGTCTAAAGCCCGCTTGTTCTTCTGCCAGGAGTTTTTCTGCTTGGTTTTTCAGTCTGTTGAGGACTACCTGCAGCATGATCTTGCTAGGATGGCTTATGAGACTGATGGTTCTGTAGTTCTGACATTGCTTGAGGTTTCCTTTCTTTGGCAGGGGTATTACAAGAGACTGTGTCCATTCTTTTGGCCATTCTTTGGTGTCGTGGATCTTCTGACAAAGATCTGTGAATCGCCTTGCTGTTTCATTCCCTCCATTTTTTATGAGTTCAGCTGGGATGTTATCGATTCCAGGGGACTTCCCCTTCTTCAATTGTTTAATAGCTGTGTCTACTTCACACCTTAGTATTGGTGGGTCTTTATCTTGGTGTTCAGGGGGTTTGTTGGAAACTATGTTGGTATCTGGGCGTAGTGGGTAGTTATACAATCCCTCACAGTATTCTGTCCAGCGTTGGAGGATGGCATTGTTTTCCGTTAAAAGATTTCCTTCTTTGTCTTCAATAACAGAGGCTTTAGGCTGTGTGGTTTTAGTTAGTGCTTTCAGAGTGTTGTAAACTGTTTTGCTGTTTCCCTTGGCCATTCCATCTTCGATGTTGTTGCATTGTTCTTCTATCCACGCTTCTTTGGCTTCTCTCATCTTTTTCCTCACTTCTCTGTGGCTATCCATGTACTTGTTGTTGGCTTCTTGACTTGTGAACTTTTGCTTCTTAAGTTCTCTTCTTTTGTCGCAGAGGTCAAGAACCTCATTTGTCACCCAGGGTTGTTTCTTTGTTCTGCTTCTGCCTAATGTTTCTTCTGCTGCTGTCGTTAGCACTTCTTTGATGTTGCTGGCTAGTGTGTTCACATCATTGTCAATGGCTGTGAGTGCGGCGAACTTTCCTCCAATGTTGGCTTGGAAGATCTCAACCACTGTTGGGTCTTTGAGTTTTTCCAGGTCGAATCTTATGCGTGGGCTTTTTGGCTGTTGTTTTGCTTTCAGTTTCAGCCTGATGGTGGTAAGTACAAGGTCGTGGTCACTGCCAATGTCAGCTCCTGGGAATGTTCTTGTATTTGCTTTGTTTATGCTGGATTTGAATCTTTGGGGTGACAGAATGTAATCAATTTGATTATGAATCAGACCATTTGGTGAGTGCCAGGTTGATGTTCTAGATGGCTTGTGAGGGTGGAGTGTGTTAGCCAGAGTTAGTTTGTGCTTCTTTGCGAATTCCAGCAGCCGCTGTCCTCTGTCAATTGTTTCTCCCAGTCCAAAGCATCCTGTGGTTCCTGCCCAGGTGTCATAGGCATCAGGTCCCACCTTAGCATTCCAATCGCCTTCCACAATAAGGATGTCTTTTTTGGGCGTTTTGGAGATGACGTTTTCAAGTTCTTCATAGAATTCTTCTATCTGGTCATCATCGTAGTCAGATGTTGGAGCATACACTTGGATGATGGTGAGATTCTGGGGTTTTGCAGAGACTCTGATTGAGATGAGTCTGCTGGATATTGGTGTGCAGTTGATGATGCTTGACACAATCTCTTTCCTGACAATGAAGCCTACTCCGTGTTGGTGTAGTTTCTCATCTCCACTGTACCATATCTTGTGGCCGTCTTGCGTGGTTGTTTCTCCGAAGCCAATCCATCTGACTTCCGCAAGCCCTAGGATGTCCCATTTATACCTCTGTAATTCATGTGTGAGTTCCTGTACTCTTCCTGTTTGGTACAGAGTCCTAACATTCCATGTACCACTGGTTACCCCTTTAGCTGGAAGCTTTAGGGTTGGTTCTGCTCCAGTGGCACACTTGTCACTCCCACCCTGGAGGCTTGCAGTGGGTAGCTTTTCTCATCATGTCCTTGCAGTGGGCTTGAGGAAGCTTGGTGGCGCCCATCTCCTCTCCAAGACTCCTACTGGTGATTAAGAATGCACCAGCCCCTCACAACGTTTCGCCCGCCAGTAGAAGCGGTTACCGGGGTGTGGGTGGGTTAAGGACCCGGACCCAGAAATGAGAGTTGAGTGCCAAGTGAGGACCAGTGCTCCCGTCCATCCCGAGGGATGCTACTGCCAGGTTTACAAAGGTACCACCTCTGCTTAAGCACCCCATACACCCCTTTAAGGGGATGAGAGGCAGTAAATCCTAAATTTTAGAAGGGCTGAATTATTTCAGTTTTATGTATAGTAATTGATTATACTATGTACCCTAAATGTAAAAATGCTCTCTTTTTATGGTAATTTCTTGCCGTTTCCATGGAAACCGGCGTAAACAGCCGCCATTTTGAAATTTTTAGGAAAGATTTTACAGCAAAAGTATACATCACAGACTAATCATTTTTGGCACAGATATACATTATGATTGTTATTATTGGTAGACAGATGCCTTTTTCTATTATTGGCCATAGTTGTTTTTTTTTTTTAATTTTCCCATTTGGTCATGAATTTTTTGCAATTATTATGCAATTAGCCTTGTAAAATGAAAACTATCTCCTATATCAAAAAATCCAAACTGTCACCTAATAAGCAAGACACTAATGTATACTTGTGCCAAGTTTCATGAAAGATGGACAGACAGTTTTTGAGAAATTTTGATCCTAAAGTGGCATGCAGGACGAAAACGCAAAACGGAGAAAAACAGCTTTAACACTTTCTACCCCGGTACGGATTAATCCGTACCACGCGATCATCTCCCCTGGACGGGGTACGGATTAATCCGTACCACAGCAGGTACTTTCACTTTCGCCCTCCCATTCTGTTCTATTCTCACATGGTCGTTTTAGCTTGTTGGCTTTAGCTGCCATGTTGGTCGCACATCGTTCACAGCTAATTTGCATATAAATTGAGCTTGTTTTTGTTGTGTTTATTGTTGTTTTACGTGTCATATGCTTGTAGTATGGCTTTGGTACATCATACTTTCACTGCTGACGAAGTAACAGAAGTTTTAAACGAGTTATTACTTGCCGATAAAGATCGTGTGTTTGGATAGAGATCGTGAGAGCTTTGAGTCTCGTGATACTCACTGTGTGCCGCTCGAGGAGCGAGATAGGCCAGCTAAAAGGGGTGGGAAGGGGGGGGGGGGGTGACTGGGGAGGGGCGTGGCCTTGGTACTGTGAGTACCGCTACGATAAACACCAACTGTTTACATGAAAATGAACTACAAGCCACCTGGTGAAGTGCAAACATTCTGTACATATGAATAAAGTAGTGTAGAAAAGTTCAGGAACTTTCTTGGACTAGGGAAGAAATGTTATCTGTATATTCCATGATCGTTATTGTGACCGTGTCGTGTCTACAGTTCAGTGGTTCCCTTTGATTATATTACATTTGATGCATGCTGGAAGAAAACTTGTATAGTACCTATGTTTGTCCCTGTTTATTTGAGATTCTTGTATAGTTTTGTTGTTGTTGTGTTGTATTTGTTGCATACATTGTGTAAAATCATAAGCCCATTAGTGGGATCACCACTTAAAATCAGAGCAATTACGTAATTTGACACCATAATTAACATACTCTTTTTTATGCAATATAAATTTTTATGCACACATTTAATGGGCAGTCATTTACCCACACAATGCCATAGTTTCATAAGAAATGGGCTTCAAACAAAAAAGATATGAGGATTTTACTATGATGACCCAGTGCACACTGCACTCAGCTGCTGCAGGGCTGGTCCACAGAGACTGCAGTGCAGCTGCACCCTTGGGGTACAAAGTGTTAAGGGGATGTGAGGCAGTAAATCCTAAATTTTAGAAGGGCTGAATTATTTCAGTTTTATGTATAGTAATTGATTATACTATGTACCCTAAATGTAAAAATGCTCTCTGTTTATGGTAATTTCTTGCCGTTTCCATGGAAACTGGCGTAAACAGCCGCCATTTTGAATTTTTTAGGAAAGGTTTTACAGCAAAAGTATACATCACAGACTAATCATTTCTGGCACAGATATACATTATGATTGTTATTATTGGTAGACAGATGTCTTTTTCTATTATTGGTCATAGTTGTTTTTTTTACAAATTTTTTTCCCATTTGGTCATGAATTTTTTGCAATTATTATGCAATTAGCCTTGTAAAATGAAAACTATCTCCTATATCAAAAAATCCAATCTGTCACCTAATAAGCAAGACACTAATGTATACTTGTGCCAAGTTTCATGAAAGATGGACAGACAGTTTTTGAGAAATTTTGATCCTAAAGTGGCATGCAGGACAAAAACGCAAAACGGAGAAAAACAGCTTTAAGGGGATGTGAGGCATTAAATCCTAAATTTTAGAAGGGCTGAATTATTTCAGTTTTATGAATAGTAATTGATTATACTATGTACCCTAAATGTAAAAATGCTCTCTGTTTATGGTAATTTCTTGCCGTTTCCATGGAAACCGGTGTAAACAGCCGCCATTTTGAATTTTTTAGGAAGGGTTTTACAGCAAAAGTATACATCACAGACTAATCATTTTTGCCACAGATATACATTATGATTGTTATTATTGGTAGACAGATGCCTTTTTCTATTATTGGTCATAGTTGTTTTTTTTACAAATTTTTTTCCCATTTGGTCATGAATTTTTTGCAATTATTATGCAATTAGCCTTGTAAAATGAAAACTTATCTCCTATATCAAAAAATCCAATCTGTCACCTAATAAGCAAGACACTAATGTATACTTGTGCCAAGTTTCATGAAAGATGGAGAGACAGTTTTTGAGAAATTTTGATCCTAAAGTGGCATGCAGGACAAAAACGCAAAACGGAGAAAAACAGCTTTAAGGGGATGTGAGGCATTAAATCCTAAATTTTAGAAGGGCTGAATTATTTCAGTTTTATGTATAGTAATTGATTATACTATGTACCCTAAATGTAAAAATGCTCTCTGTTTATGGTAATTTCTTGCCGTTTCCGTGGAAACCGGCGTAAACAGCCGCCATTTTGAATTTTTTAGGAAAGGTTTTACAGCAAAAGTATACATCACAGACTAATCATTTTTGGCACAGATATACATTATGATTGTTATTATTGGTAGACAGATGCCTTTTTCTATTATTGGTCATAGTTTTTTTTTTTACAAATTTTTATCCCATTTGGTCATGAATTTTTTGCAATTATTATGCAATTAGCCTTGTAAAATGAAAACTATCTCCTATATCAAAAAATCCAATCTGTCACCTAATAAGCAAGACACTAATGTATA
Organism: Stramonita haemastoma; assembly: GCA_030674155.1. Lineage (NCBI taxonomy): Eukaryota > Metazoa > Mollusca > Gastropoda > Neogastropoda > Muricidae > Stramonita > Stramonita haemastoma. The sequence continues at coordinate 65,737,286 of CM060321.1, forward strand.
CTTGTGCCAAGTTTCATGAAAGATGGACAGACAGTTTTTGAGAAATTTTGATCCTAAAGTGGCATGCAGGACGAAAACGGAGAAAAACAGCTTTAAGGGGATGTGAGGCAGTAAATCCTAAATTTTAGAAGGGCTGAATTATTTCAGTTTTATGTATAGTAATTGATTATACTATGTACCCTAAATGTAAAAATGCTCTCTGTTTATGGTAATTTCTTGCCGTTTCCGTGGAAACCGGCGTAAACAGCCGCCATTTTGAATTTTTTAGGAAAGGTTTTACAGCAAAAGTATACATCACAGACTAATCATTTTTGCCACAGATATACATTATGATTTTTTTAGGAAAGGTTTTACAGCAAAAGTATACATCACAGACTAATCATTTTTGCCACAGATATACATTATGATTGGGGTGGGGGTATGGGTATGGGTATTTGATACTGTACCCCCTGTGGCAGGGTTGAGGTCTGGTGCTACAACGTCCCGCTCTCCCTAAGGAAAGTGAATGCGCAAAACATAGCCTCTCCTTTCCAGGTGTAGTGATCGCCGAGGGGGCCCCTGCCTGGAAACGGGCAGGTGGTCACTTGCAATGGCCTCTCCTACATTACTGTGCCCGTAGCAACACCTTCCCGTGGTGCCCCCTGTTCTCACTGAGCTTGCTATGTCATGGCGCGACCGAGTACCTGGCGGTATAACTGGGTCCGGGAGGAAAGCTGGCCCCCTTACGTGCGGCACGCATGGCCCACCGTCGTGTGGATACGCCCTGGTGCCCACGAACCAGCCTCCCAGCTATGGGCAAATAGCGAAGACTAAAATACCCTGCTGGCAGGCCTAAAGAACTGAGGGCTGGTGTATCCCTAATATATGGCTGGCTGAGCCTTCAACCACCAGTTGTAAATCTGCCTACGACCCGAGGACCTCGCTGTCACCGTCCCAGCTTGCTGGGCCATGGCAGATGAACCGCGAGTTTAAAGGGTGGGAACGGTACTGCGCACACTGTCTCTCACCTTAAAAATCCTATGCGCAGGCCCAAGGACCAGTCCACGTCCCCCCCCTCATCCTCCCTTTTTCCTACTATCCCCAAGCCCTGTAGCGATGGGAAAGGGGCGAATGCGGCAGGTGAAAGATGTCACTGGAAGCCGCAGTTCCAATCCTGCATGCAGGCGATTCAGGAGTATGGGTCGTCTGATTGTTGACCTGAGGATGACAACATCACCCGGCAGCACCCTGAATGACCAAGCAGCCCTCTTTAGGGATAGCACTGCTTGCTCCACACGGAGAGGGGCCTAGAAAAGGTGGCCTAACGAAAGCTCATCCTCATACCACCCAGTTGGCTAGCCGCGGTCAACGGGCACCTTTCCAAGCGGTCGAGCATCAACAAAGTCAAAATCAAGTGGCTCCACACCTGCCTCCAAAGGTGTGACAGGTCTCAAACTGGCGTGCTGGAACATCAGAACCATGCTAGATACAATAGATAACAACCGTCCTGAACGACGCTCTGCTTTAGTTGCACACGAGCTCTCGCGACTAAATATCGACATCGCGGCTCTTAGTGAAGTCCGCTTCCCAGATGAAGGTAGCCTCAAAGAACACGGCGCCGGTTACACCTTATACTGGTCAGGCAAGCCCCAATCCGAACGACGCCTTTCAGGTGTAGGCTTCATGATCAAGAACACCATTGCCTCAAAGCTGGAGAACTTACCAACAGGTCATTCAGACCGTATCATCTCCATGCGTCTGCCACTGGAGAACAAGCAGCACATCACTCTCTTCAGTGTGTATTCCCCGACTCTTCAAGCAGACCCTGCAGACAAGAACAAATTCTACTGTGACCTGCGCAGCCTGGTAAGAAACACCCCTGCAGACGACAAGGTCATTATCCTTGGGGATTTCAATGCTAGAGTTGGCCGAGATTCAGAAGCCTGGAAGGGAGTTCTGGGGAAACATGGAGTTGGGAATTGCAATGACAACGGGCGTCTCCTGCTAGAGTTCTGCACTGAACTGCAGTTAATCATCACTAACACAATCTTCCAGCAGAAGGACAGTCTAAAAACAACCTGGATGCATCCTCGGTCCAAACATTGGCACCTCATAGACTACGTCTTAGTGCGCCAGAAAGACCAAAGTGATGTCTTGCACACCAGAGTGATGCCCAGTGCAGAATGCCACACAGACCACCGCCTCGTGCGATGCAACCTCAGCCTTCACATCAAGCCAAAGTCAAAACGAGGAGGTCCCCCAGAAAGAAACTCCAGGTTGGCAGCCTCAAGTCCGCTGAAGTGAAAGCTGTGCTGCAGTCCAACCTCCAGTCAAAGCTGGAAGTCGAGGACTGCCCCTCTGACCCCTGTCCAGAAACGCTCTGGACCCGCCTAAAAACTGCCATCCTGCAGACCTCTGCAGAGGTCTTGGGCTTTTCCACTAAGAAGAACAAGGACTGGTTCGACGAAAATGACCAAGAAATACAAGATCTGCTGGCGAAGAAGAGAAGTGCCCACCAGGCTCACCTTGCACAACCATCTTGTCCAGCAAAGAAAGCTGCCTTTCGTCTTACATGCAGCAACCTCCAGCGCCAGCTTAGAGTTATCCAAAACGAGTGGTGGACTAACCTCGCCCAGAAAACTCAGCTCTGCGCTGACACAGGTGACTACAGAGGCTTCTACGAAGCTTTGAAGGCAGTCTATGGACCCTCTCACCAAGTGTTGAGTCCTTTGCGCAGCACTGACGGCCAGGCACTCCTCACAGACAAGATGTCCATATTGAACCGCTGGGCTGAACACTTTCAAACCCTCTTCAGCGCTGATCGCACTGTTGATGACGCAGTGATCCAACAGATCCCACAGCAACCAGTGAAAGAAGAACTGGACGAAGCCCCAACCCTGGAAGAGGTAACTAAAGCCATAGAACAACTGAAGAGTGGGAAGGCTGCAGGCGTCGACGGTATTCCACCAGAATTATGGAAAAACGGGGGGCAAACACTGCACTGCAAGCTCCATGAATTTTTTGTCTGCTGCTGGGAGCAGGGAAAGTTACCACAAAACCTTCGTGATGCAATCATAATCACCCTTTACAAAAACAAAGGGGAAAAATCCGATTGCTCCAACTACAGGGGGATAACTCTTCTCTCCATCGCTGGCAAAATCCTTGCAAGAGTTCTCCTCAACAGACTAGTACCTGCTGTTGCAGAACACCACCTCCCTGAGAGCCAGTGCGGCTTCAGAGCTAACAGGGGTACCACCGACATGGTCTTTGTGCTCAGACAACTTCAAGAAAAGTGCCGCGAACAGAACAAGGGACTGTACATCACCTTCGTTGATTTAACCAAGGCATTTGACACTGTGAGCAGGAAGGGCCTGTGGCAGATCATGGAGCGTCTTGGCTGTCCCCAAAGTTTCTCAACATGGTGATCCAGCTACATGAAGACCAGCGTGGCCAGGTCAGAAACAGCAACGACCTCTCAGAGCCTTTCTCAATCACAAACGGGGTGAAGCAGGGCTGCGTTCTTGCACCAACCCTCTTCACTATCTTCTTCAGCATGATGCTTCAGCGGGCCACAGAAGATCTTGATGACGAAGACGGAGTTTTCATACGCTACCGCACAGATGGCAGCCTATTCAACCTGCGGCGTCTTCAGGCCCACACCAAAACCCTGGAGCAACAAATTCGAGAACTACTTTTTGCTGATGATGCTGCCCTTGTAGCCCACTCAGAAACCGCCCTGCAGCATGTAACATCCTGTTTTGCAGAGGCAGCCCAGCTCTTCGGACTCGAAGTCAGCCTGAAGAAGACAGAGGTTCTCTACCAGCCCGCACCTCAGGTAGCGTACCACCCACCTCGCATTACAATTGGTGAGACAGAACTGAAGACAGTCCAGCAGTTTACCTACCTGGGATGCACAATCTCCTCTGACGCAAAGATTGATAAAGATGTAGACAACAGACTGGCAAAGGCAAACAGTGCTTTTGGCAGACTCTACCACCGTGTCTGGAAAAACAAACACCTGAAGAAAGACACCAAGATCAGTGTCTACAGAGCCGTGGTACTGACCACCCTCCTGTATGGCTCTGAGTCATGGGTCACATACAGACACCACCTGCGAATTCTGGAACGCTTCCACCAACGCTGTCTCCGCTCCATCCTCGACATCCACTGGAGCGACTTCACCACGAATGCTGAGGTGCTGGAGCAAGCAGGGATCACCAGCATTGAGGCCATGTTGCTGAAAACGCAGCTCCGCTGGGCAGGGCATGTCTTTAGAATGGAGGACCATCGCCTACCGAAGATGGTTCTCTACGGTGAACTTTCCACCGGACACCGCTACAGAGGCGCACCAAAGAAGAGATTTAAAGACTCTCTGAAGAAATCTCTGTCAGCCTGCCTCATAGACCATAACCAGTGGTCAGTCCTTGCTGCTGACCGGCAGGCCTGGCGACACACTGTGCATCAGTCGGTCTCCTCCTTTGAGGACAATCGCAGAGCGGCCCTTGAGGAGAGGCGAATGAGGAGGAAGAACCGCGTCCCCTCTACATCAACCCCAGAATCGACTTTCCCCTGCAGCCGCTGCGGCCGGGTTTGTTTGTCACGCATTGGACTGAACAGCCACCAGCGAGCCTGCACCAGACGTGGACAGTGCCCTTAATCTTCGTTCGCGAAGCCAAGCCATGATGATACATTATGATTGTTATTATTGGTAGACAGATGCCTTTTTCTATTATTGGTCATAGTTTTTTTTTTTACAAATTTTTATCCCATTTGGTCATGAATTTTTTGCAATTATTATGCAATTAGCCTTGTAAAATGAAAACTATCTCCTATATCAAAAAATCCAAACTGTCACCTAATAAGCAAGACACTAATGTATACTTGTGCCAAGTTTCATGAAAGATGGACAGACAGTTTTTGAGAAATTTTGATCCTAAAGTGGCATGCAGGACGAAAACGGAGAAAAACAGCTTTAAGGGGATGTGAGGCAGTAAATCCTAAATTTTAGAAGGGCTGAATTATTTCAGTTTTATGTATAGTAATTGATTATACTATGTACCCTAAATGTAAAAATGCTCTGTGTTTATGGTAATTTCTTGCCGTTTCCATGGAAACCAGCGTAAACAGCCGCCATTTTGAATTTTTTGGGAAAGATTTTACAGCAAAAGTATACATCACAGACTAATCATTTCTGGCACAGATATACATTATGATTGTTATTATTGGTAGACAGATGTCTTTTTCTATTATTGGTCATAGGTTGTTGTTGTTTTTTTAATTTCCCATTTGGTCATGAATTTTTTGCAATTATTATGCAATTAGCCTTGTAAAATGAAAACTATCTCCTATATCAAAAAATCCAATCTGTCACCTAATAAGCAAGACACTAATGTATACTTGTGCCAAGTTTCATGAAAGATGGACAGACAGTTTTTGAGAAATTTTGATCCTAAAGTGGCATGCAGGACAAAAACGCAAAATGGAGAAAAACAGCTTTAAGGGGATGTGAGGCAGTAAATCCTAAATTTTAGAAGGGCTGAATTATTTCAGTTTTATGTATAGTAATTGATTATACTATGTACCCTAAATGTAAAAATGCTCTCTGTTTATGGTAATTTCTTGCTGTTTCCATGGAAACCGGTGTAAACAGCCGCCATTTTGAATTTTTTAGGAAAGGTTTTACAGCAAAAGTATACATCACAGACTAATCATTTTTGGCACAGATATACATTATGATTGTTATTATTGGTGGACAGATGCCTTTTTCTATTATTGGTCATAGGTTTTTTTTAAATTTTTTTTCCCATTTGGTCATGAATTTTTTGCAATTATTATGCAATTAGCCTTGTAAAATGAAAAACTTATCTCCTATATCAAAAAATCCAATCTGTCACCTAATAAGCAAGACACTAATGTATACTTGTGCCAAGTTTCATGAAAGATGGACAGACAGTTTTTGAGAAATTTTGATCCTAAAGTGGCATGCAGGAACGAAAACGGAGAAAAACAGCTTTAAGGGGATGTGAGGCAGTAAATCCTAAATTTTAGAAGGGCTGAATTATTTCAGTTTTATGTATAGTAATTGATTATACTATGTACCCTAAATGTAAAAATGCTCTCTGTTTATGGTAATTTCTTGCCGTTTCCATGGAAACCAGCGTAAACAGCCGCCATTTTGAATTTTTTAGGAAAGGTTTTACAGCAAAAGTATACATCACAGACTAATCATTTTTGGCACAGATATACATTATGATTGTTATTATTGGTAGACAGATGCCTTTTTCTATTATTGGTCATAGGGTTTTTTTTTACAATTTTTTTTCCCATTTGGTCATGATTTTTTGCAAAAAAAAAAAAAAAAAAATCAATCTGTCACCTAATAAGCAAGACACTAATGTATACTTGTTCCAAGTTTCATGAAAGATGGACAGACAGTTTTGAGAAATTTTGATCCTAAAGTGGCATGCAGGACGAAAACGAGAAAAACGCTTTAAGGGGATGTGAGGCAGTAATCCTAATTTAGAAGGGCTGAATTATTTCAGTTTTATGTATAGTAATTGATTATACTATGTACCTAAATGTAAAAATGCTCTCTGTTTATGGTAATTTCTTGCGTTTCCATGAAACCGCGTAAACAGCCGCCATTTTGAATTTTTTAGGAAAGGTTTTCAGCAAAGTATACATCACAGACTAATCATTTTTGGCACAGATATACATTATGATTGTTATTATTGGTAGACAGATGCTTTTTCTATTATTGGTCATAGGGTTTTTTTTTACAATTTTTTCCATTTGGTCATGAATTTTTTGCAATTATTATGCAATTAGCCTTGTAAATGAAAACTATTCCTATATCAAAAAATCAATCTGTCACTAATAAGCAAGACATAATGTATATTGTGCAAGTTTCATGAAGATGGACAGACAGTTTTTGAGAAATTTTGATCCTAAAGTGGCATGCAGGACGAAACGGAGAAAAACAGCTTTAAGGGGATGTGAGGCAGTAAATCCTAAATTTTAGAAGGGCTGAATTATTTCAGTTTTATGTATAGTAATTGATTATACTATGTACCCTAAATGTAAAAATGCTCTCTGTTTATGGTAATTTCTTGCCGTTTCCATGGAAACCGGCGTAAACAGCCGCCATTTTGAATTTTTTAGGAAGGTTTTACAGCAAAAGTATACATCACAGACTAATCATTTTTGGCACAGATATACATTATGATTGTTATTATTGGTAGACAGATGCCTTTTTCTATTATTGGTCATAGGGTTTTTTTTTACAATTTTTTTCCATTTGGTCATGAATTTTTTGCAATTATTATGCAATTAGCCTTGTAAAATGAAAACTATCTCTATATCAAAAATCCAATCTGTCACCTAATAAGCAAGACACTAATGTATACTTGTGCCAAGTTTCATGAAAGATGGACAGACAGTTTTTGAGAAATTTTGATCCTAAAGTGGCATGCAGGACAAAAACGGAGAAAAAACAGCTTTAAGGGGATGTGAGGCAGTAAATCCTAAATTTTAGAAGGGCTGAATTATTTCAGTTTTATGTATAGTAATTGATTATACTATGTACCCTAAATGTAAAAATGCTCTCTGTTTATGGTAATTTCTTGCGTTTCCATGGAAACCGGCGTAAACAGCCGCATTTTGAATTTTTTAGGAAAGGTTTTACAGCAAAAGTATACATCACAGACTAATCATTTTTGGCACAGATATACATTATGATTGTTATTATTGGTAGACAGATGCCTTTTTCTATTATTGGTCATAGGGTTTTTTTTAAATTTTTTTCCCATTTGGTCATGAATTTTTTGCAATTATTATGCAATTAGCCTTGTAAAATGAAAACTATCTCCTATATCAAAAAATCCAATCTGTCACCTAATAAGCAAGACACTAATGTATACTTGTGCCAAGTTTCATGAAAGATGGACAGACAGTTTTTGAGAAATTTTGATCCTAAAGTGGCATGCAGGACGAAAACGGAGAAAAACAGCTTTAAGGGGATGTGAGGCAGTAAATCCTAAATTTAGAAGAGCTGAATTATTTCAGTTTTATGTATAGTAATTGATTATACTATGTACCCTAAATGTAAAAATGCTCTCTGTTTATGGTAATTTCTTGCCGTTTCCATGGAAACCGGCGTAAACAGCCGCCATTTTGAATTTTTTAGGAAAGGTTTTACAGCAAAAGTATAACATCACAGACTAATCATTTTTGGCACAGATTACATTATGATTGTTATTATTGGTAGACAGATGCCGTTTTTCTATTATTGGTCTAGGGTTTTTTTAAATTTTTTTTCCCATTTGGTCATGAATTTTTTGCAATTATTATGCAATTAGCCTTGTAAAATGAAAAACTATCTCCTATATCAAAAAAATCCAATCTGTCACCTAATAAGCAAGACACTAATGTATACTTGTGCCAAGTTTCATGAAAGATGGACAGACAGTTTTTGAGAAAATTTTGATCCTAAAGTGGCATGCAGGCACGAAAAACGGAGAAAAACAGCTTTAAGGGGATGTGAGGCAGTAAATCCTAAATTTTTAGAAGGGCTGAATTATTTCAGTTTTATGTATAGTAATTGATTATACTATGTACCCTAAATGTAAAAAATGCTCTGTGTTTATGGTAATTTCTTGCCGTTTCCATGGAAACCAGGGTAAACAGCCGCCATTTTGAATTTTTTAGGAAAGATTTTACAGCAAAAGTATACATCACAGACTAATCATTTTTGGCACAGATATACATTATGATTGTTATTATTGGTAGACAGATGCCTTTTCTATTATTGGTCATAGGGGTTTTTTTAGAATTTTTTTTCCATTTGGTCATGAATTTTTTGCAATTATTATGCAATTAGCCTTGTAAAATGAAAACTTATCTCCTATATCAAAAAATCCAATCTGTCACCCAATAAGCAAGACACTAATGTATACTTGTGCCAAGTTTCATGAAAGATGGACAGACAGTTTTTGAGAAATTTTGATCCTAAAGTGGTATGCAGGACGAAAACGGAGAAGAAAAACAGCTTTAAGGGGATGTGAGGCAGTAAATCCTAAATTTTAGAAGGGCTGAATTATTTCAGTTTTATGTATAGTAATTGATTATACTATGTACCCTAAATGTAAAAATGCTCTGTGGTTTATGGTAATTTCTTGCCGTTTCCATGGAAACCGGCGTAAACAGCCGCCATTTTGAATTTTTTAGGAAAGGTTTTACAGCAAAAGTATACATCACAGACTAATCATTTTTGGCACAGATATACATTATGATTGTTATTATTGGTAGACAGATGCCTTTTTTATATTGGTCATAGTGGTTTTTTTTACAAATTTTTTTCCCATTTGGTCATGAATTTTTTGCAATTATTATGCAATTAGCCTTGTAAAATGAAAACTATCTCCTATATCAAAAAAATCCAATCTGTCACCTAATAAGCAAGACACTAATGTATACTTGTGCCAAGTTTCATGAAAGATGGACAGACAGTTTTTGAGAAATTTTGATCCTAAAGTGGCATGCAGGACGAAAACGGAGAAAAACAGCTTTAAGGGGATGTGAGGCAGTAAATCCTAAATTTTAGAAGGCTGAATTATTTCAGTTTTATGTATAGTAATTGATTATACTATGTACCCTAAATGTAAAAATGCTCTGTGTTTATGGTAATTTCTTGCCGTTTCCATGGAAACCGGCGTAAACAGCCGCCATTTTGAATTTTTTAGGAAAGGTTTTACAGCAAAAGTATACATCACAGACTAATCATTTTTGGCACAGATATACATTATGATTGTTATTATTGGTAGACAGATGCCGTTTTCTATTATTGGTCATAGGGTTTTTTTACAATTTTTTTTCCCATTTGGTCATGAATTTTTTGCAATTATTATGCAATTAGCCTTGTAAATGAAAACTATCTCCTATATCAAAAAATCCAATCTGTCACCTAATAAGCAAGACACTAATGTATACTTGTGCCAAGTTTCATGAAAGATGGACAGACAGTTTTTGAGAAATTTTGATCCTAAAGTGGCATGCAGGACCGAAAACGGAGAAAAAAACAGCTTTAAGGGGATGTGAGGCAGTAAATCCTAAATTTTAGAAGGGCTGAATTATTTCAGTTTTATGTATAGTAATTGATTATACTATGTACCCTAAATGTAAAAATGCTCTGTGTTTATGGTAATTTCTTGCCGTTTCCATGGAAAACCGCGTTAAACAGCCGCCATTTTGAATTTTTTAGGAAAGGTTTTACAGCAAAAGTATACATCACAGACTAATCATTTTTGGCACAGATATACATTATGATTGTTATTATTGGTAGACAGATGCCTTTTTTTATTATTGGTCATTGGGTTTTTTTTTAGAATTTTTTTTCCCATTTTGGTCATGAATTTTTTGCAATTATTATGCAATTAGCCTTGTAAAATGAAAACTTATCTCCTATATCAAAAAATCCAATCTGTCACCCAATAAGCAAGACACTAATGTATACTTGTGCCAAGTTTCATGAAAGATGGACAGACAGTTTTTGAGAAATTTTGATCCTAAAGTGGCATGCAGGACGAAAACGGAGAAAAACAGCTTTAAGGGGATGTGAGGCAGTAAATCCTAAATTTTAGAAGGGCTGAATTATTTCAGTTTTATGTATAGTAATTGATTATACTATGTACCCTAAATGTAAAAATGCTCTGTGTTTATGGTAATTTCTTGCCGTTTCCATGGAAACCGGTGTAAACAGCCGCCATTTTGAATTTTTTAGGAAAGGTTTTACAGCAAAAGTATACATCACAGACTAATCATTTTTGGCACAGATATACATTATGATTGTTATTATTGGTAGACAGATGCCTTTTTCTATTATTGGTCATAGGGTTTTTTTTTACAAATTTTTTTCCCATTTGGTCATGAATTTTTTGCAATTATTATGCAATTAGCTTGTAAAATGAAAACTATCTCCTATATCAAAAAATCCAATCTGTCACCTAATAAGCAAGACACTAATGTATACTTGTGCCAAGTTTCATGAAAGATGGACAGACAGTTTTTGAGAAATTTTGATCCTAAAGTGGCATGCAGGACGAAAAACGGAGAAAAAACAGCTTTAAGGGGATGTGAGGCAGTAAATCCTAAATTTTAGAAGGGCTGAATTATTTCAGTTTTATGTATAGTAATTGATTATACTATGTACCCTAAATGTAAAAATGCTCTGTGTTTATGGTAATTTCTTGCCGTTTCCATGGAAACCGGCGTAAACAGCCGCCATTTTGAATTTTTTAGGAAAGATTTTACAGCAAAAGTATACATCACAGACTAATCATTTTTGGCACAGATATACATTATGATTGTTATTATTGGTAGACAGATGCCTTTTTCTATTATTGGTCATAGGTGGTTTTTTTTACAATTTTTTTTCCCATTTGGTCATGAATTTTTTGCAATTATTATGCAATTAGCCTTGTAAAATAAAACTTATCTCCTATATCAAAAATCCAATCTGTCACCCAATAAGCAAGACACTAATGTATACTTGTGCCAAGTTTCATGAAAGATGGACAGACAGTTTTTGAGAAATTTTGATCCTAAAGTGGTATGCAGGACGAAAACGGAGAAAAACAGCTTTAAGGGGATGTGAGGCATTAAATCCTAAATTTTAGAAGGGCTGAATTATTTCAGTTTTATGTATAGTAATTGATTATACTATGTACCCTAAATGTAAAAATGCTCTGTGTTTATGGTAATTTCTTGCCGTTTCCATGGAAACCGGCGTAAACAGCCGCCATTTTGAATTTTTTAGGAAAGGTTTTACAGCAAAAGTATACATCACAGACTAATCATTTTTGGCACAGATATACATTATGATTGTTATTATTGGTAGACAGATGCCTTTTTCTATTATTGGTCATAGGGTTTTTTTTACAAATTTTTTTCCCATTTGGTCATGAATTTTTTGCAATTATTATGCAATTAGCTTGTAAAATGAAAACTATCTCCTATATCAAAAAATCCAATCTGTCACCTAATAAGCAAGACACTAATGTATACTTGTGCCAAGTTCATGAAAGATGGACAGACAGTTTTTGAGAAATTTTGATCCTAAAGTGGCATGCAGGACGAAAACGGAGAAAAACAGCTTTAAGGGGATGTGAGGCAGTAAATCCTAAATTTTAGAAGGGCTGAATTATTTCAGTTTTATGTATAGTAATTGATTATACTATGTACCCTAAATGTAAAAATGCTCTTGTTTATGGTAATTTCTTGCCGTTTCCATGGAAACCGGCGTAAACAGCCGCCATTTTGAATTTTTTAGGAAAGGTTTTACAGCAAAAGTAAACATCACAGACTAATCATTTTTGGCACAGATATACATTATGATTGTTATTATTGGTAGACAGATGCCTTTTTCTATTATTGGTCATAGGGTTTTTTTTACAATTTTTTTTCCCATTTGGTCATGAATTTTTTGCAATTATTATGCAATTAGCCTTGTAAAATGAAAACTATCTCCTATATCAAAAAATCCAATCTGTCACCTAATAAGCAAGACACTAATGTATACTTGTGCCAAGTTTCATGAAAGATGGACAGACAGTTTTTGAGAAATTTTGATCCTAAAGTGGCATGCAGGACGAAAACGGAGAAAAACAGCTTTAAGGGGATGTGAGGCAGTAAATCCTAAATTTTAGAAGGGCTGAATTATTTCAGTTTTATGTATAGTAATTGATTATACTATGTACCCTAAATGTAAAAATGCTCTGTGTTTATGGTAATTTCTTGCCGTTTCCATGGAAACCGGTGTAAACAGCCACCATTTTGAATTTTTTAGGAAAGGTTTTACAGCAAAAGTAAACATCACAGACTAATCATTTTTGGCACAGATATACATTATGATTGTTATTATTGGTAGACAGATGCCTTTTTCTATTATTGGTCATAGGGTTTTTTTACAATTTTTTTTCCCATTTGGTCATGAATTTTTTGCAATTATTATGCAATTAGCCTTGTAAAATGAAAACTATCTCCTATATCAAAAAATCCAATCTGTCACCTAATAAGCAAGACACTAATGTATACTTGTGCCAAGTTTCATGAAAGATGGACAGACAGTTTTTGAGAAATTTTGATCCTAAAGTGGCATGCAGGACGAAAACGGAGAAAAACAGCTTTAAGGGGATGTGAGGCAGTAAATCCTAAATTTTAGAAGGGCTGAATTATTTCAGTTTTATGTATAGTAATTGATTATACTATGTACCCTAAATGTAAAAATGCTCTGTGTTTATGGTAATTTCTTGCCGTTTCCATGGAAACCAGGGCGTAAACAGCCGCCATTTTGAATTTTTTAGGAAAGATTTTACAGCAAAAGTAAACATCACAGACTAATCATTTTTGGCACAGATATACATTATGATTGTTATTATTGGTAGACAGATGCCTTTTTCTATTATTGGTCATAGGGGTTTTTTTAGAATTTTTTTTCCCATTTGGTCATGAATTTTTTGCAATTATTATGCAATTAGCCTTGTAAAATGAAAACTATCTCCTATATCAAAAAATCCAATCTGTCACCAATAAGCAAGACACTAATGTATACTTGTGCCAAGTTTCATGAAAGATGGACAGACAGTTTTTTGAGAAATTTTGATCCTAAAGTGGTATGCAGGACGAAAACGGAGAAAAACAGCTTTAAGGGGATGTGAGGCAGTAAATCCTAAATTTTAGAAGGGCTGAATTATTTCAGTTTTATGTATAGTAATTGATTATACTATGTACCCTAAATGTAAAAATGCTCTGTGTTTATGGTAATTTCTTGCCGTTTCCATGGAAACCGGCGTAAACAGCCGCCATTTTGAATTTTTTTAGGAAAGGTTTTACAGCAAAAGTATACATCACAGACTAATCATTTTTGGCACAGATATACATTATGATTGTTATTATTGGTAGACAGATGCCTTTTTCTATTATTGGTCATAGGGTTTTTTTTACAATTTTTTTTCCCATTTGGTCATGAATTTTTGCAATTATTATGCAATTAGCCTTGTAAAATGAAAACTATCTCCTATATCAAAAAATCCAATCTGTCACCTAATAAGCAAGACACTAATGTATACTTGTGCCAAGTTTCATGAAAGATGGACAGACAGTTTTTGAGAAATTTTGATCCTAAAGTGGCATGCAGGACGAAAACGGAGAAAAACAGCTTTAAGGGGATGTGAGGCAGTAAATCCTAAATTTTAGAAGAGCTGAATTATTTCAGTTTTATGTATAGTAATTGATTATACTATGTACCCTAAATGTAAAAATGCTCTCTGTTTATGGTAATTTCTTGCCGTTTCCATGGAAACCGGCGTAAACAGCCGCCATTTTGAATTTTTTAGGAAAGGTTTTACAGCAAAAGTAAACATCACAGACTAATCATTTTTGGCACAGATATACATTATGATTGTTATTATTGGTAGACAGATGCCTTTTTCTATTATTGGTCATAGGGTTTTTTTTTACAATTTTTTTTCCCATTTGGTCATGAATTTTTTGCAATTATTATGCAATTAGCCTTGTAAAATGAAAACTATCTCCTATATCAAAAAATCCAATCTGTCACCTAATAAGCAAGACACTAATGTATACTTGTGCCAAGTTTCATGAAAGATGGACAGACAGTTTTTGAGAAATTTTGATCCTAAAGTGGCATGCAGGACGAAAACGGAAGAAAAACAGCTTTAAGGGGATGTGAGGCAGTAAATCCTAAATTTTAGAAGGGCTGAATTATTTCAGTTTTATGTATAGTAATTGATTATACTATGTACCCTAAATGTAAAAATGCTCTGTGTTTATGGTAATTTCTTGCCGTTTCCATGGAAACCGGCGTAAACAGCCGCCATTTTGAATTTTTTAGGAAAGATTTTACAGCAAAAGTATACATCACAGACTAATCATTTTTGGCACAGATATACATTATGATCGTTATTATTGGTAGACAGATGCCGTTTTTCTATTATTGGTCATAGTTGGTTTTTTTTACAAATTTTTTTTCCCATTTGGTCATGAATTTTTTGCAATTATTATGCAATTAGCCTTGTAAAATGAAAACTATCTCCTATATCAAAAAATCCAATCTGTCACCTAATAAGCAAGACACTAATGTATACTTGTGCCAAGTTTCATGAAAGATGGACAGACAGTTTTTGAGAAATTTTGATCCTAAAATGGCATGCAGGACAAAAACGCAAAATGGAGAAAAACAGCTTTAAGGGGATGTGAGGCAGTAAATCCTAAATTTTAGAAGGGCTGAATTATTTCAGTTTTATGTATAGTAATTGATTATACTATGTACCCTAAATGTAAAAATGTCTCTGTGTTTATGGTAATTTCTTGCCGTTTCCATGGAAACCGGCGTAAACAGCCGCCATTTTGAATTTTTTAGGAAAGGTTTTACAGCAAAAGTAAACATCACAGACTAATCATTTTTGGCACAGATATACATTATGATTGTTATTATTGGTAGACAGATGCCTTTTTCTATTATTGGTCATAGGGTTTTTTTTACAATTTTTTTTTCCATTTGGTCATGAATTTTTTGCAATTATTATGCAATTAGCCTTGTAAAATGAAAACTATCTCCTATATCAAAAAATCCAATCTGTCACCTAATAAGCAAGACACTAATGTATACTTGTGCCAAGTTTCATGAAAGATGGACAGACAGTTTTTGAGAAATTTTGATCCTAAAGTGGCATGCAGGACGAAAACGGAGAAAAACAGCTTTAAGGGGATGTGAGGCAGTAAATCCTAAATTTTAGAAGGGCTGAATTATTTCAGTTTTATGTATAGTAATTGATTATACTATGTACCCTAAATGTAAAAATGCTCTGTGTTTATGGTAATTTCTTGCCGTTTCCATGGAAACCGGCGTAAACAGCCGCCATTTTGAATTTTTTAGGAAAGGTTTTACAGCAAAAGTAAACATCACAGACTAATCATTTTTGGCACAGATATACATTATGATTGTTATTATTGGTAGACAGATGCCTTTTTCTATTATTGGTCATAGGGTTTTTTTTACAATTTTTTTTCCATTTGGTCATGAATTTTTTGCAATTATTATGCAATTAGCCTTGTAAAATGAAAACTATCTCCTATATCAAAAAATCCAATCTGTCACCTAATAAGCAAGACACTAATGTATACTTGTGCCAAGTTTCATGAAAGATGGACAGACAGTTTTTGAGAAATTTTGATCCTAAAGTGGCATGCAGGACGAAAACGGAGAAAAACAGCTTTAAGGGGATGTGAGGCAGTAAATCCTAAATTTTAGAAGGGCTGAATTATTTCAGTTTTATGTATAGTAATTGATTATACTATGTACCCTAAATGTAAAAATGCTCTGTGTTTATGGTAATTTCTTGCCGTTTCCATGGAAACCGGCGTAAACAGCCGCCATTTTGAATTTTTTAGGAAAGAGTTTTACAGCAAAAGTATACATCACAGACTAATCATTTTTGGCACAGATATACATTATGATCTGTTATTATTGGTAGACAGATGCCTTTTTCTATTATTGGTCATAGTTGTTTTTTTTACAATTTTTTTTCCCATTTGGTCATGAATTTTTTGCAATTATTATGCAATTAGCCTTGTAAAATGAAAACTATCTCCTATATCAAAAAATCCAATCTGTCACCTAATAAGCAAGACACTAATGTATACTTGTGCCAAGTTTCATGAAAGATGGACAGACAGTTTTTGAGAAATTTTGATCCTAAAGTGGCATGCAGGACAAAAACGCAAAATGGAGAAAAACAGCTTTAAGGGGATGTGAGGCAGTAAATCCTAAATTTTAGAAGGGCTGAATTATTTCAGTTTTATGTATAGTAATTGATTATACTATGTACCCTAAATGTAAAAATGCTCTGTGTTTATGGTAATTTCTTGCCGTTTCCATGGAAACCGGCGTAAACAGCCGCCATTTTGAATTTTTTAGGAAAGGTTTTACAGCAAAAGTAAACATCACAGACTAATCATTTTTGGCACAGATATACATTATGATTGTTATTGGTAGACGATGCCTTTTTCTATTATTGGTCATAGGGTTTTTTACAATTTTTTTTCCATTTGTCATGAATTTTTTGCAATTATTATGCAATTAGCCTTGTAAATGAAAACTACTCCTATATCAAAATCCAATCTGTCACCTAATAAGCAGACCTAATGTATACTTGTGCCAAGTTCATGAAAGATGGACAGACAGTTTTGAGAAATTTTGATCTAAAGGGCATGCAGACAAAAACGGAGAAAACAGCTTTAAGGGATGTGAGGCAGTAAATCCTAAATTTTAGAAGGGCTGAATTATTCAGTTTTATGTATATAATTGATTATACTATGTACCCTAAATGTAAAATGCTCTGTTTTATGGTAATTTCTTGCCGTTTCCATGGAAACGGCGTAAAAGCCGCTTTTGAATTTTTAGGAAAGATTTTACAGCAAAAGTATACATCACAGACTAATCATTTTTGGCACAGATATACATTATGATCGTTATTATTGTAGACAGATGCCGTTTCTATATTGGTCATGTTGGTTTTTTACAATTTTTTTCCCATTGTCTGAATTTTTTGCAATTATTATGCAATTACCTTGTAAAATGAAAACTATCTCTATATCAAAATCCAATCTGCACCTAATAAGCAAGACACTAATGTATACTTGTGCCAAGTTTCATGAAAGAGGACAGACAGTTTTTGAGAATTTTGATCTAAAATGGCATGCAGGACAAAAACGCAATGAGAAAAACAGCTTTAAGGATGTGAGGCAGTAAATCCTAAATTTTAGAAGGCTAATTATTCATTTTATGTATAGTATTGATTAACTATGTACCCTAAATGTAAAAATGCTCTCTGTTTATGGTAATTTCTTGCCGTTTCCATGGAAACCGCGTAAACAGCCGCCATTTGAATTTTTAGAAGTTTTACAGCAAAAGTTACATCACAGACTAACATTTTTGGCACAGATATACATTATGATTGTTATTATTGGTAGAAGATGCGTTTTTTCATTGTCATAGTTGTTTTTTTACAATTTTTTTTCCCATTTGGTCAGAATTTTTTGCAATTATTATGCAATTAGCCTTGTAAATGAAAACTATCTCTATATCAAAAAATCCAATCTGTCACCTAATAAGCAAGACACTAATGTATACTTGTGCCAAGTTTCATGAAAGATGGACAGACAGTTTTGAGAAATTTTGATCCTAAAGTGGCATGCAGGACGAAAACGGAGAAAAACGCTTTAAGGGATGTGAGGCAGTAAATCTAAATTTAGAAGAGCTGAATTATTTCAGTTTTATGTATAGTAATTGATTATACTAGTACCAAATGTAAAAATGCTCTTGTTTATGGTAATTTCTTGCCGTTTCCATGGAAACCGGCGTAAACAGCCGCCATTTGAATTTTTAGGAAAGATTTTACAGCAAAGTATACACACAGACTAATCATTTTTGCACAGAATACATTATGATTGTTATTATTGGTAGACAGATGCCTTTTTCTATCATTGGTCATAGTTGTTTTTTTACAATTTTTTTTCCCATTTGGTAATGAATTTTTTGCAATTATTATGCAATTAGCCTTGTAAAATGAAAACTATCTCCTATATCAAAAAATCCAATCTGTCACCTAATAAGCAAGACACTAATGTATACTTGTGCCAAGTTTCATGAAAGTGGACAGACAGTTTTTGAGAAATTTTGATCCTAAGTGGATGCAGGACGAAAACGGAGAAAAACAGCTTTAAGGGATGTGAGCAGTAAATCCTAAATTTTAGAAGAGCTGAATTATTTCAGTTTTATGTATAGTAATTGATTATACTATGTACCCTAATGTAAAATGCTCTGTGTTATGGTAATTTCTTGCCGTTTCCATGGAAACCGGCGTAAACAGCCGCCATTTTGAATTTTTTAGGAAAGGTTTTACAGCAAAAGTAAACATCACGACTAATCATTTTTGGCACAGATATACATTATGATTGTTATTATTGGTAGACAGATGCCTTTTCTATTATTGGTCATAGGTTTTTTTTACAATTTTTTTTCCCATTTGGTCATGAATTTTTTGCAATTATATGCAATTAGCCTTGTAAAATGAAAACTATCTCTATATCAAAAATCCAATCTGTCACCTAATAAGCAAGACACTAATGTATACTTGTGCCAAGTTTCATGAAAGATGGACAGACAGTTTTTGAGAAATTTTGATCCTAAAGTGGCATGCGGACGAAAACGGAGAAAAACAGCTTTAAGGGGATGTGAGCAGTAAATCCTAAATTTTAGAAGGGCTGAATATTTCAGTTTTATGTATAGTAATTGATTATACTATGTACCCTAAATGTAAAAATGCTCTGTGTTTATGGTAATTTCTTGCCGTTTCCATGGAAACCGGCGTAAACAGCCGCCATTTTGAATTTTTTAGGAAAGGTTTTACAGCAAAAGTAACATCACAGACTAATCATTTTTGGCACAGATATACATTATGATTGTTATTATTGGTAGACAGATGCCTTTTTTCTATTATTGGTCATAGGGTTTTTTTTACAATTTTTTTTTCCCATTTGGTCATGAATTTTTTGCAATTATTATGCAATTAGCCTTGTAAAATGAAAAACTATCTCCTATATCAAAAAATCCAATCTGTCACCTAATAAGCAAGACACTAATGTATACTTGTGCCAAGTTTCATGAAAGATGGACAGACAGTTTTTGAGAAATTTTGATCCTAAAGTGGCATGCAGGACAAAAACGGAGAAAAACAGCTTTAAGGGGATGTGAGGCAGTAAATCCTAAATTTTAGAAGGGCTGAATTATTTCAGTTTTATGTATAGTAATTGATTATACTATGTACCCTAAATGTAAAAATGCTCTGTGTTTATGGTAATTTCTTGCCGTTTCCATGGAAACCGGCGTAAACAGCCGCCATTTTGAATTTTTTAGGAAAGATTTTACAGCAAAAGTATACATCACAGACTAATCATTTTTGGCACAGATATACATTATGATGTTATTATTGGTAGACAGATGCCTTTCTATTATTGGTCATAGTTGGTTTTTTTTACAATTTTTTTCCCATTTGGTCATGAATTTTTTGCAATTATTATGCAATTAGCCTTGTAAAATGAAAACTATCTCCTATATCAAAAAATCCAATCTGTCACCTAATAAGCAAGACACTAATGTATACTTGTGCCAAGTTTCATGAAAGATGGACAGACAGTTTTTGAGAAATTTTGATCCTAAAGTGGCATGCAGGACGAAAAACGGAGAAAAACAGCTTTAAGGGGATGTGAGGCAGTAAATCCTAAATTTTAGAAGAGCTGAATTATTTCAGTTTTATGTATAGTAATTGATTATACTATGTACCCTAAATGTAAAAATGCTCTCTGTTTATGGTAATTTCTTGCCGTTTCCATGGAAACCGCGTAAACAGCCGCCATTTGAATTTTTTAGGAAAGATTTTACAGCAAAAGTATAACATCACAGACTAATCATTTTTGGCACAGATATACATTATGATTGTTATTATTGGTAGACAGATGCCTTTTTCTATATTGGTCATAGTGTTTTTTTACAATTTTTTTTCCCATTTGGTCATGAATTTTTTGCAATTATTATGCAATTAGCCTTGTAAAATGAAAACTATCTCCTATATCAAAAAATCCAATCTGTCACCTAATAAGCAAGACACTAATGTATACTTGTGCCAAGTTTCATGAAAGATGGACAGACAGTTTTTGAGAAATTTTGATCCTAAAGTGGCATGCAGGACGAAAAACGGAGAAAAACAGCTTTAAGGGGATGTGAGGCAGTAAATCCTAAATTTTAGAAGGCTGAATTATTTCAGTTTTATGTATAGTAATTGATTATACTATGTACCCTAAATGTAAAAATGCTCTCTGTTTATGGTAATTTCTTGCCGTTTCCATGGAAACCGCGTAAACAGCCGCCATTTTGAATTTTTTAGGAAAGGTTTTACAGCAAAAGTATAACATCACAGACTAATCATTTTTGGCACAGATATACATTATGATTGTTATTATTGGTAGACAGATGCCGTTTTCTATTATTGGTCATAGTGGTTTTTTTTACAATTTTTTTCCCATTTGGTCATGAATTTTTTGCAATTATTATGCAATTAGCCTTGTAAAATGAAAACTATCTCCTATATCAAAAAATCCAATCTGTCACCTAATAAGCAAGACACTAATGTATACTTGTGCCAAGTTTCATGAAAGATGGACAGACAGTTTTTGAGAAATTTTGATCCTAAAGTGGCATGCAGGACGAAAACGGAGAAAAACAGCTTTAAGGGGATGTGAGGCAGTAAATCCTAAATTTTAGAAGGGCTGAATTATTTCAGTTTTATGTATAGTAATTGATTATACTATGTACCCTAAATGTAAAAATGCTCTTGTTTATGGTAATTTCTTGCCGTTTCCATGGAAACCGGCGTAAACAGCCGCCATTTTGAATTTTTTAGGAAAGGTTTTACAGCAAAAGTAATACATCACAGACTAATCATTTTTGGCACAGATATACATTATGATTGTTATTATTGGTAGACAGATGCCGTTTTCTATTATTGGTCATAGGGTTTTTTTACAATTTTTTTTCCCATTTGGTCATGAATTTTTTGCAATTATTATGCAATTAGCCTTGTAAAATGAAAACTATCTCCTATATCAAAAAATCCAATCTGTCACCTAATAAGCAAGACACTAATGTATACTTGTGCCAAGTTTCATGAAAGATGGACAGACAGTTTTTGAGAAATTTTGATCCTAAAGTGGCATGCAGGACGAAAACGGAGAAAAAACAGCTTTAAGGGGATGTGAGGCAGTAAATCCTAAATTTTAGAAGGGCTGAATTATTTCAGTTTTATGTATAGTAATTGATTATACTATGTACCCTAAATGTAAAAATGCTCTCTGTTTATGGTAATTTCTTGCCGTTTCCATGGAAACCGGCGTAAACAGCCGCCATTTTGAATTTTTTAGGAAAGATTTTACAGCAAAAGTATACATCACAGACTAATCATTTTTGGCACAGATATACATTATGATTGTTATTATTGGTAGACAGATGCCTTTTTCTATTATTGGTCATAGGGTTTTTTTTAACAATTTTTTTTCCCATTTGGTCATGAATTTTTTGCAATTATTATGCAATTAGCCTTGTAAAATGAAAACTATCTCCTATATCAAAAAATCCAATCTGTCACCTAATAAGCAAGACACTAATGTATACTTGTGCCAAGTTTCATGAAAGATGGACAGACAGTTTTTGAGAAATTTTGATCCTAAAGTGGCATGCAGGACGAAAAACGGAGAAAAACAGCTTTAAGGGGATGTGAGGCAGTAAATCCTAAATTTTAGAAGGCTGAATTATTTCAGTTTTATGTATAGTAATTGATTATACTATGTACCCTAAATGTAAAAATGCTCTGTGTTTATGGTAATTTCTTGCCGTTTCCATGGAAACCGGCGTAAACAGCCGCCATTTTGAATTTTTTAGGAAAGATTTTACAGCAAAAGTATACATCACAGACTAATCATTTTTGGCACAGATATACATTATGATTGTTATTATTGGTAGACAGATGCCGTTTTCTATTATTGGTCATAGTGGTTTTTTTTACAATTTTTTTTCCCATTTGGTCATGAATTTTTTGCAATTATTATGCAATTAGCCTTGTAAAATGAAAACTATCTCCTATATCAAAAAATCCAATCTGTCACCTAATAAGCAAGACACTAATGTATACTTGTGCCAAGTTTCATGAAAGATGGACAGACAGTTTTTGAGAAATTTTGATCCTAAAGTGGCATGCAGGACGAAAATGGAGAAAAACAGCTTTAAGGGATGTGAGGCAGTAAATCCTAAATTTTAGAAGGGCTGAATTATTTCAGTTTTATGTATAGTAATTGATTATACTATGTACCCTAAATGTAAAAATGCTCTCTGTTTATGGTAATTTCTTGCCGTTTCCATGGAAACCGGCGTAAACAGCCGCCATTTTGAATTTTTAGGAAATTTTACAGCAAAAGTATACATCACAGACTAATCATTTTTGGCACAGATATACATTATGATTGTTATTATTGGTAGACAGATGCCTTTTTCTATTATTGGTCATAGTTGTTTTTTTACAATTTTTTTCCCATTTGGTCATGAATTTTTTGCAATTATTATGCAATTAGCCTTGTAAAATGAAAACTATCTCCTATATCAAAAAATCCAATCTGTCACCTAATAAGCAAGACACTAATGTATACTTGTGCCAAGTTTCATGAAAGATGGACAGACAGTTTTTGAGAAATTTTGATCCTAAAGTGGCATGCAGGACGAAAAACGGAGAAAAACAGCTTTAAGGGGATGTGAGGCAGTAAATCCTAAATTTTAGAAGAGCTGAATTATTTCAGTTTTATGTATAGTAATTGATTATACTATGTACCCTAAATGTAAAAATGCTCTCTGTTTATGGTAATTTCTTGCCGTTTCCATGGAAACCGCGTAAACAGCCGCCATTTTGAATTTTTTAGGAAAGGTTTTACAGCAAAAGTAAACATCACAGACTAATCATTTTTGGCACAGATATACATTATGATTGTTATTATTGGTAGACAGATGCCGTTTTCTATTATTGGTCTCAGGGTTTTTTTACAATTTTTTTTCCCATTTGGTCATGAATTTTTTGCAATTATTATGCAATTAGCCTTGTAAAATGAAAACTATCTCCTATATCAAAAAATCCAATCTGTCACCTAATAAGCAAGACACTAATGTATACTTGTGCCAAGTTTCATGAAAGATGGACAGACAGTTTTTGAGAAATTTTGATCCTAAAGTGGCATGCAGGACGAAAACGGAGAAAAACAGCTTTAAGGGGATGTGAGGCAGTAAATCCTAAATTTTAGAAGGGCTGAATTATTTCAGTTTTATGTATAGTAATTGATTATACTATGTACCCTAAATGTAAAAATGCTCTGTGTTTATGGTAATTTCTTGCCGTTTCCATGGAAACCGCGTAAACAGCCGCCATTTTGAATTTTTTAGGAAAGAGTTTTACAGCAAAAGTAAACATCACAGACTAATCATTTTTGGCACAGATATACATTATGATTGTTATTATTGGTAGACAGATGCCGTTTTTCTATTATTGGTCATAGGGTTTTTTTACAATTTTTTTTCCCATTTGGTCATGAATTTTTTGCAATTATTATGCAATTAGCCTTGTAAAATGAAAACTATCTCCTATATCAAAAAATCCAATCTGTCACCTAATAAGCAAGACACTAATGTATACTTGTGCCAAGTTTCATGAAAGATGGACAGACAGTTTTTTGAGAAATTTTGATCCTAAAGTGGCATGCAGGACGAAAACGGAGAAAAACAGCTTTAAGGGGATGTGAGGCAGTAAATCCTAAATTTTAGAAGAGCTGAATTATTTCAGTTTTATGTATAGTAATTGATTATACTATGTACCCTAAATGTAAAAATGCTCTTGTTTATGGTAATTTCTTGCCGTTTCCATGGAAACCGCGTAAACAGCCGCCATTTTGAATTTTTTAGGAAAGGTTTTTACAGCAAAAGTAAACATCACAGACTAATCATTTTTGGCACAGATATACATTATGATTGTTATTATTGGTAGACAGATGCCGTTTTTCTATTATTGGTCATAGGGTTTTTTTACAATTTTTTTTCCCATTTGGTCATGAATTTTTTGCAATTATTATGCAATTAGCCTTGTAAAATGAAAACTATCTCCTATATCAAAAAATCCAATCTGTCACCTAATAAGCAAGACACTAATGTATACTTGTGCCAAGTTTCATGAAAGATGGACAGACAGTTTTTGAGAAATTTTGATCCTAAAGTGGCATGCAGGACGAAAACGAGAAAAACAGCTTTAAGGGGATGTGAGGCAGTAAATCCTAAATTTTAGAAGGGCTGAATTATTTCAGTTTTATGTATAGTAATTGATTATACTATGTACCCTAAATGTAAAAATGCTCTGTGTTTATGGTAATTTCTTGCCGTTTCCATGGAAACCGGCGTAAACAGCCGCCATTTTGAATTTTTTAGGAAAGATTTTACAGCAAAAGTATACAATCACAGACTAATCATTTTTGGCACAGATATACATTATGATTGTTATTATTGGTAGACAGATGCCTTTTTCTATTATTGGTCATAGGGGTTTTTTTACAATTTTTTTTCCCATTTGGTCATGAATTTTTTGCAATTATTATGCAATTAGCCTTGTAAAATGAAAACTTATCTCCTATATCAAAAAATCCAATCTGTCACCCAATAAGCAAGACACTAATGTATACTTGTGCCAAGTTTCATGAAAGATGGACAGACAGTTTTTGAGAAATTTTGATCCTAAAGTGGTATGCAGGACGAAAACGGAGAAAAACAGCTTTAAGGGGATGTGAGGCAGTAAATCCTAAATTTTAGAAGGGCTGAATTATTTCAGTTTTATGTATAGTAATTGATTATACTATGTACCCTAAATGTAAAAATGCTCTGTGTTTATGGTAATTTCTTGCCGTTTCCATGGAAACCGGCGTAAACAGCCGCCATTTTGAATTTTTTAGGAAAGGTTTTACAGCAAAAGTATACATCACAGACTAATCATTTTTGGCACAGATATACATTATGATTGTTATTATTGGTAGACAGATGCCTTTTTCTATTATTGGTCATAGGGTTTTTTTTTACAATTTTTTTTCCCATTTGGTCATGAATTTTTTGCAATTATTATGCAATTAGCCTTGTAAAATGAAAACTATCTCCTATATCAAAAAATCCAAACTGTCACCTAATAAGCAAGACACTAATGTATACTTGTGCCAAGTTTCATGAAAGATGGACAGACAGTTTTTGAGAAATTTTGATCCTAAAGTGGCATGCAGGACGAAAACGGAGAAAAACAGCTTTAAGGGGATGTGAGGCAGTAAATCCTAAATTTTAGAAGGGCTGAATTATTTCAGTTTTATGTATAGTAAATTGATTATACTATGTACCCTAAATGTAAAAATGCTCTGTGTTTATGGTAATTTCTTGCCGTTTCCATGGAAACCGGCGTAAACAGCCGCCATTTTGAATTTTTTAGGAAAGATTTTACAGCAAAAGTATACATCACAGACTAATCATTTTTGGCACAGATATACATTATGATCGTTATTATTGGTAGACAGATGCCGTTTTCTATTATTGGTCATAGTTGTTTTTTTTTTACAAATTTTTTTCCCATTTGGTCATGAATTTTTTGCAATTATTATGCAATTAGCCTTGTAAAATGAAAACTATCTCCTATATCAAAAAATCCAATCTGTCACCTAATAAGCAAGACACTAATGTATACTTGTGCCAAGTTTCATGAAAGATGGACAGACAGTTTTTGAGAAATTTTGATCCTAAAGTGGCATGCAGGACAAAAACGCAAAATGGAGAAAAACAGCTTTAAGGGGATGTGAGGCAGTAAATCCTAAATTTTAGAAGGGCTGAATTATTTCAGTTTTATGTATAGTAATTGATTATACTATGTACCCTAAATGTAAAAATGCTCTGTGTTTATGGTAATTTCTTGCCGTTTCCATGGAAACCGGCGTAAACAGCCGCCATTTTGAATTTTTTAGGAAAGATTTTACAGCAAAAGTATACATCACAGACTAATCATTTTTGGCACAGATATACATTATGATTGTTATTATTGGTAGACAGATGCCTTTTTCTATCATTGGTCATAGTTGTTTTTTTACAATTTTTTTTCCCATTTGGTCATGAATTTTTTGCAATTATTATGCAATTAGCCTTGTAAAATGAAAACTATCTCCTATATCAAAAAATCCAAACTGTCACCTAATAAGCAAGACACTAATGTATACTTGTGCCAAGTTTCATGAAAGATGGACAGACAGTTTTTGAGAAATTTTGATCCTAAAGTGCATGCTGGACGAAAACGCAAAACGGAGAAAAACAGCTTTAATTGATTCAGAAAAATCAAACAGAATTGATTCTTTCTCAGTTCTTTCAGTTTAAAAAAAACAAAAACTCATTCTGGCTCGGATTTCAATACCGAGTTCATGAATGATTTTTTTTAGCTCACAAAAACCCCAAATGACAATCTCCCACTGCAAAAACTGTACCCTTGAGTGTAGGCTTTTTAAAAAAATCTGACAAAAACCATTCCAGCCAGCATTAGACTTGTTGTCTCTAAAATTTGATTTAAGTACAAGTAACAGCAACATGATCAAAAACATATCTTAATTCAAATCCTTCAACGGTGCAAACACCCATGTACCACGATATCAACAAACAAGACGTACACACATTATTTAAAAACATCCCAAACACATGCACAAAGCAAAACATCATAGATTGCTTCACGGTCGTTTGTCAAGGCCATCATCACAGGAGAGGTTTGTCTTTCTAGTTGTATGATTTGATTTAAAACACACACACACACACTCTCTCTCTCTCACACACACACACACACACGAAAAGAAAATTTGAAATGAATTTCAATCATTTAAACAAACATATCAAACCTAAACACTGAAAAGTCAAAAAAAAAATGTCCTATCTTTTTTCTAAGTTAAAAACAAACCCACTCTAGCCGACATCAGAAAATAATTTTAGACCACTTTGTTACTAAAAAAAGACAAAAAACAAACAAAAAAACTCAACACCACTAAAGCCTGGATTAGGGGGAAGAAAGCTCTCTAGCCAACATTAGACTCCATTTTTTGTCTCCGCTGACAATTTGATCTTTAAAAAAAAAAAGCAAAGTAAAAACAAAATCATTTATTTTCTTAATAGGTTGCATTTCACTTTATTTTTTACTAGCAAGCATGTATACAGGGAACGTGTCTAACATTTAAGCATTAGAACTGATTTGAGAATATTTTCCTCAGTCATAAAACAACACTTGGGACCATCTAACACCAAAAGTGAAATGAAAAAAAATGTTGAGTTAAAAAAAACACCAGAAACAAACAAAACCCAGCTACACTGCGATTAAAATAATTAACATTTTCTAGTCTTGATTGAATGAAAAACAATCCAGTCCAACTTGAAACTTGATTCTGTTTCTGAGTCAGCTTATCTTAGGGTCTTCCAGTTAAAACAAAAAAAAACATCTAGGCCAGGTGAACTTTCCACAATTCATTTTTTTAATTCACAAAAACCCAAATCCACACTGTTATAAACCATACACTTAATTGCAGGATTTTGGTTTGATGACAAAAAAGCACTCCAGCCAGTACCAAACCTGCTATAACCAAATTTTGATCCAATTTACAATTAACAACATGAACAAAAGCTAATAAAAAAAAATCCCTTCAAAGGCGCATACACACATGCACAAAAAAATATACACATACAAGATGTACACTCAAAACTACTTTCAATTATTCAAAAACATCTCAAACACATGCACAAAGTAAACATCATAGATTGCTTCAGGGTCGTTTGTTAAGGCCATCAAGACAGGAGAGGGTTCTCTTTCTAGTTGTATAATTTGATTTAAAACACACACACACACACACTCACGAAAAGAAAATTTGAAAAGAATTTCAATTATTTAAACAAACATGTCAAACCTAAACACTGAAGAGTCAAATTTTCTTTTTGAATCTTTTTTCAAAGTAAAAAAGCAAACCCAGGCTAACAAACACCTGAAAATAATTTTAGACCATGTTCTAATTACCAAATTAAAAAAAATTGCCAACACTACTAAAGCCTGGATTAGGGGGAAGAAAGCTCTCTAGCCAACATCACTCCATTTTTTGTCTCAGCTGACAATCTGATCTTTAAAAAAAAAGCAAAGTAGAAAAAAAAAAATTCCTAAAAGGTTGCATTTCACTTCATTTTCAACTAGCAAGCATGTCAACTATTTGAATAAACAATTCAAACAAAAACACTTAAGCATTAGAATTGATTTGAGAATATATTCCTCAGTCAAAAAATAAAAACAAAAACACAACACTTGGACTATCTTACACCAAAATTGAAATGAAACAATGTCGCTTTGATTAAAAAAAAAAATTTTTTGCAAGATATAGCGCTACATAAATTCCATGTATTATTATTATTATTATTTGCTATATTAAAAAAACAACAAAACAAAACAATGCAATCCACACTGAGACTTGATTCTGTTTCTATTGAGTCAGAAAATTCATGCAAACAAAGAATCGAACTTATCTTAGTATCTTCCATTAAAAAACTCTTTTTTTAATATCTAGGCCAGGAGAACATTCCACAATTCATGACTGATCTTTTTTTTTTTAATTCACAAAAAAGCCCTAATCCACATTGTAATAACCATACACTTAATTGTAGGATTTTGGTTTGATGACAAAAAAGCACTCTAGCTAGTACTAAACCTGCTATAACCAAATTTTGATCCAACTTACAATTAGCATTATCAACAACAAATCTTTATAAGAAAAAAAATCCCTTCAAAGGCGCATACACACATGCACTAATAATATTCACATACAAGATGTATACACAAAACTACTTTCAATTATTCAAAAACATTCTAAACACATGCACAAAGTAAACATCATAGATTGTTTCAGGGTCCTTTGTTAAGGCCATCGTGACAGGAGAGTTTTTTTTTAGTTAAAGAATTTGATTTTTAAAACAACAACACCAACACCACATTTTAAAACAGCAACAACACCAACACCACATTTTAAAACAGCAACACCACCACATTTAAAAACAGCAACACCATCAACACCACATTTTAAAACAGCAACACCACCAACACATTTTAAAACAGCAACACCACCAACACCACATTTTAAACCAGCAACAACACCACCAACACTTTTAAAACAGCAACAACACATTTGAAAACAGCAACACCACCAACAACACATTTGAAAACAGCAACAACACCACCAACGCCACATTTTAAAACAGCAACAACACCAACACACAGAGAAAATTTGAAACAATTTCAATCATTTAAACAAAAATTTCAAACCTAAACACTGAGAAGTTCAAACTTCTTTTCAGATCTTTTTCTAAGTCAGAAATCAAACTCAGTCTTGCTGACATCAGAAAATAATGTTCTGCTACGTTTTTGTTACCAAAAAAAAAGTTGCCAACACCACTAAAGCCTGGATTAGGGAGAAGAAAGCTCTCTAGCCAACATCACTCAATTTTTTGTCTCAGCTGTTAATTTTATCTTTAAAAAAAGCAAAGTAAACAAAAAATAATTCTGTTCCTAAAAGGTTGCATTTCACTTCATTTTCTACTTGCAAGCATGTATACAGGGAACATGTCAACTATTTGAATAAACAATTCAAACAAAAACATTTAAGCATTTGAATTGATTTGAGAATATTTTCCTCAGTCAAAAAATAAAAACAAAAACATAACACTTGGACTATCTCACACCAAAATTTAAATGAAACAATGTCGCTTCAATTAAAAAAATTTTTTTTTTCAAGATATAGGGCTATATAAATTCCATGTATTATTATTATTATTGTTTACGATACTAAAAAAAAAAAAAAAAAATGCAATCCTTGCTGAGACTTGATTCCGTTTCTATTGAGTCAGAAAATTCATGCAAACAAAGAATCAAGCTTATCTTAGTATCTTCCATTTAAAATATATATATATCTAGGCCAGGAGAACATTCCACAATTCATGACCGACTCTTTTTTTTTTTTTTTAAATCACAAAAACCCCTAATCCACACTGTAATAACCATATACTTAATTGTAGGATTTTGGTTTGATGACAAAAAAGCACTCTAGCTAGTACTATACCTGCTATAACCAAATTTTGATCCAATTTACAATTAACATTATTAACAACAAAATCTCTATAAACAAAAAAAAATCCCTTCAAAGGTGCATGCACACATGCACTAATAATATTCACATACAAGATGTACACACAAAACTACTTTCAATTATTCAAAAACATCCCAAACACATGCACAAAGTAAACATCATAGATTGTTTCAGGGTCCTTTGTTTAAGGCCTTCATCACAGGAGAGGTTTTTTTTTTAGTTAAAGAATTTGATTTTTAAAACAGCAGTAACACCAACACCACATTTTAAAACAGCAACACCAAATTTTAAAACAGCAACACCAACACCAAATTTTAAAACAGCAACACCAACACCAAATTTTAAAACAGCAACAACAACACCACATTTTAAAACAGCAACAACACCACCACATTTTAAAACAGCAACAACACCACCACATTTTAAAACAGCAACACCACCAACACCACATTTTAAAACAGCAACACCACCAACGCCACATTTTAAAACAGCAACACCACCAACACATACAGAAAATTTGAAACAATTTCAATCATTTAAAAAAATATTTCTAACTAAAACACTGAAAAGTCAGAATTTCTTTTCGGATCTTTTTTCTAAGCAAAAAACAAACCCAGTCTAGCTGACATCAGAAAATAATGTTAATTACCAAATAAAACAAAACAACCCAACACCACTAAAGCCTGGATTAGGGGGAAGACAGCTCTAGCCAACATCAGACTTCCACTTTTTGTCTCGGCTGACGATTTGATCTTTCTAAAAAAAGCAAAGTAAAAACAAAATCCTTTATATTCCTAAAAAGGTTGCATTCAGGGTCATTTGTAGGCCATTATCACAGGAGAGGTTTTTTCCCTAGAGGTATAATGATTCATTCTCTCTCTCTCTCTCTCTTTACTACACACACACACACACACACAGAGATAAAAAGAGAATTTGCAATGAGTTTCAATCATTTAAACAAAAATTTTAAACCTTAACACTGAGAAGTTCAAATTTCTTTTCAAGTCTTTTTCTACGTCAGAAATCAAACTCAGTCTATCTGACATCAGAAAATAATATTAGACTATGTCTTTGTTACCAAATAAAAAAAAATTGCCAACACCACTAAAGCCTGGATTAGGGGAAGAAAGCTCTCTAGCCAACATCACTTTTTTTTTGTCTCAGCTGTTAATTTTATCTTTAAAAAAAAAAGTAAAAAAAAAAGTAAAAAAAAAAAATTATATTCCTAAAAGGTTGCATTTCACTTCATTTTCCACTAGCAAGTATGTATACAGGGAACATGTCAACTATTTGAATAAACAATTCAAACAAAAACATTTAAGCATTTGAATTGATTTGAGAATATTTTCCTCAGTCAAAAAATAAAAACAAAACATAACACTTGGACTATCTCACACCAAAATTGAAATGAAATAATGTCGCTTTGGTTTGTTTGTTTGTTTTTGTTTCTTTACAAGATATAGCGCTATATAAATTCCATGTATTATTATTATTGTTTACTATGTTTTAAAAAACAACAAAACAAAACAATGCAATCCTTGCTGAGACTTGATTCTGTTTCTATTGAGTAAGAAAAATCATGCAAACAAAGAATCGAGCTTATCTTAGTATCTTTCATTTAAAAAAAGAAAAAAAAAATCTAGGCCAGGAGAACAGTCCACAATTCATGACTGACTATTTTTTTAATTCACAAAAAAACCCTATTCCACACTGTAATAGCCATACACTTTTTTGTAAGAGTTTGGTTTGATGACAAAAAAGCACTCTAGCTAGTACTAAACCTGCTATAACCAAATTTTGATCGGACTTACAGTTAGCATTATCAACAAATCTTTATAAAAAATCCCTTCAAAGGCGCATACACACATGCACTAATAATATTCAAATACAAGATGTACACACAAAACTACTTTCAATTATTCAACAACATCCCAAACACATGCACAAAGTAAACATCATAGATTGCTTCAGGGTCCTTTGTTAAGGCCATCATCACAGGAGAGGGGTTTTTTTGTTAAAGAATTTGATTTTTAAAACAGCAACAACAACACCACCACCACATTTTAAAACAGCAACAACACCAACACAACATTTTAAAACAGCAACAACAACAACAACACCAACACCAACACCAACACCAACACCACCAACACACACACACACACACACACACACACACACACACACACACACACACAGACAAAATTTGAAACAATTTCAATCATTTAAAAAGAAAACATTTCTAACTAAAACACTAAACAGTCAGAATTTCTTTTCGGATCTTTTTTCTAAGTAAAAACAAAACCAGTCTAGCTGACTTCAGAAAATAATGTTAGACCACCTTTTAATTACCAAATAAAACAAAACAACCCAACACCACTAAAGCCTGGATTAGGGGGAAGACAGCTCTAGCCAACATCAGACTCCACTTTTTGTCTCAGCTGACGATTTGATCTTAAAAAAAAAAAAAGCAAAGTAAAAACAAAATCATTTATGTTCCTAAAAAGAGGTTGCATTCAGGGTCATTTGTTAAGGCCATCATTACAGGAGAGGTTTTTTCCCTGGTGGTATAATTTTTTTTTTCTAAGTCAGAATTTTAACAGTCTATCTGACATCAGAAAATAATTTTAGACAACGTTTTTGTTACCACATAAAAAAAGTTGCCAACACCACTAAAGCCTGGATTAGGGGGAAGAAAGCTCTCTAGCCAACATCACATTTTTATGTCTTGGCTGTTAATTTTATCTTTAAAAAAAAAAAGTAAAAAAAAAATATTCCTAAAAGGTTGCATTTCACTTAGTTTTCAACTAGCAAGCATGTATACAGGGAACATGTCAACTATTTGAATAAACAATTCAAACAAAAACATTTAAGCATTACAATTGATTTGAGAATATTTTCTTCAGTCAAAAAATAAAAACAAAAACATAACACTTGGACTATCTTACACCAAAATTGAAATGAAACAATGTAGCTTTGTTTTTTACAAGATATAGCGCTATATAGATTCCATGTATTATTATCATTATTGTTTATTACATTAAAAAAAAAAAAACAAAACAATGCAATCCATGCTAAGATTTGATTCTGTTTCTATTGAGTCAGAAAACTCATGCAAACAAAGAATCGAACTTATCTTAGTATCTTCCATTTAAAAAAAGAAAAAAAAATCAAGGACAGAACATTCCACAATTCATGACTGATTTTTTTTTTAATCTCAAAAAACCCTAATCCACACTGTAATAGCCATACACTTAATTTTAGGATTTGGGTTTGATGACAAAAAAGCACTCTAGCTAGTACTAAACCTGCTATAACCAAATTTTGATCTGACTTACAGTTAGCATTATCAACAACAAATCTTTATATAAAAAAAATATATAAAAAATCCCTTCAAAGGCGCATACACACATGCACTTATAATATTCACATACAAGATGAACACACAAAACTACTTTTAATTATTCAACAACATCCCAAACACATGCACAAAGTAAACATCATAGATTGCTTCAGGGTCCTTTGTTAAGGCCTTCATCACAGGAGAGGGGTTTTTTTTTTAGTTAAAAGAATTTGATTTTTAAAACAGCACACCACCAACACCACATTTTAAAACAACAACACCAACACCACATTTTTAAAACAGCAACAACACAAACACCACATTTTAAAACAGCAACAACACCAACACCAAATTTTTAAACAGCAACAACACCAACACCACATTTTAAAACAGCAACACCACCACATTTTAAAACAGCAACAACACCAACACATTTTAAAACAGCAACAACACAAACACCACATTTTAAAACAGCAACAACACCAACACCACATTTTTAAACAGCAACAACACCAACACCACATTTTAAAACAGCAACAACACCAACACCACATTTTAAAACAGCAACAACACCAACACCACATTTTAAAACAGCAACAACACCAACACCACATTTTAAAACAGCAACAACACCAACACCACATTTTAAAACAGCAAAACAACACCAACACACATTTTTAAACAGCAACAACACCAACACCACATTTTAAAACAGCAACACCACCACATTTTAAAACAGCAACAACACCAACACATTTTAAAACAGCAACAACACAAACACCACATTTTAAAACAGCAACAACACCAACACCACATTTTAAAACAGCAACAACACCAACACCAAATTTTTAAACAGCAACAACACCAACACCACATTTTAAAACAGCAACACCACCACATTTTAAAACAGCAACAACACCAACACATTTTAAAACAGCAACAACACAAACACCACATTTTAAAACAGCAACAACACCAACACCACATTTTAAAACAGCAACAACACCAACACCACATTTTTAAAACAGCAACAACACAAACACCACATTTTAAAACAGCAACAACACCAACACCACATTTTAAAACAGCAACAACACCAACACATTTTAAAACAGCAACACCACATTTTAAAACAGCAACACCACCAACACCACATTTTAAAACAGCAACACCACCAACACCACATTTTAAAACAGCAACACCCCACCAACGCCACATTTTAAAACAGCAACAACAACAACACACACACAGAAAATTTGAAACAATTTCAATCATTTAAAAAAATATTTCTAACTAAAACACTGAAAAGTCAGAATTTCTTTTCGGATCATTTTTCTAAGTAAAAACAAAACCAGTCTAGCTGACATCAGAAAATAATGTTAATTACCAAATAAAACAAAACAACACCACTAAAACCTGGATCAGGGGGAAGAAAGCTCTCTAGCCAACATCACTCAATTTTTTGTCTCAGCTGTTAATTTTATCTTTTAAAAAAAAAAGCAAAGTAAAAAAAAAAAAAAAAGATATTCCTAAAAGGTTGCATTTCACTTCATTTTCAACTAGTAAGCATGTATACAGGGAACATGTCAACTATTTGAATAAACAATTCAAACATTTAAGCATTACAATTGATTTGAGAATATTTTCTTCAGTCAAAAAATAAAAACAAAAACATAACACTTGGACTATCTTACACCAAAATTGAAATGAAACAATGTAGCTTTGTTGCTTTTTTTTTTTTTTTTTACAAGATATAGCGCTATATAAATTCCATGTATTATTATCATTATTGTTTATTACATTAAAAAAACAAACAAACAAAACAATGCAATCCATGCTAAGACTTGATTCTGTTTCTATTGAGTCAGAAAATTCATGCAAACAAAGAATCAAGCTTATCTTAATATCCTCCATTTTAAAAAAAGAAGAAAAATATCTAGGTCAGGAGAACATTCCACAATTCATAACTGATCTTTTTTTTTTTTTTAATCTAAAAAACCCCCTAATCCACACTGTAATAACCATACACTTAATTGTAGGATTTTGGTTTGATGACAAAAAAGCACTCTAGCTAGTACTAAACCTGCTATAACCAAATTTTGATCTGACTTACAGTTAGCATTATCAACAACAAATCTTTATAAAAAATATAAAAAAATCCCTTCAAAGGCACATACACACATGCACTTATAATATTCACATACAAGATGAACACACAAAACTACTTTTAATTATTCAACAACATCCCAAACACATGCACAAAGTAAACATCATAGATTGCTTCAGGGTCCTTTGTTAAGGCCTTCATCACAGGAGAGGGGGTTTTTTTTGTTAAAGACTGATTTTTAAAACAACAACACCAACACATTTTAAAACAGCAACAACACCACCACATTTTAAAACAGCAACAACAACACCACATTTTAAAACAGCAACACCAACACCACATTTTAAAACAGCAACAACAACACCACATTTTAAAACAGCAACAACACCAACACAACATTTTAAAACAGCAACAACACCAACACAACATTTTAAAACAGAACAACACCACCAACACCACATTTTAAAACAGCAACAACAACACCAACACCACATTTTAAAACAGCAACGGTAACAACAGCAACACCACCAACATACACACACACAGACAAAATTTGAAACAATTTTAATCATTTAAAAAGAAAACATTTCTAACTAAAACACTAAACAGTCAGAATTTCTTTTTGGATCTTTTTTCTAAGTAAAAACAAAACCAGTCTAGCTGACTTCAGAAAATAATGTTAGACCATGTATTTGTTGCTAAAAATAAACAAAACAACCCAACACCACTAAAGCCTGGATTAGGGGAAGAAAGCTCTCTAGCCAACATCAGACTCCACTTTTTGTCTCAGCTGACAATTTGATCATTTTTATATAATAAAAAAAAAAAAGCAAAGTAAAAACAAAATCATTTATGTTCCTAAAAAGAGGTTGCATTCAGGGTCATTTGTTAAGGCCATCATTACAGGAGAGGTTTTTTCCCTGGTGGTATAATTTGACCCCCCCCCCCCCCCCCCCCCACACACACACACACACACAGATGAAAAGAAAATTTGAAACGAGTTTCAATCATTTAAACAAAAATTTCAAACCTTAACACTGAGAAGTTCAAATTTCTTTTCAGCTCTTTTTCTAAGTCAGAATTTTAACAGTCTATCTGACATCAGAAAATAATTTTACACTATGTTTTTGTTACCACATAAAAAAAAAATGCCAACACCACTAAAGCCTGGATTAGGGAGAAGAAAGCTCTCTAGCCAACATCACTCGTTTTTTTTGTCTAAGCTGTTAATTTTGTCTTTTAAAAAAAGAGCAAAGTAAAAATAAAATCTGTTCCTAAAAGGTTGCATTTCACTTCATTTTCCACTTGCAAGCATGTATACAGAGAACGTGTCAACTATTTGAATAAACAATTCAAACATTTAAGCATTAGAACTGATTTGAGAATATTTTCCTCAGTCAAAAAATAAAAACAAAAACATAACACTTGGACTATCTCACACCAAAATTGAAATGAAACAATGTTGCTTTGGTCTGTTTATTTGTTTTTGTTTCTTTATATGATAAAGCGCTATTTAAATTCCATGTATTATTATTGTTTTGTATATTAAAAAATAAACCAAAAAAAACAAACAAAAACAATGCAATCCACACCGAGACTTGATTGTTTCTCTAGAGTCAGAAAATTCATACTAACAAAGAATTGAGTTCATCTTAGTATCTTCCATTTAAAAAAAAGAAAAAATTATCTAGGTCAGGAGAACATTTCACAATTCATGACTCATCACTTTTTTAATTCACAAAACCCCCAAATTCACTGTAGTAACCATACACTTAATTGTAGGATTTGGGTTTGAAATGAATAATCATTTAAACACACATTTCAAACCTAAACACTGAAAAGTCAAATTTTCTTTTCAGATCCTTTTTCTAAGTAAAAAAAACAAACCCAGTCTAGCCAACATCAAAATAAATTTAGACCCCATTTTTGTTACCAAAAAATTGCAACCAAAACTAAAGCCTAGATAGGTTAGGGGGAAGAAAGCTCTCTAGCCAACATCTGACTCCATTTTTTGTCTCAGCGGAGAAATTGATCTTTAAAAAAAGGCCAAGCAAAAACAAAATAATTTAGATCTATGTTCCTAAAAGGATGCATTTCACTTCATTTTCCACTAGCAAGCATGCATACAGGGAACGTGTTAACCATTTGAATAAACTTTCTTAAAAAACAAAACAAAAAACAAACAAAAATATTCAAATAGAAAAGATTTCTGAATATTTTCCTTGGTCAAAACAAAACAAAAAAATCCCTAAAACACTCAGATCAGCTAACACCAAAATGAAATTAAAAGATATGGTTTACTTTATAAAAAAAAAAAATTAAAAAAAAAATATATAAAAAAACCGCCACACCACCCACACTGCAATGAAAATTTGCCGAAGCTTAGCTTCTTGACTGAATGAAAAAAAAAATCCACTCCAGCTGGAGACTTGATTCTGTTCCTACTGATTCAGAAAAACAACAACTATGCAAACAAAACAATCAATCTTATCTCGGATTCTGTCAGTTAAAAAAAACACAAAATCTAAACATTCAGGCTCAGATTTCATCACAAAACTCATGACCAATTTTTTTTTTTAACTCACAAAGAAAAACCAAACAATCCCATACTACTATAACAGTACAATTGATAGTAGGTTTTTTCATCTAATGACCACCCCCCCCCCCCCCCCCCCCAAAAAAAAAAAATTAAGTCAGCCAGCATCAGATTTTTTTTTTTTTATATCTAACCAACATTTGATCTGAATTACAAGTAACGACAACATATCTTTATCAAAAAACCCTTCAAAGGTACACACATGAACCATGCTATCCACAAACAAAAAGTAGACACAAAACTACTTTCAAGTGTTCAAAAACATCCCAGACACATGCACACAGTAAACAACAAACATTGCCCTGGGTTCTTTTTTTTCAAGCCCATCACTAGACAGTTTTTCTTCTAGTTATGTGATCTGATTTTTAAAAAATCAAACAAAAAAAAAAACCCAAAAGACCGAGCAAAACCTAAATGATACAAACAACCAGCCCCCCCCCGTGATTGTATACATACAATCACAGATCAGACAGCATCCACTGCACTTTCCACTTAAAGCGCACACAAGTGCAAAACCTTGTGCTGGTTTCACAGCGGCGTATGTAAGTGATGGCATACCATGGTGTACTAGCATGCTTCGCTGGCCTGCAGCACGGGGGAAAATTAAGGATAACATCACCTCCAATTTTGACACACACCCCTTTTCAGCCCTATATTCCCTCTGATCTGATCAAACTTCAATCTCCACATTCATTTTGATCTTTCTGTTCTAAACATAATGAATCCTCACCGTCCCTCCTGCACCCTCTCCTGCTAACACACACCAACTTCTGTTATTCCTCCCACCATTTCCTATGGTTATACGATCATGCATTTTTTAGATTTCTTGGACACTTTAAAAAAAAAAAAAAAAAAAAATTTTAACGACGACCTCCATTTTCAAGTAACAATCCCCATTTCATGAAAATCCCTCCCCACGCCCCAAAATTGCCTATCCCATATTTTGTCCCTGCGCACCACACACACACACACACACACGTACACGTACACACACAGAGAAATCATCCTTCTTTCCCCATCCTGAACTAGGACATGCCCCTAGCGTTGTTTGCCAGTTTATTCTACCTCAGCTCTGCCAAATCAGTTCCATTTCCCCCCCTTAATAAAAACAACAGCTACATTATATTTCTCTCAAGAGATTGTAATACAACAATAGCATTCTTTGCGACTTTACTCTGCGAGATAGGACCGTTGTACTTTCCTGTCAGAGCGAGAATGAACGGATTATTTTTACAGGTTTCCTTCCTCCACCATTTCAATTCAAATAGCAGTAGACGACTGTGCGAGCGACAGTGCAATTTCTGTCATTATAATTGCTTCAATCCCTGCTCTTCCTTAAAAATGTTTTACCACTGTCCGCATGTATCATAGTATTCATCTGCCTTTGTGTCCACATGTGGGGTTAGGATTAGAATGAAGGTTAGTACAAAGGTTAGGGTTAGTGTTAGCATCAACATTAGGGGAAGGGTTGCTGGTCAGTCAGTTGGTTGGTACATGCTCGAATGCATATGGACACAATGGCATACAGACACTATGGTACGAAGCTTTTTTCTTTTTTTTTTTTGCACTCTACTTGTTGCTGTCAGTTATTTCTGGTCTGCAAATTTTCAGAGGTTGCATCTTTGCACAGATCAAGTCCAAAATAGGTACATAATAGATTGAAATTAAAATAAATTTTCCAAGAGCACAGATTGAATTTAAAATAAATTTTCCAAGAGCACACTTCCCTCTGTTCTGTGTATTACTAAGCCTATGCTATATTTTTTTTTCAAATGCACTGATTTGAATATGCTTTATTTTTTCAGTTTGATCTGAATATGCCATTTTTTCGATTTCACTGATCTGATTATGTTTTTTTTTTTCAATCTCACTGATCTGAATATGCATGTCCTAACTCCCACTCCCCTTCCTGAAATTTACCTGTTCACACACATACACACACACACACACACACACACACACACACACACACACACACACACACACACACTAAATTCAGTTTCGAATACACATTTACAAAAATGCTATCTCTCAATCTAATCGGCATAGTCTTTACACCCGAACCTAGTTTCAAATTCTGCATTATGCAGGGTGTTTAAAGCAAATCGAACCCAGCAGAACACATCCCTCTCAAGGCCGACTTACTTTTGCAAGTTTACATTTCACAGGAGGTAGAAAACACTGGGTTACAAGGTCACCAGTGGCATACGAGGCCTCCGACTGATGTAAAATTTGGTGAACAATTCTTTACAGTAATACCCCAAGGACTTCTAGCAAAGTTAAGGGGAAAATTTCAGCAGCAGCAGCAAGATGTACTACTATACCATGGTAAGCCAGCACATACATTTGCCCACACTTCTCTAACACTGCAACACTCCTCTTTACATCAAAGACTATCTTGGAATCGGGATACGGTTTATAACTTTCTCTCACAAAAAAAATCAGAAAACCAAGGCTGCGATACAGCACCTTTCGTTAAGTAACTCAATTCCCCAGTTGAAATAAAGGAATAAAAACTGAAAGCACGTTGACATTTTTTTTTTTTTAAACTAAAACATTTTTCTGTCCTCACAAATGTTAAAAGATACATGTATTCTATTCTGGTCTCCTGAACACCTGAAAATCTCTTCTATAACATTAGATCTGCCCTTTCTCAAAGTTGACTGGGGGAGAGGGGGGGGTTCCAACAAAGTTATCTTGTATTTCTTTGTTCTCTTTGATTGCAGATTTTAAGCACCATTTTCCCTCTTGAAGTGAGAAAATTGTCGCCCCAATCTCCAGTTTATCTTCTGGTTTAAGAAACATTGGTAACACCATATTATGTCCTTCTTTCTTTTCCCCATTTGGTTTTATCATCTTCCTTTTTCTCCTTTCAAAAAACTTTACACATTTCTTTTTGTAGGCACAATGTGATGCCCACAAATGCAACAACAAAAAGAAAAACAGAAAAAAATTGTTATAAAGTTAAAAGGGGGCTAGTGTTTGTGGTAGGCCTCTTTCCTTTCTTCATTTTTTTTTTCAGTTTTCTTTTTTGCCATCATCATCCCCCCCCCCCCATTTTTTTGAAGGGGGGTGGGGGATTGGGCAATCAGTGCATGACTGGTCACTTTTTACAGGCAAAAGAAAAACATGGAAGCAAAAACTTTTCAATTCACTTAAAAAAAAAAAAAAAAAAAAAAAGCTTTCACTCACTTCTGCCTAACGTGTAGAGCAGTAACAGAGTGATTTGAGATATATATATTATTCTTGGAATGTATACTGGCTGTAAACATTTGCCTCGGTTTATTGATGCTCTAGTGT
Source organism: Stramonita haemastoma (assembly GCA_030674155.1). NCBI lineage: Eukaryota > Metazoa > Mollusca > Gastropoda > Neogastropoda > Muricidae > Stramonita > Stramonita haemastoma. The sequence goes on from CM060321.1 coordinate 65,779,499, forward strand.
GAGCAGATGCATGTAAAGTGTTAAGGGGGACCACGGCATACATTTTCACCAAAATAAAAATGGCTTTTGGGATTATAGTTGCATTTGGTCAAGTAATGTGTCAACTTTGCATTTCTATCACTCATTTTGTTTGTTTTGACCGATTTCATTGCAAATAAAATCATTTTCTGAGGTAGGGGTGGGTAAATTTAGAGCAATTGTGGCCCAAAAACACGAAGTTTGCGTCAGTTTGGAGATCGTCGCGCTTGCCGACCAGTTTCGCTACCCCCCCTTCTTTGGTATCAATGTGAAGGTCATTTACTGACCTACTTTCTGACATCACCTCTCAATGGATAATTTCACTCACGGAAACACATGAAGAGCAAATCCGAAGGAACCCGAGAGGCATTTTCTAAAGGCTATGGTTGAGTCGAAGTCTCTGATTGGCTTGTGGCCTTAAAAAAATAGCTGATTGGTTCTAAGAGTCATGTAACTTTTATCCAAGATGGCGGATGTTTACATCTCGAGTCTGATGCACGTATTCGATAGTCTCGATAGTGATGACGATGTTCTGCCTCTTGATGTGATGACGATGTTATGCTTCTTGATGTGATGACGATGTTCTGCTTCTTGATGTGATGACGATGTTCAGGTCCTCCATGTGGTGACGATTTTCTGGTAACAAAAGGAAAGAAATTGAAACAACTTTGTTTTATGCTTTTTTATATTTCAATATTCTAACTTGTCAAGCACTCAATCCAGCCCAATCAAGACGGTCGAGTCTTAATACATCCGAGTGGGTCATGAAAATTTTGTTCTTTTGGACCTGAAGCAAAGGGGGTTGGGGGGAGTGGAGTCATTACTGATGCTGACCCCAGGGTACAATTTTCTGAAACAGGCCCCTCTGTGGTGACTTGATCTGGGCCATCAGATCAGAAGCACAATGCTCTTATCTCCAGGCTATCTATCCCTCCCCTAAACAGAGATTGCCAAAGCAAGGTCCGACTGGTCAAGTCCAGAGTTGGATAATGTGATCTCAAAATAAAATGATAAATTAAATGTCTTTGGTGGAATTGTTTCAGCTAATATGGTGCAGGTAAAGCAGACGTATCAGATAAGATGGGAAAAAACCAAGAAGCAAACAACAACACACAACTACGTAACTGTACAAATATTTTTTTTTACACAAATGTGGCCTACAGCAGGAAAGGACACACTCAGAGACCCTGTGCCTGAGACCTCTAATGTTTCTGAGAAGATGTTTGAATTTTCTACCTGCCCAATATTTTGAATAGTTGTGAAGCAGATGAGAACATTTCTTACCTGACCTTTATCCAGAAGTGAAGAACATACCTTTCTGACTATTTCATGCAGGAAGGCACACTGTAAGTGACGTAAGCACCACTGTAGCACAGAAGAGTTTACCGACTGCTGTGACAGGGGAGTGTTTCATAGTGATGGACTCGACAGTTGCCCTCCTGCAGTACCTGGCAGAGTAGACTACATCACAAAGATGAAAACACTGACAGAAAAATGCAAAAAAAGTCAGAAAATGACTTTTAAAAAAGATGGACAAAGAAAAAGCTCACGTGTGCGGAACTACAGTGACAGATCACACGCCAAAGATTTCCAAGACCTCTTACTCTGTCAGTTCTTCCCCTGGATTTTTTTTTATCAGTAATTGATGGATATTTTGGGAAACATTCCACAAACATTAAAAAATGATATCACATTTGTGTGGGGTTTTTAATACACAAACAGAATGCACAAGAGATCATACTGCATAATGGCACTTTAAAAGCCTCTGATATTGCATAGCTATTACTAAAGAATCTGGAAAAACCAAAAAAATCAAGCTCAGCTCTACTGCATCTTAACTCATTTCAAAGTGAATCCTTTAATATTCAGACTGCACTACACTTGACAGTTGAACAGCAAGTGAAATTCTACCTTTAGTTGGTCCAGAAGTTAAGTACATGTTCTCTTGGTTCCACTTCATGCAGGCAGGTAGGCATGACACGACTGGCAGCATTTCCAGGGGCCCTGGCTGACAGGAGGTGACAGTGTCTGATGGTGAAGGTCCCCACTGCCACTGGTCTCGATCACATGGTCCCTGGTGAGACAGATCACATATCAAAGATTAAAACTAGAGGTAAACAGCACAAAAGAGTATTGGAAACAAGTGATAAAATTAATGACTATCACAGACAAACCCACCAACAGTGAGGAGCACTAGGCCAGATCAAATGCCTAATACTTTTTAGACCTTTTCACTCTGGTTAGCTCATCCTCTTGATTTTTGAACGCCAGTGATACATGGACTTATTTTGTTTGGATTTTCTCAAAATACTGTACTTAGTCCTCCAAAATGAAATTTTCCTTTTTTCCCCTGAATAAACTGACTTATCACATGTTACATTCATCCTTCCATGTTTTACCAATATCTTAAAAAAAAAATCAAGATGAATTTAATTCTGACTAATCAGGTAATCAGAGAGACAATATTAATTTTTCAGAAACAGGGCAATAGAATATAAAATTATTCCAATTGAATATCCATTTTCTGAGATTAAATTACAATTTACATATGTGCAGTCACTTCTATAACAGGACAATCCCAATGAATATGGATATTGTTACTGCCACATTTGCCGCTGCCAATATCAAAAACTCTTCACATGCAAGTTTAAAGCTAACTTCAAATTGCTTATCACCATACTGACCAAGAAGGCCATGCCAGGCTGATGTACCAGCTACTTCAACATCAAATACAACTGATTCTAGAGGTCTCAGATTTTCCTTCATGTTATACGTTACAACCCCACAAATCATGAGTACCCCATTAGGGCTGTCAATTTTAACAACAACAACAAAAAATTAATAATAAATTTTAAACCACCTAACTAGTACTATTACCTTCACTATTTTATTCTTATAATAGCCCCCCCCCCCCCCCCCTCCCCCAAACAAAAACCTTGAGAAATTTTTCTAAGATAGAGGCCTACAGCTAACAATAGAAATCTGTCACTGTATAGAGTTTGCCTCAACTGTACTGTAACTGTGTTGGTACTTACGCAGAAAGGGTCTTGACAGGCACATCCCCAGGTGACGGCGGCAGCGATGCTGAGGAACAGGGACACAGGTAGGGTGTGGACTTCCCGTATAACATCTCCGGATGAGGCCACAATCCACCAAACCACATGATGGCTTTATCGCCCCATTAAAACTCATGGACAAAGGACAGGAAGGAGGGATTAGGAAACTGCTGATGCTGTGAGGGGGTGAAGGAATGAAAACTGTGTCAATGTCTTCTTCTTTGTCGAACACTCGGCAGTAACTATTGTTGTCTGTCATACGACCGAAAATGCGTTGCCTTTGAAGTTGAATTTTTCAACACCATGATAACTGTCACATGATTGCTTGACACCTCTGGCTTAATCTTTTGGATTTACTTCTCGGTTTTTTAACAATCTAAATTTTGGGTTTAGTTTTATCATTTTATTTAATTTTGGGTTTATTTTTTAGACTCTTTTATTTATTTGGTTAATTCTATCATTTTTTTACTTTTGGGTTTAATTCTATCTTTTTATTTACTTTGGGTTTAGTTTCATTTTTTAAATCTATTTGATTTTTCACTATTGCTGTTTTTGTTTGTTTCTAGTGAGTTTTATGCTTTTCATTAATTTTACTTTTAGTCTTTAAATTTTTATATTTTATATTTTAAGCAAGAGGTGTCAATGCAATCTTAAATTTGGGTGCACAGTGATCATTTGAAGGCAACTCAAATGCTCATAATTAGTAAGCCTAAAACTTCTGGAGCAAAATTTAAATCAGTGCAGACCTCAAAATACAGGAAGATCCGAGTCACTTTCCTGTTTGTGTAATTCAAACACAGGCATCAAAGGGTTTTTTTTTGGGGGGTTTTTTGCAACATTTCTGTGAGCTGTGTGAGGCTACAAAGTCGTGGGTTTACATCTCTGCCTCTTCATATATTCAATTTCATGCCAAATGGCGGATTTTTGGCAACTGCTCACTGCTTTTTTCATTTTGGCCCTCTGAAGTGTTTTGAACACACGGAAAATTTAGATTCTGCCCTGTTACAAATGGTTCAAATGCAATGGTCTTTATCAGTCAAGACCACAGGGACATGGACATTATATCCCAATTTTCAAGACCATGGCACCCTGGCCTGTGTTCCTGATCTCAACTACTAAAACCTTTTGTCCTCCACACCCTGTCCTTTAACCAGGCGCCTAACAAAGCAATACAGCCACATGTGGATATACATACAGTCCGGCGGTCTGGTACCCTGGCAGTGGCATCCACCTGGAGTCCTTGGTGAAAAGGTTCACTGCGACTGCTGGGCACAGGATGGCTGGCTCCTTGTATGTGAAGATCAAGGGAAGAAAGGAGATGGGTTTCAGCTTCTACAAGCCCTCTGGTGACTGAAGACACTGATGCATGAGGAGTCTGTATGTTGCATGCTGGTCAGATGAAGGAAGGACTGGAACTGTTGTTGGTTGGTCCTATGTTTCCACTTTTTATGCTTCTGTCTCTGCCTTCCAAGCTGGGTATTTACCTGAGAGCAACAAAACACAAACTAGTGAAATACACATGACACTTTCAAAAAAAGATGGGGGAGTGGGTAAGAAAGTGTCCCGAGCATGAGTGTGTGTGTGTGTGTGTGTGTGTGTGTTCGTATGGTTGTGGTAGGGTGTGTGGGGGAGATCAAGGAGGAGAAATGAAGAAAGTGGGAAGAGAGGGAGGAGGGAGAGACAGACAGACAGACAGACAGAGACAGAGAGAGTAGGGAGGGAGGGAATGCTCTATGACCTCTACAAAGATTCAAGATTCAAAATTAAGTTGGATTAGCAAAAAGTATTGCATTTGCAATCTTTAAAACTATTTCATGGAACTTTTTCATTAAAAAAAAACGCTCACTTTCAATCCCATTTTATTCGAAGATAAACATTACGGAATGTAAACAATGATCCTGAATACAGCTTTTTATGTAGTAGTACATTTTGAAACAACATTCTGGACAGTCGATTTAATTATCTATATTACAGTGCTTCCAAAGGTGGTTTGAATACCATTCACTTGATTTGTTTCACTGGGATGAATGATTAGAATCCATATAATGAAATCATTTTTATGTGCTAATCCCCTGACATACTTTTGTCTTTAAATTTTCAGGATCTAACTGTAAAATAGTTATAGTTCTGTTGTTACTCTTCTTATGACTTTTTTAAATTCATACCTTTGTACCTGCTGTTATACCTGATCTAACACCCCCAGTGTTACTGATATGATCAGGTCCATTCCAGCACATTCTGCTAATACTGACAGGATTATAGGAAAAATGGAATCGGTTACAAAAAACACTGTAGATCCAAATTCAGAGGTTTCATTTTATTCATCCCACTTCAGGCTGCAGAACCAAACTAGTACTACTACCTTATCTCTGAATTTTCCTGTCTAAATACTGAGCCATGTCTTGAGTGTTGTCATTGCTATTTTATCAGTTAAAAAATGTCAGCCACAGTGAATACAATCTGGATTTCACTTAATCCATTATGAATGAAAATCAGTCCTTACCTTTTGTCTCCACTACAGCTCTGTGGAACTGGAAGAAATCAGGGCAGTGGAGTGGATTCTGCAGGCTGTTTGTTGTGGGCAACTTGAATGTGATGACACCCATCCCTCTCCAGCTTACAGGGTTACTTCTTGGTTTCCTGTGAGGTAATGAAAAAAAATTTGGTAGTTTGGGATACTTCTGGCCTCTCTGATATATAATGACAGAACAAAAATGACAAGCAATACATCTATAAAACAATAATGGTAAATGAATGACTGACAAAAAAGTACTATCAGTATGTATACGGTTCACAGCTTTCACTTTCCTGTGCTCAAGTATAACATATTGAACAAAACGCTGCTTGGACCGTGTGTGTGTGTGTGTGTGTGTGTGTGTGTGTGTGTGTGTGTGTGTGTGTGTGTGTGTGTGTGTGTGTGTGCTCTATAAAATGTAAAAAAAAAAAAAAATTACATGGATACTGAGACTTGGTATAAAAAAAGGACACAAATGTTAATTTTCCATTCTCACAATAAAATCTAAATGAATAATCCTCAAAGTCGGAATGCAGCTACCATAATGGTGGAAAAAATGGTCGCATACGCATACTCAGTCTCAAAAATGGTCAAATACTCAGTCTCAACATGTGTGAATCTGGAAGCAGGGTTCGCGCTAGGATTTTTTAAAACCGGTACTGCGAGTTGCCATTTTAGAGATATCTTGACCAACTCCCCCAAAATCAGTCCCCAGAAAATAAAATCCAGTACATACTACTAAACTATTCAGTGAGGGGGGGGGGGGGGGGGGGGATTGTGTTCGGCAGCAAAACTAAATCTAAATTAAACGCAAATCTCTCAGACTTTGACTGCCTGCTGCTGCACTCCCTTCTTGGGCATGAAGCCACGCAGGAAATAATAGGATTTTTTTTTCTAGCGCCTGTGTCACTCTTGTTTTGCCGGACATCATTCCTGTGACTTTACTTTTGCTAAGCCTATTCTTCTTTGTCGTTTCTATGCTTAGCGCTCATCTAGATCTTTCATTCAATTAAGATTTAGTTTTGGACTCCTCTCTTAAAGCAACATGCAAATTCATAGTCATATGCATAGACCCTCGCTTTTCCTAAGAGTAGAGTTGGCCATCGTGTGTTGGTGGGAACAGATGACATTTACAAAACTGCATACACACGGGGACTGGATGTATAAAAAAAAAACCGCACAGGGGTGCTTATTCCATTATCCTCGATATAAAAGAATAAAGAAGAAATCTAGGCCCCGTTTACTCATTGTGAATGGAAGTGACTGTCATGACGAGAAGAGCGCAAAGCTCTATTCTTTCACAGTAAAGCTTGCTGTTCTGCGTGCTAATGAGGTTGGCGCCAAAGTTCGTCGGAAGGGATGGGAAGGGGTAGCCTGTACGTAAGCACAAGGCGCATGAGACTGTCAGAAAATGTCACTTCTGACTTTTTTTTTTGAGACGGAAATCTAATCGGTCACAGGCAAACAGAATCGGTACGCGGTACCGGCTGCTTCGAAAATTTCGGAATTCCCCGTTTACAATCGGTAAAATACCGACAATTACCGGTTATCGCGAACCCTGTGGAAGCTATAGCTGAACGAAAAAAATGTGTGCCCCCCCCCCCCCCCCCCCCCCCAACTGCCTCAACACATTTCAGTGCTGCATCCCACTGACTCCTTACGGTATTAAGTTCGAACACAACCATTTTTACTACATCTAATTTCTTTTCCGACTCAAAAAAGTTTGAATGGGGAAATTATTTTTATTGGTTTTAAAGAAACTTACTTGGTGAAAAAAAAAAAAAGATGAATCATCTGCCCAACTACCAACCAGTTTGACAAACAGCCATCGATTTTTAAAAATTATTTTTTTACGTGTTTGGCAGCATTTCGCTACTTGTCATGTATACCACTTAGTTTAGGTTAGATTTCCTGGCCTGAAATTCTGGCTGCTCTCCCCGGAACGGTGGAAGAGTGCGTGATCGCAAGAGCGATTTTGATACAGCTGCCTGTGTAAAATTACCCCCTTAATGCACCGCTTTTCTTCACACATCAAAACTGAAAAGGAAAGTTCATCAATACTCACTACTTCAAAAAAGTCGGAACTTGAAGTGGCTTGGCTACACTCACACTGCCTGGTCAGACCCGCGAATGCGTGACGAAAAGTTAGATTTACGACTCGGCGGCATTTCGAAAGTTAATACCAAAAACATTTGGCGCGACTTATAATAGTCCGTATTGGAAGTCCAACATGTTTGAGACATGACATTTACCTTGGCCAAGCGAACAGCGAAAAGAGTTCCTCTGTTACAAAACCGCTTCATCTCTTAACTCGTGCTCATGCACACTGCCTCGTTTCTGCACAGCCTTAGGCGCCGTAACTCTTCAAATTCCTCGAAGAACTATTTTGACCAATCAGCGACAAGTTCTGACGTTTGCTACGATTTTCACGGGCCAGGACTATCTAGGCCTACAACGTAGCTGTTGTTGCTTCGATTTTACGTCTGTTCACTCGATGGGATGAGACGATGGGATGGGGAGGGAAGGGGGCAACGTAGCTGTGAGCAAGGCCATCCTTTCAAACATACAAAATTTGAAGTACTGACAGTCCATCCTCCACCATCCCCCTTTTTTTTTAATTAAAAAAAATCATTCTTTCTTTTTTTTTTAGTTTTGCTTTGTTTTGTTCAAATCTCTAAAGATCGCAGCTCCAAAATATGCACCCTACAAATAAGAGGAAGGAAGAAAGGGGGAGGGGGGGTACATGTATCAGTCTTGTTGGCCACAATTGCCCCCCCCCCCCCCTCGCCCCTCCCATTTCGAGCAGTAGTTTTACATCAAAGATCATATTAATTAGGGAAGATTTTACCAACCCTCCTTTGGCCAATATTGAGTACGACTTGCTTTCATTTGGTAGTGTGCACTGGGACAGTTCCACTCCCGACCTTTTCTTGGATTCTACCCCCCCCCCCCCCCCCCAC